>CAUYUJ010015390.1:0-47500 GCA_963575745.1 Prorocentrum cordatum | reverse complement strand
GTCTGCTCTCTGTGCGTTTCTGGCGAACAATCGTCTCTGCAAGCTGATCGGGAACGCTGTGGACATGCAGTACGCTCCCATGATGAAGAGCGGGTTGCGATTGACTTTCGGCCTCGGAGAAAGGGCTGCCTTGGTAGATATCCGGGGCCCTGGATCGGTCAATGCAAGTAAGGGCCGCTTCTGTTGCCCGCCCAGCCAGGCAAGCGGTTAACCTGGTTCCCAAGTGCACGCATTTGGGCAGTATGGCCCGTCCAGGCACGGTCGACAGCGAGGTGGCCAACCGGAGGCAGCAATTTCGCGTGGCCCTTTTGGCCCCTCAGTCGTTCACTTTCTCCTCGCGCCCAAGTGCCGCTGCCGACAAAACTGACGCGGTTGCGTTCGCTCGGATGTTTTCCGATGGTTTGTCGACGCGGCGGCACGGCGCTGGTTGTGCGCGCGTGTTCTCGCGCGTGAAGGTCCTTCGGGCTGCGGCCCGACTACGGACGAGGCCGGCTGGCCCCCAGCTTTTGGTCCACGACGTTTTGGGCCGTTTTGGGAAGGTCCCCGTGGAGATTCGCACCCGCCGCATCAGACTCCGCTGCGTGCCCAATGCTATTCAAGGCCACCTCACACGGGGGATCTCACGGCCCACTGCACGGACTCTTGGGTGCAGCTGTTCTTGGGAGATATCAGATGGGTCCGTTCATTATTGGGGGGGGGGGGGGGGCGCCGCGGAAGCGCTTCGGGAGTCCAACGGATGGATTTGGATCGCTATGGAAAGGCTTCAAAATAACAAGCGGTTGCGAACTTCGGCTTCCTTGGCACACGCGAGGTGGTGGGCAGACCCTTGTCGCCTCCGTCAATGGCAAGCCCGCCTCCGGTCATTGTGCCAAGCGGTGGTCTTTCCGCTGCCGTGGATTTGTTGTTTCCTCAGACCAGACGGTCGCTTACCCGTGCTACGAGTGTGAACGTGTCGCCCACGCGCCAGGGGCATGAAGGTCCCACAGGACGCAAGCTCACACGTCCACAGTCGTCGTTGGGTCCGTGGCCGGGCCCAGGGGGGCATGCCATGCATATGCTTCCGCGATTCTCACGCCCGCCCCCGCGTCTTGAGGCATCTTCGGCACGGAACGGGTGCTTTCCTCCAGGGGCTGATCCAACGGGGGCGGTTCCCACCAGCGGAAGAAACTTAAGCTCTCCGGCGGCAGGGCCACGTGGATGCCGTCGCCCTCAGCGCCACTGGGTTTCGTTCGCCCCGCATCCGCCGAGACCCCCCGCTTGAAGTCAGCGGCCCTGCGCTGCCCCCGCCGCCGCCAAGCCGCCCGCGGGCCCTCGCGAGCGCCCCAGCCCCGGTTGCGGCGCGCGCAGCGCGTTCTCTTCCACCCGCCCCGCTCCGATAACCCCCGAGTTCGTCGCGCGGTCTTCAACGTCTTGCGCCTGTTTTGCGGCCCGCGCCGCCCAGGATATGTCCATGGCTACTTTGAGGGTTTCGTTTCGGCCGCCAGCGCCCCTCTTGTCTTGCTTATCCTGCCGGTGACCAGCGATGAGGTCTCTTCGCTTACACCCGGTATCTTAATTCATGCGCCTCATCAAGGATAGGCGCGCGTTTGGTGCGTTCGCGGACCCGCCACGCGCCGCGCGGTTAGCAGGTCGGTCGCGTTTTCCTAAAAGGCATGGTTGCCCGCGCCTTGTTATATCCATTAGTAATATTTTGAGGGGCCCCGCGAGCTCCGCGGCCGAACGGGGGCAAGTCGACCTGCGCCGGCGCTCTGCGCGCATCGAGCCTGGCTTTCACGCATGCCTGCTTCTTTTTCTGGCCGTCGGCACTTTCGCGCGCCCCAGACTTCTTTCTGACCCCCTGCCTCCTTTCAGCTGTTTCTTGTTGAAGACAGTTCATCTGCGTGCCCTGGGCGGGCAAGACACCGGCGGTTCCTTCGATTTTGTTTGGGCCGATCAGTGCGTGTTTGCGGCGGCCGCTGTCAAATCCGCCCAGTTTTTATTGGATGGTTGGCCCTCGTTTCGCCGGGCTCTGTCCGGCCTCCCGCGCGGGGCGCGCTGCCCCCGCGGCGGCAACCCGGGCAATGGCCCGCGCGGAACTGCGAGCGGCGGCTTGGCCGAGGACGTCCGAGCAGCGCAATCCGAGCACTGCATCTTGGTTTTGCGCGCTTCTATAGTGGCGCAGCTGTTCCAAGCTGCCGGACCTCAGCTGCCGGAGGCGGCTGGGGTGCTTTCTTCAGGCGACGGGGTTGCTATCGGGGAGGATATCGCATCTTTCTACTTCCGCCTGAACTCCGATCTTCACTTCTCCCCTCTCCAAGTTCGTTCGAGTCGTCGCCCATGTCTTCGGGGATCCGGAGGTAGTTGGAGCTGGGAGAACACGGGGGTGCGATGCAAACACGGGAGCAAGAGACTACCCGCGGCCAGCGTTTCGATTGCTGCGGGCGCACTGATGTCCATTGCCGCGCCAGATCACGTCTCACTTGTATTATGGTTGCACTTCTTCTTGGCGGGGAAGACGGCGCGGCGTCTCGGCCCTTAATCAGCCCTTGCAGTGCCGCGAAGGCGGGTGAGAAGGGGCAGTTTGGCGCAGGGGACAGGAAGAGTGGAGGGCGACGCTTGTTTCCCGGGAGTGCACGGCACCTAATCAACTCGCAGTAATGGAAAGGGCGCTGTGTGCGCGCGGCACCTAGCCAACCCTTGTTGTGCCCACTGTCTGTTTTCTCCGCCGCCCTCCTTTTTCTTCCTCCTGTCCGTGGCCATGCTGGTTCAAGTTACATCTCGGCCCAGACCAGTTTTGGCTCCAACAGGCCTGCGGTTGAGGGTGCCGATTGCCGCGCGCCGTCAAAGATGTGGCCGCCGAAAGGCGCGCGGACCTTGGCCCGCGCTTGAGGGGGGGCGCAAGGAACCGCCGCAGGAATGCGTTCGGTGAACAGGCGAAGGTGAATCTGTCTGGTGGTTGACATCATCTGCTGGAATGCAGCAGTATGCCAACGCCGCTTGGGAAGTGTATGTGCGTTTTTCTGCTGAAGCAGCTCTGGTGGTGGATTGGGAAAGTTTGCCCTCCACACATGCTCAAAAGGGGCGGGCGGCGTTTCAAGGATGGTGGTGAGCTGGAGCGAGAATGGCGCACGCGGTCGTCGCGCAGCGCCCCGCCATGTTCGCCCTGTTCGAGGTCGTCGCTGCCGCTTAATCAACTACAGTGTAAGTTTTCCCGAAGCCGCTAGGGGAGGGCATGTTGGTTGCTTCTGGCCAAAGGAATGGTTTTGCTACTTCATGCCGTTCGCAATGTTTCGAGCCAGTCTCCGGTGATGGAGTCCAAGTGTTGCTGGTTTTCTTCCATTGCTGTGCTCAAGTGAAGGGGGCCCCGTATCGTGTTTCAAGCTGTAGCTAGGGCCCGTGGCATTCAGTTGGTGGCGTTCAGCAACACTGTCCATCTGTGATTCAGACCGTGGCTACGGGCCGTGGCGCGTAGTTGGTGGCATGAGGCAGTGGCGTTCACCAGCGAGGTTGTCAACCACGACCGTGGTCCCAGGGCGGATCCAAAGTCTTTGCTCCATGTCTTACAGTTTGGTGCCGCGTTCGTCAAGGACACGACCACCTCTTGCCTGGGTTCCGTCAAGGGTTTAGAGTTCCACCCCCAGGTGAGATTGAGTCGCGCTCTTTCCCGCAACCAGCGGTGGCCGCGTCTCAAGGGAGATGGCGGCACTCGCTTTTGGGGAGGGGCCCAGCGCTCTGCGGGTGGCGCGGGTCGAAGTCGCGCCGCGGCCAAGCGGGCGCCAGCGAGAATGGTTGGGCGGGGGGACGAGACGCTCGCCCCCCGCACACCAGAAGGCGTCCAAAAAAAAACGTCCTCCTCCTGTTCCACGGTCTCCGCTTCCGCCTCCACCACCTCCTCCTCGTCCTCTTCCTCCTCCTCCTCCTCCTTTTCCACTCGGTGCCCCGATGCGGCCTTCGTGCTCCTGTGCAGTCGGGAAAAAAGGAGGAAGAATGGGGGGAGGAGGAGGAGGAAGAGGAGGAGGAAGAGGAGAAGGAGGAGGAGGTGGAGGAACATGGGGAAGAGGAGGAGGAAGGGGAGGCTGAAAAAAGAGGAGGAGGAGGAGGTCGATGCGCAGGACGTCGCAACAACATCTGTGGTTTGTGTTTCATCATTTTCTTAAGAGATGAGGAGGAGGAGAAGGAGGAGGAGGAGGAGGAGGAGGAGGAGGATGTGAGCGGTAGGAGGAGGAGGAGGAGGAGGAGGAGGAGGAGGAGGAGGAGGAGGAGGAGGAAGAGGTGGATGGGGAAGGTGGAGGAGGAGCAGGAGGAGAAGGACGTGGAGGAGGAGGAGGAGGAGCAGGAGGAGGAGGAGGAGGAGGAGGAGGAGGAAAAGGAGTAGGAAGGGTTGCCGTGGCATCCGCCTTTGTGCGCCCCTCCCCTCGCCTCGCAGGACAACCTGCTCCTCTGGAAGGCGGACTGAGCCTGGCGGCGGCAGGCGTTTTTGCACCCGGGTTCAGTGGGGCATGTCTTCCTGCAGGCGGATTTCAGAAGACAAATACAAAACAATGTCAAGCATTGCCAAAAAGGCACGACAACTCATCCCCAGACCTTTTTTGTTCTCTCTATTTTTGGGTAGTCCTCCGGTACAGGGACATGCCCGACTTCAGACTCGGAAAGGGCGGCCGTCGTGTTCAGCTGGAGCGATGGGCGGCAGAGTCTGGCGGCGCCCCGCGGGCGTGCGGGGGCTTTCCCCGTTCAGGTGCGCCGGGGCGGGCTCTTGGCGAGCACCCGCTTGGGCGAGGGGGGAGGGACTCCTGGGAGCAATTCGTGGCCCAGCGGCCTCCCTGGGAGTCGGGCTCCCGGTGGGGAGGGGGGGGGGTGGGGGGCCAGGGGGCGGGGACGGGGGAGGGAGAGGGGAGGACGGGCGAGGGGGCAGGGGCATGCGAGAGCCGCCGAGAGCTTGGGCTGCCACATTCTGGCGCGCTGGGATGCGAGATTGGCAGTAATCTGTCAGGGCCAGGGCCAGCCGCACGGGGCGGCCCTCCACGGAAGCGCGCGGGGTTGCTGAGAAAGGCTCGACGCCCCCCACCCACACCGCAGCCCCACTTGCCCTCGCCTCCCTGCGTGTCTTTTCGTTCCACGTCGGGCGAGCTTTAGCGACGCCCCCCACCAGCACCGCAGTCCCACCCGCCCTCGCCTCCCTGCGTGTCTTCTCGCTCCACGTCGGGCGAATTTTCGCGTTGTGGCTTCGGCGTTCTTACAGGGAAACGCTCAGGAGGGAAAGAAACGCACAGACACAATTAATCGTCGATTCCCCCGGAAATAATGGCAAATATGGGAAGTGGGCGGAAAGACGATAAGCCCAGGCATATGGGAAGCCATGGGAATAGTTGTACTTGTGTGTGTGTGTGTTTATTTGTGTGTCCTTGGGCCCCTTCAAACGCGCACGTCGACACGTCGACCTGGGCGAAGGGCCGTCCCTGAAAATCAGGCCGTCGGCGCGTGCAGGCCCGGAAGCTTAAGCAGGAAAGGAAAGCACACTCAGATGCCAAGAGCGGCAGAAGCATAACGTTGCCAGCGGCCGATGGCGGAGGGCAGGAACGAGGTCCTCTTCTGGGGCAAGCTCCTCCCCTTCCTCCCCCCTCCCTCCTCCTCTTCCCTCCTCTTCCCCCCTCCCCTTCCTCCTCCCTCATCTTCTCGCCTCTCTCCTCCTCCTCCTCTTCCCTCCTCTTCCCTCCTCTTCCGTCCTCATCCCTCCCTCTTCCCTCCTCTTCCCTCCTCTTCCCTCCTCTGCCCTCCTCCTCTTCCCTTCCTCCCCCCTCTCTTCCCTCCTCTTCCCTCCTCCCTCCTCCCCTTCCTCTACCCTCTTCCCTACTCCTCTTCCATCCTTCCTCTTCAAGTCCCGAGGGGCGAGGGGGTGAAGGGAGGAGGGGGGATGACCCTGTCCTGAGGGACAAGGTCCTTCCCCCTTCTTCCTTCCTCCCGTGTGTGCCGCCGTGCGCTCCAGGACGTGTGGCCAGAGGAGCGGTGCCCGGCCTCTCGTGCCGGCGGCACGACAGGGCGGAGGGGACACGCGGCGGTCCAGCAAGGCGGCCAACCTGGGTCGGCATGGGCTGCTCGTCAGGCTGTCAGAGCGGAGACCACGCAGGTGACCGAGGTGCGACGTGGAGGGCACGCCGTGCCTCAGCGACCTGCTCGCAGCATGCAAGCGAAGAGGTGCGCCTCGTGAGCTTCTTCCTCGTGCCGCTGCTCTCTGGCAGCCTGCGCGGACCTCGTCGCCGTTGCCCTCCTCCTCGCCTTGGCCCGCCGCCGTCTCAATGCCCACCTCCTCGTAGTCCTTCTCCGGTGTCGCAAGATCCTCGCGAGCCTCGGAGAACTCACCCTCCGCCATGCCCTCGCCGACACACCAAATCACGAACGCGCGCTTTGAGTATGTGAGGTCGAACGTGTGGGCGATTCACGAGAAAGCCGCCGCGATGTCGGTTGAGTTGCTGATCGTGCAGCAGGCACACATCACCTTGGCCAGGTCACCGCCAGGGATCACTGTGGGAGGCTGGAAGCCGATGCCGCATTTGAAGCCACTGTGGCACCAGTCGCCTTCCTTGTCTGAGCGGATATTTTTTAAAGTCGCAAAGAGCCCCCCCTCCTTCGGCAACCCGTGAAGGCGAGCAGACCGAACCCCCCGCGGAGGGAAGGTCCAGACCAGCGCGAAGCAATGGCGTACCATTCGCCCTGCGGAAAAGCCGTGCATGCATGTCATACCCTGCACATGGCTGGAGGTACTGTGCAAACCAGAGCGGCCAACCACAGAAGCATGTGACGAAAAGCCTTGTCCTCGCCCTGAAACAGACTAACCACCAGGATGTGAAATGAACTACCAGCCACCCATGCATTCGAGCAAACTCCGAACATCGGCAGCAACCTGCACAGGGGCAGGCGTGGTCCCCGGGACACTGCAGATGTGGGAGCCGATGACGCCGGGGCGCCACGTCGTCAAATGCCACGATCCCGGGCAGCCCTGGCCCTCCTTCGGCGCCGGCTGCGCGACACCTGGGCCTCCGCAGAAGGCATGGCCTTCGCGACCTCGGCAACTGCCTGGTCAAGGGCTTCTGCAGGGGCGAGCCTTGAAAATGCGTAGTACGGCAGAACTGTGGCACCAGTCGCCTGATTGCATGGTGCGTTCTGTCTTGATAGCAGCAGGTGCTGCGCTCACATCCTTTGGCACCACGTCTCCGCGGCACGCCACACAGCATGCAGGCTCGGAGCGTCAGAGGCCGCGAGGTGCCGCGCCAGACCCGGGCAGCAAGAAGCATGGGCATGCAGGCAGGCCTCCTGGGGAGTAGAAGGAACACGGGGCACAGCCAGCCCGCACGAGAAGCCTGGGCAGCCCTCCCAAGAGTCGGGGGCGGAAAAGAGAGGGGTGATGGCTAGGGGGGGGGGGATATCATGGCGTGGGCCATGATATTTCCCCAGATTTCATGGCGCCTCTTCTTATTTCATTACGTCCCTGGCCCCCCCGCTGGGCCGCGCACATGCCGCCGGTCATGATTTGCACCCCCCCTCTAGGACACCCCCCTCTTGGCCGCTCCCGAAAGAGGGGTGCCCCGTGCATCCGTGCCCCTCCGGCCCATCCTTGGCCGCTCTCGCCGGCCGCGCCCCGCTCGCAGAGTGCTGGCGGGGCCTCCCGAGGCCCGCGCAGCCGTGCAGTCGGCCCTGATTAGGAGGTCGACCCGGCCAGATCGAGGGTACCTTTGCGTCCCGTGCCTCGCGGCCAACGCCTCCCACATTCCTAGGGCAATGTGGCCCTCGGAAGGGTCTCGTGTCCTCTCGCGTGTCCAGCCCCATCAAGACCGACTGCATCGCGCATCCTTCTCGTGCGGGTTGGCTGCAGCGTCTGCAGCGGAAGGGGGAAGGGGAGGAGGAGGAAGAGGAGGAGGAGGAAGAGGAGGAGGAGGCGGAGGAGGAGGCGGAGGGGGAGGAGGAGGAGGAGGAGGAGGAGGAGGAGGAGGAGGAGGAGGAGGAGGAGGAGGAGGAGTCTTTGGAGTCTCTGCCTGATCGCGTAGCGATGATGAGGAGGAGGCGGAGGAGGAGGAGGCGGAGGAGGAGGAGGAGGCGGAGGAGGAGGAGGAGGAGGAGGAGGAGGACGAGGAGGAGGAGGAGGAGAGGAGGAGGAGGAGGAGGAGGAGGAGGAGGGGGAGGAGGAGGAGGAGGGAGGAGGAGGAGGAGGAGGAGGAGGAGGAGCGGAGGGTTCTGGAGTCTCTGCCTGATCGCGTAGCGATGAGGAGGAGGAGGAGGAGGAGGAGAGAGGAGGAGGAGGAGGAGGAGGAGGAGAAGGAGGAGGAGGGGAAGGAGGAGGAGAGGGGAGGAGGAGGAGGAGGAGGAGGAGGAGGAGAGGAGGAGGAGGAGGGGGAGGAGGAGGAGGAGAGGCGGAGGAGGAGGAGGAGGAGGAGGAGGAGGAGGAGGAGGGGAAGGAGGAGGAGGAGGCGGGAGGAGGAGGAGGAGAGAGGAGGAGGAGGAGGAGGAGGAGGAGGAGGAGGAGGAGGGGGTCTCGCCGCCTGCCGGCTGCGCCCCCGGGCGGGGGCACGGGCACGCGCCCGCGGCTCCCGTTGGGGGGGCAGCCCGCCGAGCCGGCGGGGCCGGGCGCCCGCTCCCTGGAGGGCCGCGGAGCTCAAGAGGCGGGGGTCAGCGATCCTCCTCCTCCTCCTCCTCCTCCTCCACCTCCTCCTCCTCCTCCTCCTCCTCCCCCTCCTCCTCTCCGACGCCTCCTCCTCCTCCTCCTCCTCCTCCTCCTCCTCCTCGAGAGAGAGAGAGAGAGAAGAGCTGCCAGTTCCTCCGGGCCAGCTCCTCCCGGGGGTCAATGCAAACGGGGGTCAGCCAGGGCACCGGATCCTGCAGGATCCTGCGAAGACCCCCTCTGGCTGACCCGGGTCGGCGAGCCGCTCGTGGCCGCGAGGCGGCCGCGCATGTTGGCTGACCCGGGCTTGCGAAGTTCAGCGTTGCAGTTTTTTGTTCCTGCATTGCAGTGTTTGGTTTCCTGCTGACCCAGGTCTGGATTGACCCGGGTCAGAAGATCCCCGAGGGCCGCGGAGCGGCACCAAGAAAAGGTGGATGCAGGCGGGGCCGCACAGAGAGCGACGCATCCAGAGCGACGCATCCGCACCGCGAGGCAGCATCGCACGGAAGCGTGGCGAGGTCAGTGCCCATCGGCCGCTGGAAGTGGGTATTCTTGGACTCCCAGGCGCCGATCTGCTCTGGGCGCCGTCCCACTTCAGTTTGTCGAGTGACTTCCCCTTCTCCGTCGTCCTCAAGGGGCGGACGGAACCCAGCCTACATTCAACGCCTTCCTACTTCATGATTCTGTCTACTTCTTCCGACCGATGGGTAGAGTAAACAGAGCGACGGCAAATCACACGTTTAAAACGCCGGCGTGGAAACGCCCCATGGGGCCATCCAGCTGAAGGCGTACAGCCTCGAGCAGCGACCAGAGCTCGCATGCAGCAGTGCTGCAAAGTTCAGTAGGGCAAAGAGGGCTGGAATGCTGAAAAAGCATATGTACGCTCGCATGTTGACTTCAACTTTATACAGCAGCTTGAAGCGGACCCAACGGCACGACTAACACCGGCACAGAACAACACACTGCACATAGGCTGAGTTGATTCGGTGCAGACTCTGGAACGGGCCGAACAGCACATCGAGAGAAAAAAGGGCTTGACACGAGTAAGCTGCGTCTGAGGGCTTGAGGGTGCCATCCTGAGAGTCTCCGCAGACTCACGGCAAAATATCAATCTCTCTCCCGTTCGCCGCCCCGTTGATTCCGAAGGTCGTTGGCACACAGCGCTTCAGACGGGACGTTGCCCATGGCCACCGATTGAGGTGGGAGGCATTCAGCATGCATCATACAGCATGACATGCACTTGCCATGACGAGGGTCGCACTTCACGAACATGGTGGCGGGCTCGAGCGAAGACGGACACGGTCATTTCCGCTACGGACAGCTGTTCATGGTACGCCTTCTCATTAGAGATCGCGTACCATTCGAGCATGAAGTGGCTGGTCTGGATCTAGGTGATATCCACGTTCGGAGCGCCGTCGAAGCGCCACGCCGCAGTCAGCGAGGACATGATGGTCTACGCCAGCTGCCAGCTGAGGTTGGTGCACATGGGACGCTCGATGGCCAGGCTTCGGCGGCATACGTCGTACAGCGCCTCGCTGTCGTACGCGGGGAGAACCAAGCCAGCGAAACTGGCCTCAGCATGCCACGGCACGCCGGTGGCTTGTTTGACGGCAGAAGCCTAAGCCGGGTGGAAATGCTGCCTCAACCTGCTGGCCGGCTGAATTTGCTCTGCCCTCCAGCTGCCTCCTCCTCCTCCTCCACCTCCTCGCCGCCTCCCCCTCTTCCTCCTCTTCCTCCTCCTCACACTGCCCCGTAGCCATTTTGGCTCAAGCCATTTTGGCTCAAGCCTGCTTGGGCGCCAGGCGGGCTGTTGCTGCCCCCTGCCGCGGCTCGGGCGATGGCGGCGGTCCTTCCCCTCGTCGGGGAGCAGGTGGCGTTGCTTGCGCCGCTGGTCAAGGCGGCGGCTGCAGGGGCTGCTGAAGGCGGCGGCGGGCGGCAGGTGGTGGCCGCCGCTGTCGCTTCGGCCCTTCGCGTGGGCGCTTCTCTCCTCGCCCCGCGCCTGGCTTCCGAGGTGGACGAGGAGGTGGCGGCAAGGGAGCAGCTTGGAAGGCCCCACCTGACCGAGATGGTGCGGGCGGGCCGCGAAGGCGTCGTGGCTCGGCCCTCTGGGGCCAGTCGCGCCTTCCGCGGCTGGGCCCAGCACGCCGATTTCGGCGCAGGGCCGCAGGCGGTGCCCACCACGGCGGGCGAGGCCCGGCGCCGGGCGCGTGGCCGCCGTCGTGGGGCTGGCGATGCAGCGTCGGCTCCCACCACGGACGACCTGGAGGACGAGAAGGAGGAGCTGCAGGAGAAGGTCTCAGTGCACCCTTGCGCTCAGCCGATGGGGGAGCTGATGAAGAAGGACTTCATGTGCGCCCCTGGATGCCAGGCCACCCTGGAGGTCAAGGCGGTGGGGTCGGCCATTGATGAGCTGGCCCTGGAGAGCACTCGGCTGTTCATGGGGGAGACCAAGCGCGACTCCGAGAAGCTCGTCGTGAAGGACTCCAAGGAGAAGCGGCTGCCGCTGACCGTCAGCGCTGCCAAGCAGATGGTCCTGGGCACCGCGTGCGCCGTGAAGATGCTGGAGTCCCAGCTGGCGGAGGCCCGATCCGCGCACGAGGCCGCCTGCAGGGAGGTCCTCGGCGCGGGCTTCGTGTCGTCGCAGCTGTTCGACAACGGCGAGGCTGGCCCGTGAAGTTGGCCAAGTTTGGTGCTCGGGGAGCTGCCCGAGAAAACGGCCAAGTCATGAGGGCTGCGGAGGCTCGTGTTCCTCCTGCGGCTCGCTTGGCTTCGGGGCGCGGAGGCTCGTGTTCCTCCTGCGCCCCCCCCGCTGCGGAGGCTCGTGCTCCTCCTGCAGCGGCAGCTTCGCGCCGCGGAGGCTCGTGTTCCTCCTGCGGCGCCGGCGACCCTGGGGTTGCGGAGGCTCGTGTTCCTCCTGCGGCCCCAGGGGCTCTCCTGCGCGACTCCCCTGTCGCTTTGCATTTAGCCCATTTAGTCCTCCTCGCACTGCCGCTGCCTCTACCTCTCTGCCTGTTTAGGCATTTTCCTCCATCCTCATCATCTGCCACGTTCCGCCAAGGCTGGGCCTGTCTCCGCGGTAGCGGTCCTCGACGAGGCTCTGGCGTACGCGATGGTCACGCCCGCGTGCTCAAAACGAGAGTGCACGCAGAGCACCGTGCTGCAAGGCTCCACCGCTGCGGTGGCAACCCGCGGGCACGCCCACGGGGCGAAGGGGACGCGCACGGGGTGGAGTCCACGGCCAGGCGCTCCAGCATCGGGCAGCCGAGCCCCGGCCTGGGCCTTCGGAGGCCAAAGATAGTGAAATACCTGCCGCCGTGAGTTCTTCACAGCGCGAGGGGGTCTCGGAGTTCTCTGGCCGGGGACCACCCTCCCCTTCCTCGGGCGGGCCCTCCCTCGTGGCACCCCGCATGGGACCCCCGCCATGGGACCCCCCCCTTGGGGGAAGGGGCGCCCCGAAGCCCCCCCCCCATGGGGCTCTCAGAGCGGCACTGCAGAGCGTGAAGCCCTGGCGGCGTGTGCAGTGGTCGGCCAGCTGCCTCGTGCGATCGGGAACAGGGTCGGCGATCGCCTTGCCGACTCTGCAGTGCCCTCGCGCGAGACTGTTCGCCGCATCCTCCCTCCCAGGGGTGAGGGTGGAACAGCGGACGGCAGGTAATTGTGCGTACCGCGTCGACCACAGTGGGCTTCAGGTCGACCGTCACACAGCGAGACACGTGCTTGCCAGCACCAGTCTTTGAGAAGAAAGTCCTGAGGGCATCGCCACCGCCGCCGATGTTCTTGTCAGAGGGCACTTGGCCGTCAGGCTGGATGAAGCTGTGCGGGGTGCTCGAAGGCCAGAAACGGGCCGCCCAGGGCTGCTGCACAGTTCCCAGAGCCACCCTGCCTGGCAGCGGGCGCGCACGCTCGACTGGCCTCGGGAGGGAAAGAAACACACAGACACAATGAATCGTCGGTTCCCCAGCAAACATAGGAAAATATGGGCAGTGGGGGGGGAAGACAAAAACCCAGAAAAAAACATGGGAGCGTATGGGGAACCCTGTTATTTGTGTGTATTCCTTTGTGTGTCCCAGGGCCCCTCCATGGCCACGCGCGGCCAGGCCCCCGTGCATGGACCCGCGGGCCGCTGCCCCGGGCCACGCCCTCGGCATGCCCGGGCCGCGGCCCGGCACATGCACGACGCGACATAGACCCGCAGGCAGCGGCCACGCAGCAGCACAGACAGGAGTTGCGCACAGTGGGGGGGCGCGCATCATGCTCCGAATTTCTGTTTCAGCATCCGGGGGGTGACAAACGTGAAAACGCGGCGCGGCCAACCCCCCCCCCCGGCACCCCCCCCCCTGCGCCCCAGCGGGGAAGGGAACGAACCCCAGACCCCCCCTGGCACAACCGAGGACGCGCCGAGGCCAGCCCCCCCGGGCACTCCAAGGGGGGGCGATTATCAAGCGATCCAGAGTATGTGTTTCGTCAGGGTATCCTGGGTTTCTTCGCTCCTCGCGCTGCGCGGTGACTTCCCGCAGCCGTTGAAGGAGCTGTTGCGTTCAGGGTGCTCAAGGTTTCCCCTCAGGTGCACCACGCGCACGGGTTCTCAGGGTTGGGTTTCTTGCGAGGGTTTCTTGCGGCCTCGCCCGCACTGTACGAGATCTTTTCAACTAAAAAGTTGAGCCAACAGAAGTTGGTGGGGGCCAACAGGAGGCCCACGGCTGCCGATGCTCGCCGCGCAACAGCCGAAGCGCCGCGTGACACGCCCCGACGTCCCTCCGCTGGAGCGCCACAAGGCGCGGTGTCTCATCGTTCGTCGCTGCACACGCCGATAGCCACCGCAGCCGCAGGCCGGCGCCCGCGCGATGCGCGTGCAGCCTCGCCGAGGGGATGAGCTTTTGCATGCATTGCCAATCAGAACGACGGCCTGGCCAGTGTGGGTGCAGATCGCCCCGCGCACTCTGGCCGAGGGGCTTCCAAGCGAGTTCGAGGTCTGACGCGGAGCGCGTGCTCACGCGGCCGCCGCGCGATGTGACAGCCTCGATCGGAGCCGCGCCCCCTCTGCTCCTCGGTGGCCAGCATTGAGCCCGTACCCCCGCACACGGCGTGTTTCAATCATTTATGCTTGGGTTGTTGGGCAACTTTTCGGCCGCATGCTTACCAGCCTGGAACATATCCCTATCCCTATGCTGGGCATCTCCTCATCACGTTGCCAATCTTAGTGATTCCTTTATTTTTTGATGGCGGATCCCTAAGATTGACATCGCCTTTTGGCGTGTCAATCTTAGGGACAGGGATACGTTCGAGGCTGGTTAGCATGTCCAATGAGCTCGAGTCTGGCGGTGGGCTTCGGGCCAGGGAGGGAGTGGGCGGGCGACATCGTGGAGACGCAGACTCCGTCGCCACGGTCCCGCCCCTGGCCCGCCCCCCGCCTCCCCTCCGCGTTCCTATCCCCATGTGCCCCCTCTCCCCATCGACCCTCAGTCCTTCTCCCCCTCCGTTTCGGCAGCAAGTCATGGGAGCCTCGTGTGCCCTCGTAGTCCTGTCTTTCGAGTGCACTGGCGTCGTCTCGCGCCTGGTGATAGATGAGGCGGCGCCGATGTAGCGTCGGTTGCGTCGGTTGACGTGGACCTGGCGTCGAGCAGGGTCGACTTGCAAGGGCCAGCAGGGTGGTACAGGAGGCTCCCATGAGTTGCCACAAAACTCAATTCTTCCCAGATCCTCCCTCCATCCCCGTCCTCCTCCCCCCCGTTCCCCCCCCCTCTATCCACCGCCCCCCCCCCCCCCTTCCCGTTCCCCCCCTCTCTCCGTCCCCGTCCCCCCCCCCCCTCCCCCCCGTCCCCCCTCTCTGTCCCCTCCCCGTCCCTTTCGACCTCCGTCCCCCGTCCCCCCCGTCCCCGCCCCCTCACAGGGCCGTCCCTCGCGCGCTTCTGCGGGGGGGGGGCGGCCTCGCGCGGCTGCCCCGCCGCTCGGCTGCCGAGAGATCAATTCACAGAGACAACTGCTAGCGTGTGCGTAGAAAAGCGAAGGAGAAGATCCCCGCTTCGAGCAGGGGATCTGCTACAGCACTGACTTGCCCCAGATCTTTGCTCTCTCGCCGAATCTACGGACAAGCACTTCGCATTCCCAGTGGATTTGCGGCGCTGTGACGCATCTGTCGTGGATCCGATGGGGAAAATGGATTATGGCGTAGTCGATCCCCTGCTCGACCGCTCCCGCTCCCGCCCGATGAGGGGGGGCAAGCCGCCCGCCCAGCCGTCCACCCGCCTGTGATCCTCGCCGGGCCAATCCTGGGCCCAGGATCTCCGCTCGGGGACGACGACGGGGGCGAACACGGCGGCGGCATCGGATCAGGAACGTAGGGGGCCACGTGCGTGCCCTAACCTTTACCCCCCACGATTTCTGAGGGGGAGGGTGGGGGTCACGCTGCTCGGGAGCTCCCGAGCGAAGTGAACCCCACCCTCCCCCTCAGAAATCGTGGGGGGTAGGGGTAGGCTTCGCATGTGGCCTCCTAGAATCAGAGCGTGAATTACCTGCCCCGCTCCCGCTTCCAGGCAAAACCAAGTCATATACCATACGCCTCCTCGTCAAGCTGCCTGACCAGTACATGCTGCAGTTTGGCATCGCTCGGTATCTCTTGGAAGCGAGGGTGGTCAGAAGCGAAGTACACCTTAGGCGATGCTTAAGAAAACCTAAGTTTTCGGCCAGAGGCTCGATTATTCTTAATGCTTCAATGTAACTCCTAAGATTGTAATAAAAATGTTGGGTTTCTAGTCAAATTCTGAGACTATGAATTTCTGAACCCATGATTTCTAAAGCATTTCGCAGGGTGTAGGTTTGTTTGCCCCCTATAGAATGTCTTCTTGGGGCCCCGACCCTGGCGCACTCCTTGCTGCTTCACGCCGAGGCCGGTGGCCCACGTTCGGCCGCCCACCGCTCGCGAGGCCCTGGGCTCCTCATCGGAGGGCGTACAGTCGGAGGGCACCAACTATACACCAACACCGATCCTGGCCCAGGATCACCCTGGGCCCAGGATCGGTGTATATGCCTTCTTGCGCAAGGCAGGAGGGCGTATACACCGATCCTGGGCCCAGGGTGATCCTGGGCCAGGATCGGTGTTGGTGTATAGTTGGTGCCTTCCTATACAGTCGGGGCGCTGAAGAAGGGACCCTTTTCGTTTGGGAGGGGCTCTGTGTTCCTTAGTTGTTTTCCAGTGCTCCTTGGGTTTTCTTGAGGTTTTCCATGGAAGATCGGAGTTGAACTTATAGGAAAAAGGGGCCTCGTTCCTTATTTGTTCGCTTCGCTCATTCCGCCGGCCCTGGAGCGCTATCTGGGGGGCCTCTTGGGGCCGTCTTGGGGGCTTCTTGGGAGCGTCTTGGGGCTTCTTGGCGGCGTATTGGGCTCCCCTGGGGCCTCTTGGGGGGCTCTGTGGGGCCCCTTGGGGCGGGAGGGGGGGTAGTCGTTGGCAGCCCCCCCCTCGGAGGCCACGATCCTTGTGAGGGGTGGTGAAAAATAGCCCCCCCCCCTGGGGATCGCCCGGGGGTCAGCCGGGGATCGGCCGGGGTACTTCTCGTCCGGGGCCCCCCAGGGGCCGCCCCGCGCGCGCGAACTAGAAATATTGTTAAGTAGTTACCGGAGATCTTAGCACGCCTCTCGCCCGTTGGGCCGGCGAATGTAGGGTTCCTTTGGTCCACGCCCCAATTGTAAGGGGCGTGAGAGGCCTGTGCGGCCGCCCCCCTCGTTTTTCGTTTGAACGAGGGGGCAGTGGTCAGAGCGGACGCCACTGCTATCGTGGCCTGTGTTCCGCCTGCTCGCCCTTGGAGGCCTGTCCACAGAGGCGCCAGTTCGTTCGCTCGCTCGGGCTCCTCAACGAAGGCGTACTTGACTCAAGTCTCCGCCGCAGCCCAGGGGAGTTCACTACGCGCCTTACCAGGGGCGCCGATGGTCCGTGCCTTCGGCAAGGCCCTCCTCCTCCTCCTCCTCCTCCTCCTCCTCCTCCTCCTCCTCCTCCTCCTCCTCCTCTCCTCCTCCTCCTCCTCCTCTTCTCCTCTCCTCCTCCTCCTCCTCCTCCTCCTCCTCCTCGTACTCCTCCTCCTCCCTCCTTCCTCCTCCTCCTCCTCTTCTCCTCCTCCTCCTCCTCGTCCTCCTCCTCCTCCTCGTCCTCCTCCTCCTCCTCCTCCTCTCCTCTCCTCCTCCTCCTCCTCCTCCCCCTCGTCCTCCTCGTCCTCCTCCTCCCTCTCCTCGTTCGCCTCCTCCTCCTCCTCCTCCTTCTCCTCCTCCTCTCCCTCCTACTCCCCTCTTCCTCCCTCCTCCCTCCTCCTCCTCCTCCTCCTCCTCCTCCTCCTCCTCCTCCTCCTCCACTTTCTCAGGGGGAAACCGTGCACGGCAGGCCCACTGCTTTTTGACCGCCGTTCGGGGGAGCAAACAAAGGGTTTTGCCAGGAGGGAAAACATGCATTGACACAATCAGTCGTCGACTCTCAGGAAAATGTTCGTTGGGAAGTGTGTGGGTGTGTGTGTGGGGGGTATATGGAAACCCAGAGAACGAGGGAAAATTGGGGACATCCAGGACTTGTGTCTACGTCTTTGTGTGTCCCTGTGCCCCTTTACAAACAAAGGGTCCTGGGCCTGGGATCGGCGTCGAGTCAGAGCCCGGGAGCAGGGGCTACAGTGGAGACCTGGGGTCTCAGGGTTAGGTTTCTTGTGGAAGGTTTCTTGTGCTCGGGCCCCCACTGTACTACACTGGGGCCAGGAAGGAGTTTCCTTCCCTCCTCCTCGTCCTCCTCTTTCTCCTCCTCCTCCTCGTTCTCTTCCTCACTCCCACGGGCCTGACCATCATCAGTGCAATCGCTTAGATGATTGGCGTCCCCCGACGTCGCTGCTCCTGACTCCTTACAGTGTGAGTTTTAGAGCTACCACATGCGCCCAAATTCTAATACATCGCATGGCTTCGCTGGCGATGAATCATTCACAATTCTGACCTATCAGCTTCCGACGGGAGGACATTGACCTACGCCATGCGTTGTTTGCTGGTGCAGCTTTTTTGTGCTTGCCTGTTATTCTGGCTGTTATCCCTACTGCTCCTCCTACTCCCTGCCATTTTGCGAGCTTCACCGTGCTTTCCAACGAGTGCTTGGACTGAAGGAGTTCCCGTTGATGTTGGAAGCATTTGGACAAAGTGCCAGATCGATCTCGGTATGGGGGCTCAGCGTACAGTGGGGTAATGTGTCAGGGGACCGGGGTCAACCATGTTTGAACATGTCCATTCGTTCTACAAGCAACAAATATGTTCACAACATAAAGCCAACACGAAAACCAATCACCTCCATTTCTTCCTTGATAGATCGAAGACGCCTACGGCGAAAAACCGCCGCCCCCTGCCTTTGGAAAGAGCCTATGTGGCCTAATGTTGCGACCAGAGCTCCCTCAGGCTATCAGACAATGTGTTCCCCCAGCCGTTGTGAAAACAGTTCGGGGAGCACGAGGTTGTGAAAAAAAGAAGTGGAGGAGAGGGAGGAACAAGCAGGATGATGATGATGATGATGATGATGATGATGATGATGATGATGATGATGATGATGATGATGTTGATGATGGTGATGATGACGACGACGATGATGATGATGCTGATGATGCTGATGATGATGATGATGTTGATGATGGTGATGATGGATGATGATGATGATGATGATGATGATGATGATGCTGATGATGATGATGATGATGATGATGATGATGCTGATGCTGATGATGATGATGATGATGATGATGATGATGATGATGATGATGATGATGATGATGATGATGATGATGATGATGATGATGATGATGATAGCGATGGTGGTGGTGGTGGTGATGATGCTGATGATGAGGAGGAGGAGGCGGAGGAGGAGGAGAGAGCTGCCTCGTGGGAGCCTCTTGGGGCACTCTTGTGGCCTCTCGTGGCTGCCTCTCGGGGCCTCTTGGTGCCTTCGGAGGCTCCTTGGTAGACTTTTTGGCCGTCTGGCGGCGTTCCTGGGCCGTCTGACGCCATCGGAAACCGTATTGCGGGCCTCTCTTGGCCGACTTGGGGCCCTCTTGGGGCGCTTCAGGGCCGCCTTTGAGACCATCTTGGGCGACTTGGAGGTCTCCTTGGCCGTGTCAGGGCCCTCCTGGGGTCGTCTTGGGGACATCTTGGCATCTCGTATGTCTCTTGGGCGCTTTGGTGGCAAACTTGGTGACTTTGGGGGCTGTCTTGGGCCGTACGAGCGCTGACAATGAGCAAACGCCATCATCTGTGAACCACCAACGACAACTCATTGAGTTTGACCTCTTCGGGCCTTCTTGGAGGAAGACAAACTCTTGGGAGCCTCTTATGCCGTCTTGGGCCATCTTGAGGCCACCTCAGGCCGTCTTCGCTGCATCTTGGGCCGTCTTGCGGGCATATTGCGGCCATTTGGGGCCCATCTTGGCCGTCTTGGAGGCCGTCTTGAGCGTGTTGTGCGGGTTTACCGCCCCGTCTGTGGGTCCTCCAGGGGCCGTCTTGGGGGCATCTTTGACCGTCATCGGGCCATCTTGGAGGCCTCTTGGGTGATCTGGGGGGATCTTCGAGACCTTCTGGACCGCCTGGGGCCGCCAGAAGGCAAAACGGAGCAACTGCCAAAAACCTTCAAATGATTTGGGCCACAATGCCACGGGCAAACGGACCAGCTGCCAACATGGGACGTCAATGATTTGGGCTTCTCCAGGCCTTCCTGAAGAACCTCTTGGAGGCCTCTTGGGCAGTCTTTGGGGCATCTTGGGGGTCTGTTGGGTCGTCTTAGGCCATCTGGAGGCTAAGTTAGGCCGTCTTGGCTGCATCTTGGGTCGTGTTGAAGAACTCTTGCTGCCATCTGGAGCTCTCTTGGAGTGCTGAAGGGCCGTCTTGGAGGCCATCTTGAGTGTTTTGCATGCATCTTGTGGCGTCTTTGGGCCCTCTGGGTGCCGTCTTGGAGGCTTCTTGGGCCGTCATGGGGCCATCTTTGAAGCCTATTGGGCGATTTTGGGGCTATCGTGGAGGTCTGTTGGGCCGTCTTGGGCCGTCGGACGCCGAAGAGAAGGAAAAACCAAAATCATTGACAAACGAACGGGAAATCAATGATTTGGGCCTCTTCGGGCCTTCTTGTGTGTCCTCTTGGAGGCCTCTGGAGCCGACTCGAAGGCATCTGTGGGGCTCCTGAGCCGTTTGGGGCCATCTTGAGGTCATCTAAGGCCGTCCTGGGTACATCTGCGGCCGTCTTGGAGACATCTTGGAGCCATTTGGGGCTCTCTTGGAGCCAGGTTGGCCGTCTTGGAGATGTCGTGGAGGTCATCTTGGGCCATTTTGGCCGCCTTGGAGGTGCCTGGGCCAGTGGAGGGTACAGTATACGCAGCTCTCCGTGTGGCCGGCGGGTTTGGCCGAAGCCCCAGTGGCAGTTCTTTCGAAAAGGACCAGAACTTCGCAGACGTCTGGCACGCCCTGCACTCCTGTGGCGAGACCACAGGGGGCGGCGGATCTGGTGGCCTCCGGCCCATCCCATCACCGTGCCCGGATTGTAGTTCATAGGCTAGGCCTCTCGGATGCTTGTGGGGATCTCCTGGGAGGCCTCTTGGTGGGGACATCCGCTAATGAGAGCCAAACAGGTTCTGGGCGTTCTTCAGTGCACATGGCTTGAGTCCAATTAGCGGAACGGCGCTCCGCTGATAGGGGCGAAGCAATCCAGTGCGCATGGTTCGACGCCAATTATTGGAGCGGCGCTCGGCTAATACAGTCAACCCGCACAGCAAGGATGGGCAACCTTCCCAAGGATACCCTTGCATACTTGCCTCCTCGGCCCATCCTCGGCCGCTTTCGCTGGCCGCGCCCCGCTCGCAGAGTGCCGACGTGGCCTTCCAAGGCTCTAGCAGCCTTAGCGTGCGTCCTTGTGGTACGGGCTAACTGGAGTTGGTTTCCAGCGCAACATTTTCGGGCATAGCCAGGACCCCGGGTAAGGGGACCCGGTTAGTGGTAGGGCCCTGGGGCCCTTCAATTGGCCAGATTCACTAAACCAGGTTTGCCGTAACTGGTGTTTCTCGGGTGACGGCAGTTCCGGTTAGTGGAAATGGGACGGGGGGGCGCCCCCGGGACAAATCATTAAACCAGGTTCCATTAACCCAGTTTTGCCAACGCCCGACATTTGTCGACATCCAGTTCCATTGGCAGGACGTGTGCGTAGAGTTCCTCCTCCTTGGAGGCGGCGGCGACTGGATCGTAGCACAGGGTCCGGCGTCGAAGCTGAACTTTAACGAGGCATTCTTGCAGCGATCCAGAGTTGCTTCATTCACCTGGGACTGAAAAACATCGATACGAGAGGAAACAGTATATGCCGAAGAAGAGAGCACGCCATTATCATAAACTTTTGGCGGTCCGCGCGGGTTTCGTCGCTCCGCGTTGGGCCCCCCCCGGCGCCGCCCTCGGCGCGCTCCGCGCGCCAGGGAGGGGGGTCCAGCGCAGATCCAAGAACTCCGCGCGGAGCGCCAAACGTTGATGCTTCTCGTTCTTTATATAGATTATTTTCTTATTACTGCTTTCTCGAATTCTTTTTATCATTCTCATTATCATTATTATTATCCAATGCCAAACGGCTGCCTACTGCATGACTGAGGTCGCAGGGTGCAGGGACGGGAGCGTTCGAAGGCAGACGTCGGCAGGAGTTGCCGAAGGCTGGGCGCAATTCCGAGGAGGGAGTCTATACATTCAGGAGGGGAGCAAAAACACAGACACAATTAATCGTCGATTTCCCAGAACAGACGGGAACATGTGGGAAGTGGGGGGGGAAGACAAAGAAACCCAGAATATACATATATATATATATATGGAAATATGGGGAATCTGGTGATTTGTGTCTATCTGTTTGTGTGTCCCAGTTCCCCTTCATAAACGTTCACTGCCTGGAGGATCCATTCTAGACGCCTCGCGTATCCCCGCCAGCCCATCCAGAGAGGAACGATGTCCAGGCGAGCTGAGGTGGTCGGGACGTGTGTGGGGGCGGAGAGGCGGACGGCCGAACCGTGCGAAGGGGGGAGGAGGAGGGGAAGAAGAGGGCTGGATGAGGGACTGGGGAGAAGAAAGATGAACATGACGAGGAGGAGGAGGAGGAGGAGGAGGGGGAGGAGGAGGAAGAAAAGGAGTAGGAGGAAGGACGAGCATGAGGAGGAGGGCGAGCAAAAGCGCCAGAGGTCTCCTGGATGCCCCTCGGAGCCCCGTGGGATATCGCTTGGGCGCTTCTTGGTGGCCTTTTGGGACGTCTTGAGGGTCTCTTGGCGTTCCTTGGGGGCTCTTGGGCGTCTTGGGTGCCTCCGGGGGGCCTCTTGGAGCGTCTGGGGGGCATCTTGGGTGCCTCGGAAATCCTCTTGAAGCCTTTTGGGGGCCTCTTGGGGGTCTCTTGGGAACCTCTTGGAGGCCTCTTGGGGCCGTCTGGACGCTTCTTGGGGCCCTCTTGGGGCGCTCTTGGGGCGCTCTTGGGAGCTTTAGGGGCGCTCTTAGCCCAAAGAAGGCGGGTTCCTGACTTAGCGTCCCCCTCGGGAGCCCCAACAAGCACCTCTTGGGTCCCTCGTGAGGCGATCTTGGATCGTTCTTGAGGCCGTCTTGGGGCTCTCTTGGGCCTCTCTTGGGGCCCTCATGGGCCCTCTTGGAATTGTATTGAGGCCTCGGAAGCTCATTGGAAACGACAAGGCGAGAAGGCACGAACCACTAATTACCCTTACTTTTTGGGAGGATCTTGGCTTCTTCGGGGCCTCCTTGGGGAGCTCTTTGGCCACTTGGAGCCGTCTTGGGGCGGTCTTGGGGCCTCTTGGAGCACATGGGAGCCATCTTGAGCGATCTTGCGCTTTCTTGAGCCATTTTGGAGGTTCTCTTGGGCTCTCTGAGGCCCTATTGGAGCCGTCTTGGGCCATCTTGGGCGCCCCAACGCGTCGCGAAACGCCCCGTCCAGGTCCATGGATAGGGGGTAGGGGAGGGGTAAACCCTTCCCCGAAGGGGAAGAAAGGGGGTTGGAAGAGGTAGTTCCCTAGACCACATACTCCCAGAGGGCTGGCAGGATTTTCGGATACATCGGCAGGCGGCAGATATGAGTATGTTGGGAGTTCCGGAGGCCAAACTATTTCCATATCCACCGCCCGCTGGGGCACCAGGACGTCGGTTGCCAGGCGGTGGTTGATATGGACACGTCTCCGCCTCGCAACAACGGGGCCCGCCCCCCATCAGATCGGCGCTTCGCTTATGGGAACTGTTCTGTGTGAGACAGTCCACACAGACAGTTCGATGGGACACGGGGACACCTCAACTCGTGCGTCAGGGCTCGGTGGCGGACGAAGCAGGTGCCGACACATCCGTTCTGGTGAGAACGAGGTCCTGGGCCAGTGAAAGGCACCGCGGGCTGGCGAAGGGGAGGTCGCGGTCCTCGTCGCTGTCGCAGTCGCCGTTGTCGCTGCCACCGTCGTGGTCGTCGTCGTCGTCGTCGTCGTGTTCGTCGTCGTCGTCGTCTTCGTCGTCGTCGCAGCCGCCGTGATCAGCAGGGCCCACTGCAGCATCAGGCTGAGATTGGTCGGCCACCAGGCCACGAGGCACGGAGTCGAGAGTCCTCGGGTCCCTATCTCCCTCCCTGCTGCCTCTCACTCCTCATCTTCTCTGCGTCCTCGACCCTCATGTTCAGTCCCTCTCAACCTACACCCTGCGAAATGCTTAAGCAATCATGGGTTCAGAAATTCATAGTCTCAGAACTTGAATAGAAACCCAACATTTCTATCAAAATCTTAGGATTTACGTTGAAACGTTAAGAATAATCGAGACTCTGGCCGAAAATGTAAGTTTTCTCAGGCATCGCCTAAGGTGTACTTCCTTCCTCGCCCGCGGCAGCGTGTGTCCTTCCTCCCTTCTCGGCTCGCTCCCTCTCCTCCCCACCGTCATCCGCGTTCCCCCTTCTCCCTCGCCCCTCTTCACCTCCCCCTCCTCCCCCCTCCCCCCTTCACCGCCGCCTCCGCTCTCCTCACTCCGCCGCCGGTTCCGATGTCGAGAGAGACGACGACGACGACGACGACGACGACGACGACGACGACGACGACGACGACGACGACGACGACGAGATCGACGACGACGACGACGACGACGACGACGACGTCGACTCCCGCGGGGGCGACGACAGCGACGGCGACGACGATGACGAATCTGGCGGCGAGAAGAGTGCCAGGAGGGCGGCGCCGGCGATGCCGCCTCCGAGGCTGGGCGGCCCCCCCCCTCCCCGCGGCGGGGCTCGCCCGGGAGGTGGGTAGGCCGGGGGGAGGGTGGGCGAGCGCCTCTGGGGCGGCCTCGAGAGGACGGGGAGAGGGCGGGGAGGGCATAGCGGATCCGGCAGGTTCGTGTCGCGTCGACCGACGGCGGCCCCGAAGAGGTGGAAGTCGTGAGGTTCTCTCGGGGGCGTCCCGGGCCGCCTTCCGTCGCCACGGCTGGGTCGGCCTCGGAATGCAGACCCAGCTCGCTCCATCGGAGAAGGGGCGATGGAAGGTCGGGCGAAGAGAACTATACACATGCACCGATCCTGGCAAGGCCCGTCCTTGACCCAGGATCGGTGCATATCCCTTCCTGCCCAAGGTAAGAGGGCGTATGCACCGATCCTGGGCTCAGGATGGGCCTGGCCAGAATCGGTGCATGTGCATAGTTCTTTTTCCTCTAGAAGGGGGGAGGAAGGGTCAGAGCCCCGAATCATCAGGGGTAACTCGGGTCAGGGCTAACTCGGGTTCCTTTTTCGGGATTCCGAACCCGACTTACCCCAGACCCGAGTTACCCCGGGTATTTCGGGCGTCCAGAGCCCCGAATCATCAGGGGTAACTCGGGTCAGGGCTAACTCGGGTTCCTTTTTCGGGAATCCGAACCCGAGTTACCCCGGACCCGAGTTACCCCGGATAACTCGGGCGCCCAACGATGGAAGGGGGGAGGAAGGGAGAGAGAGGGGGGGCGAGTTAGGCGCGCCCGCGCCATGTCTGCGCCTCTCTCTTCCATCTCTTGCCGCTGCGCCGAATCCTCTCCTATCCGCCGACCGTGGTGTCCCAGAGGAGCTGGATCTCCACAATGACCTAGGAATTTGTGTTCCCCATCGAATCTACGACACATACGTGAAGTCGTCGCACATCGATTGCGAAAGTTCTGAGTACTTCCTGCCAGTTCGACGAGCAGATTCATGATGGGGTGGATGAAGTCTGTAGTCGGTCCCCTACTCGGGGACGACGGATGACACTCACTAGAGGCCTAGATGGGGTCGGAGTAGATGGGGTCGGAGGATCGCGCCGCATCGCCGATACAAAGGCGATGCATTGACGATGCATCGGCGATGCATCTTCGACGTCAGCGATTCATCGGCGAGGTCGACGTGAAGCACATCAGGCTCCACACCAAGCCGCATCGGCGATGCATCAGCGATGTGACGCGATCCTCCGACCCCATCTACTCTTACGTCGGGCATGTCCCTCTGCACGAGGAACATTCCGAATCGGTAACAAATAGTCTGGGGGCGATGCTTCGAGCTTGCTGCGATTTGGGGCAACGTGTTTTGTTCTGACCCGCTTTGTTTTGTTCGTCCAAAGTCCGCCTGTAGGGGGGGGAGGAGGAGGAGGAGGAGGAGGAGGAGGAGGAGGGGAGGGAGGAGGAGGAGGAGGAGAGGAGAGGAGGAGGAGGAGGAGGAGGGAGGAGGAGGGAGGAGGGAGGAGGAGGAGGAGGGGAGGAGGAGGTGGGGGAGGAGGAGGAGGGAGGAGGGAGGAGGGAGGAGGGAGGAGGAGGAGGAGGAGGAGGTAGGAGGAGGGAGGAGGGAGGAGGAGGAGGGGGGAGGGAGGAGGGAGGAGGGAGGAGGGAGGAGGGAGGAGGGAGGAGGGGGAGGAGGAGGCGGAGGAGGAGGAGGAGGAGGAGGAGGAGGGGAGGAGGGGAGGGCTCGCCGTCGGCTCGCGCCAACGCCCCCTGGGGGACCGCCCCCTGCGCAGGGTGCCGCCGCCGCGGCGCTCCCCGCCGTGAGCCCCCGCCCCTCCCGAGATTGCGCTCCTGGGGCGGCAGGGCGCCCAACCCCGCAGCTCGCCCTGCTCGCCCTCCTCCTCCTCCTCCTCCTCCTCCTCCTCCTCCTCTTCCTCCTCCGTCCGTAGCCATTTTGGCTCAAGGGGAGCCGTTCTGGCACAGGGGGCGATCCTGTGCTTGCACGCGCGTATTTCAGAGCGGCTCGCGCGTGCGGGCCAAGTTTTGTCTCGTTCCCTCCACAGGCCTGCAGCGGGCGAGCCCGCGGCGGATGGGCAAGGCGTGGGCTTGTGGCAATTGTGCGCGGCTGCATGGCGTGGCGTTCGAGAACTACGGTTTCAGGACGCACTGCTATCGCTGCGGCAAGGCCGCCCCGCACGGCATGGCGAGCAAGAGCAGTTGGCCTTGGAGAACGGGAAATGGAGCAGAAAAGCCAGAGAGGCCACACCGCTGGGCGGCTGGCCCGCCCGACTCGGGAGTGGGGAGCAGCGCTATGGGGAGGTACCTCCGACTCGCACCGCTGCTGCCCTCGGCGATGACGCCAAGATCGTCGAGACCGATCCCGCCACCGCCAAGACCATGTTGTCGAGCATGGCCAAGGCGCATGGAGAAGACAGGGCGAACTGGCCCGCGGACAGCCAAGCCCTGGTTGTCATATGGGACAGGGCGGTGCAGCAGTCCGAGTCCAAACAGGAAGAGGCTCATCAGACGCCCGATTACGACAACATGTCTTCCTTCCAGTTGGGGCAGCAGATGCAGGGCGTCAACCAGAAGCTGGAGAAGGCACGCGAACGACTACGTGAGCGCGAGGAGGAGCTGCAGGCAGCCACTGCAGCCCGTGATACAGAGCTGGACATCGTGCGGAACCACGAGGCCAGGAAGCAGAAGATCAAGGATGCGCAGGCGGCAGCTTTCATGCGGGAAGCAGCTGAAGGAGGACACGAAGCTGCAGGACACCCCGCGGTTGCTCTATGCGGGCAGGTGGCCAACCTGCAGAAGCGTTTGGGCAAATCTGACCTTCCCGAGGAGCTGGCAGGACCCCTGCAGGCCTTGCAGAAGGCACTTGACACGCTGGACAAGCAGTTGGCGGAGCGTGAGCAGCAGCAAAAGCAGAAGGCCCAACACGAGGCTGCAAACTTCGCTGGTCAGCCCGCAGATGTTGATGGTGATGTGTCTATGGTTGCTGACATTCCAGTACCCGATGAGGCTGATCACGAAGAACTCTTTGAACCGGCAGGTCTCGAGCTGGATGGGGTCGACTCCGGCGAAGAGCGGACGCGGATCAAGGCAGCCCGCAGCCGCATCCTCGAGACCTTGGCAGCTGTCACCGCTGCCGCTGTGGCAAAGCGGAGGAAAATGCAGCCCCCAGCTCCAGGACATGAACCAGCAGGTCATAGGTGATCGTGCGCGTCGTGGACATGGCGACTGGGGGCGACTACACTACCTACTTCAACAGATACACGGGGCACTGGATACAATGGTGGATGGTCGAGTTTCTATGAGCAACGACAAATTGGGCGCACACGGTGCTAGAAGTGGGCGCTGTGACGGAGCTATCGGAGTGGACAGCTGTGGGCTGTTTCACGCTTTGGTGAAGGATTTCATCCATGCGTGTGACAGTTTGGGAGTGGATGGTGGTTCGGTTACCTGTGGTGGCGCTGAACCCTCTGATCTGGCTGCCGACGGGCAGGTGGTCGATGCCCAGATCAGAGGCGATCCGCCCTGTGGGTCCTCCGACGGGAGGTCAGCCCCCATAGGGGAGTGCAGAGGAGGCACCACCACGCATGCACTACGGGTACGTATGGGCGGTGGTGCTGAACACCCTGATCTGGCTGCCGACGGGCAGGTGGCCGATGCCCAGATCAGAGGCGATCCGCCCTCTGAGTTCACCGACGGGTGGCCAGACCTCGCAAGGAAGAGCAAAGGAGGCACCACCTTCCAAGAACATCACGGCAATGGTTCTCGAGACGGCGGCGGCGAGGTGACGTCTGAGGTCCCTGTCTCCCTGGGCGCGCAGCATGAGCGCGACTGGACCTTTGTCACAGAGAACATTACGGCGGCGCAGAAGGAGGCAGAGCATATGGCTTTGGTAACCACGGAGATCACGGAGTTTTTTTCCCCAATGCGGATGGCATTTCGGACATGGGAGTGCAATGGGGCATTTGGTGCTACAAGTATGACCGTGAGTTCAGTTGGGGCGATTATTGGCTGCGAGAGGCCAGTTGGGGCGTTGCCCAGGAGGCTACTGCTATTGAGGCAAAGTTTGCAAACAGCCGCGTCAAGCAGTGGAGGAAATTGATTGCTGAGGTAATCGAGAAGGGCGACAAGCAGGCGCACAGATGGACTAAGTTACCTACGATGTGGATGCAGGCTGACATTCATTCCGCGGAAGGCGTGCAGTCACATGCGGCACGACTACAGGCGGATGACCAGCAGGGGTGGCTCGACAAGAATGTCGAGGGCTATCACTACGCGGTGGCAGAACGCAGCTCCGAGCAGGCGGTATGGACACAGTCACTCCTTGCTGAGGCTGGTCTAGCGCTCAAAAGGCACACGGCAACGGTGATGCTAGACCTGAAGAAAGCTCTTGAGAAGATCCCGCATGCAACCTTAAGGGCAGTGGGGTGCAGGCACGGTTTCAAGCGATCGCGGTTGGCCTTGCTTCTCAAATCGTATGCAGGTGGACGCATGATCAGGTATGGTAACATGGTTTCAGAGACGGTGAAGACGAATCACGCAGTTTTTGCTGGGTGTGGGTTTGCTACAACTCTGATGATGTTATTCACACTGGGTGCGTATGGGCAGGTCTATACGCTGTGGCCGTCTCTCAATCTTACACAGGTGGTAGATGAGGGGGGCTTGCAAGCTACAGGAACTCATCAAGTTCTAAGGGTCCTCGTACCAGCTGCGAGAAGGTTGTGCAAGGAGCTGGTATATTTGGGTCTAGAGCTGAGTCCGAATAAAGGGCATGTCATCGCGACCACCGAGCTGGAGAAGCAGATTGGCACGGCCCCCAAGCAACACAGGTTCAGGCCGACTGTGCGACAGCTTGGGCATGAACAAACATTACGACGTGGTTCAGGTGGAGTGGTGCAGCAGACTCGTTTCCTGGCTACGTCAGAGCGAATATCACGCTACCGACGATTGGAGTTGGGAGGACGGCAAATGGGAAGGTTGTTTCGTGGTGGAGGTTTGGCGTCAGTGACCTACACGGTGGAGGTGAAAGGCAGGTCAGACACACAGTTGACGCTGATGAGAAGCACCGTTGGACATGCCTTGTTTGGGACGGCTCGTGGAAGGCGCAGGGCCATGGAATTTCAGCTTTCGCATTGTCCTAGAGCGGATCCCACGTATGCGGCAGATGAGTACCCACTTGTGTATTGGATCAGGGCTTTACACGAACATTGGGGCAAGGATTGGGCCATGGCTTTGGCATTCATGCAGGCGCAGAATAACTGCGGCACTTGGCGGAGTATACGTGGGCCAGCAGGTGCAGTGGTCATGACTCTCAAGAGGTTCGGCTGGAAAGCGACGTCGTGGGATTGCTGGTACACAGAATGTGGTGCGAAGTTGGACTTGCACGACATGGGCCCTGCAGCCCTCAAGAAAGTGGTCAATCAAGCTACGCAACGCCGACTTTTATGTGAAGCCCCAAACTCTAGGGGCATGGAAGGGCCCACGGGACCGCCCCTGTTGGGGCCCGCCAAGCATCTCACCAGAAAGCTAAGGGCGCAGGGGGACTGCCAAGGGGCTGGGATGATACGTGCATGGCTGGCTGGAGAGTTCTACTGCCAAGAGGGACTACATCAGGTGCGTGCTGTACACAGCCCATTGTGTGACATCTGTGGGGTGGAAGCTGGCACGGATACGCAGCGTATCTGCAGCTGTGATTGGCATGCGCTCGAGCGTTTCAGCTGGAAGGGAGAAGAACGGACCCTGCGGCAGTGGGGCAAACAGGAGCATGGGCAACGGCATCCGCACACGATGATGACTGCCAAGGGGCTCATGCCAGATCCTACTTACGATGCGCTGTTGCCGACAACGGAGCACATTATCAATTGGCACAAGTGTACGGTGAGTGGTCTAATCAGCGGTGTGGTTTGCACGGATGGAAGTTGTATCTTTCCACATCGTGAAGTTCGTGCACGTGCGGGTTGGTCTTTCGTTATGATTGACGACGCTGGAGCGACGGTGGCGGCTGCGTCAGGGCCCGTGCCTTACCCATGGCAGACGTCTGGTGCTGGAGTGATCATGGCAGCAACCAGAGCGCTCCAACATAAGTCGGCAGGACACATCACTATTGTGACGGACTACGAAGATCTCATGAAAGGGTGGACGGATGGTTTTCCATATGGCTGCCATACTGGACATAAATACATGGAAGTGTGGACGTCTTTCTGGCGTGTTGTACATGACATCGGCTCGTCGGAAATTGAATTTGTTTGGTTCCCTTCGCATACGTCGAGAACCAGGGCGATCGATCAAGGTATCATGCCGTGCTGGAATGGGAACAAAAGTGCATATTACTTTGAACGCATGGGAGCCGCCTGCCGTCCGCGCGAGAAGTGCCATGAGAAGCTGCGGAGGATGCGTGAGCAGGCAGTCCCAATTACCTTACGGACTGTTTTGCGCGTTCTGCGCATGTGTCAGAAAGGAGAATGGAGAGATGCGCAGCAGGTGAATGAGGGCAGGCCCGCACGTGATGTTCATATCCGAAGATGGAGGACACGTAATTCACATGTTTAAGGGACAATGGGTGTGCGGGAGTCGCGGAGATAGTCGCGCCCGGCGTTGTGACCTGGCGATTTTTCCGTGTTTGAGGGACCCGAAAGGGGTCCGTGAACCGCACCCGTCCCATAAGCTTTGGCGCACTGGACCAATGGTTTGGTGTTTTGAGTGTGCTTCGAGTTGTGTTTCTAGAGCGGTTTTGTTCTCCAAACCCTGTTTGGGTAGGCCGCCCCTGGGCTCTCCGAGGCACTACAAGCGTAGGTACCTCATCCAGGGGAAGGGGCCGTCAGGAGAGAAGGTCGGTAATGGCTCCACTAAGCCTGTTCCGATCTTCGTTCGAGTCGATCGTTGAGCGTTCAACGGTTTATGTGTATATTTTCCTTCAGGCTTGGTGTTTCGTTCTCGGCACACTTCGTCGTCATCCAGAGTCTCCAGAGCCTCCTCCTCCTCCTCCTCCTCCTCCTCCTCCTCCCCTCTCTCCTCCCCTCCTCCTCCTCCTCTCCTCCTCCTCCTCCCCTCCTCCTCCTCCTCCTCCTGCTCCTCCTCCTCCTCCTCCTTCTCCTCTCCCCCATCCTTCTCCTCCTCCCCCTCCTCCTTCCTCCTCCTTCCCCCTCCTCCCCTCCTCCTCCTCCTCCTCCTCCTCCTCCTCCTCCTCCTCCTCCTCCTCCTCCTCCTCCTCCTCCTCCTTCCTCCTCCTCCTCCTCCTCCTCCTCCTCCTCCTCCTCCTCCTCCTCTTCCCTCCTCTCCTCCTCATCCCCCCCCCCCCTCCCCCTCCTCCCGCTTCTTCCCTTCCCTCCTCCTCCTCCTGCTCCCCCTCCTCCCCCTCCTCCCCTTCCGTCTCCTCTTCCCCCTCCCCCTCCTCCCCTTCCCTCCTCCCCCCCTCCTCGTCCTCCGCCCCAGGCGCCGGCCCGCCGCGCGGCGGCGGGCGGCGGGCACGGCAGCCGCGCCGAGCGCGGAGGCTGGAGCGGGAGCTGCAGGAGCCGGGCCGCGGCGCCCCCGCGCGGTGCGGGCCGCGCAAGGTCTCTAGAGCGTTGTTTGTTGTTTACCTTCCTCCTCCCCCTGCTCCCCCTCCTCCTCTTTTCTCCTCCTCCTCCTCCTTCTCCTCCCTCCTCCTCCTCCTCTTCCTCCTCCTCACCTCCCTCCTCCTCCTTCTCCTTCTCCTCCTCCTCCTCCTCCTCCTTCTCCTCCTCCAACCACCTCCTCCTCCGCCTCCTCCTCCTCCTCCTCCTCCTCCTCCTCCTCCTTCCTCCTCCTCCTCCTCCTCTCCCCCTCCTACCTCATCTCCATCCTCCTCCCCTCCTCCTCATCCTCCTCCTCCTCCTCCTCCACCTCCTCTCCCTCAATCAATCCCTCCTCCTCCACCTCCTCCTCCTCTTCCATCTCCTCTTCCTTTCTCCTCTTCCTCTTCCTCCTTCTCGTCCTCCTCCACCTCTTTCTCCTTCTCGTCCTCCTCCTCCTCCTCGTCCTCTTCCTCCTCGTCCTCCTCCTCCTCCTCTTCCTCCTCCTTCTCCTCCTTTCCGTCGCCATCATGCCACGTACTCTGCAGGGTCCCTGTGATTCGAGGAAGAAACAATATGTCATGGCCATAAACATCTTTTGGCTCTCCGCGCGGATTTCTTGAATCCGCGCTGGGCGCCGCCCGTGGCGCGCTCCGCGCGCCAGGGAGGGGGGGCTCCATCGCAGATCCACGAATTTAGCGCGAAGCGCCAACAGTTTACGTTCATGAGGTTCCTTCTCCTTTGTCGTCTTCTTATTCTTCTTCTTCTTATTATTATTATTATTATTATTATTATTTTTCTTCTTCTTCTTCTTCTAACAGCGAAGTGCTCCCCCCTCCGTGCGCCCCCGGCACTTCCGCAGTGCGTCTGGCACCACAGTCTGCGGAGGGGGGGGGCGCTACGTTCTGCCCCCCCTCTCCCGTCCCTCCCCCCTCCCCCCCCCCAATCACGCCCGTTATGGCCTCGAATGGAACATGCGCTCCTCCAGCATATACACGCCTCGTCGAGTTCGTTCGGTGCCCTGGACCGTCTCGCGGCAGCCGGAGGCCCGAGCTGTGGTCCGGAAATTGGGGGGCGGAATGTCAGGGACAACTTTACGCCCCCTCCCGTGCCCCCCCCCTGTGAGGAAAAGCGGAATCACACTACGATTAAGTCGGGCGTGTCCCCCTACAGGGGGATTTTCGGCGACAAATTAAAAATACCCCAAACATAATCCAAGAAGGTCTAAAAATACCCCCAAAAAAGTTCCCAGACTATTTCTGGATTATTTTTGGATCATTTTGGGGGTATTTTTTATTTTTCGTCGAACATCCCCCTGTAGGGGGACAGGCCCGACTTTAACGTAAACACATGTGATGATGGTGTTTCTTCATCGTCGCCTTCGCAATACAGCACCCCAACGCGGTGCGCCGGACTGTGTGTTCTGGACGGTAGTTCTGCGTGCCTCGCTTGATTGCCGGCCTAAAGCGTATGACTGCGAAGTCGGCTCCTGACCCCCCCCCCATTCAGGCGATCGCAAACGTGGATCGCGGGGGCGTGGATTAGCGACGGGTCCCGTTTCCATAGGACATCGCGGATTTCCGCCGCCGAGCGAGGCGGCACCGGCCGCATTTTTGGGAGGGCACCTCCCCCGATCCATGGATTTTGCGACCGCTCTCCAAATCCATGGATCGCTAATCCATGTCTGCGCGCCCACCCGACCCTTGTTGGAAACGCCGAGGTGGCCATTCGTTGGGCCAAGGCTTGGCCAGGCTCTTGGGCTATTGTGCTCCCCCAGCCGTTGCAGAAACCCTTAGGGAACACGCTTGTGGAGGGAGGAGGAGGAGGAGGAGGAGGAGGAGGAGGAGGAGTAGGAGGATGATGAGGAGGAGGAGGACGAGGACGAGGAGGAGGAGGAGGAAGAGGAGGAGGAGAAGGAGGAGGAGGAGGAGCAGCAGGAGGAGGAGGACGAGCAGCAGGAGGAGGAGGACGCGCGCCAAATCCATGGAGCGCGAATCCATTGCTGCGCGCGCCCGACCCACGACGCCCGCTGTTGCCGCGACTTGAGACCTCCGCCCCTCCCGTGTCCGGCAGGGCGGCCGCGCGCGCGGCCGCGCGCCACGGGCCGCCCGGGCCTCCGGCGCCTTGAGCAGCAGTCGGGCCGGCCGGCGGCTGTGAATGTCAGCTTAGCCCCCGCGGGGATGATGAATAGACCCCGCGGGGCGCGATACCCTGTTTGTAGTCACGCGCGCCAGGGGGAAGGAGGAGGGAGGAGGGGGAGGGGGGAGGAGGAGGAGGAGGAGGGAGACGAGGAAAACGAGGAGGGTGAGAGGGCGGATGAGGACCAGGAGGAGCAGGAGGAGGAGCAGGAGGAGGAGGAGAAGGAGGAGGAGGAGGAGGAGGAGGAGGGGGACGGAGCAGGGGGAGGAGGAGAAGGGGGAAGCAGCCCGCGATGGGGGGCGGGAGGAGGAAGAGCGGAAGCAAGAGGTTCGAGTAGAGGTTGGGCGATTCTCACTTCGGCCCCGAGGCCGTCGAGGCCCGATCTGTGATGAACAGCTTGCGGGGACGGCCATGAGGGATGACCGAGCGTCGCCGCGAGCGCGTGGTCTATTCGTGTCCTACCCGCCTTCCCTGGGGAACTTCAGAAAATCGTGTCGTTCCCACATTTGTGTTTGACTCGCGTGCCCCCCATAACAAAGCAACAGGCCCTGTGCTTCTGAGTTCGGGGCGGACTTCTTGGGCCGACTCCTCTCAGGAGGGAAACGAACACACCGACACAAATCATTCTCGATCCCCAGGAAAAATATGCGAAAATGTGGGAAGTGGGGGGGGGAGACAGAAACCAAGAAAAGATTGCAACATAGTTGGAATGTGTGTCTATTTATTTGTGTGTGTCCCTGGGCCCCATTGAGCCTCGCGCTCCCCAGGGCCTCGGGCTGGACATCGCGGCGCTCGGCTCGCGGGCCGATAGCGACGAGGTGGCGCTCGCGCGCAGCTACGCGCTGGTCGGCAGCTGGACCCTCGGCCGCCCAGCGTCGGGCACGACGACGAGGACGACGACGACGCTATAGGAAGACGATAGCCCTGACCTCCTCCTCCTCCTCCTCCTCCTCCTCCTCCTCCTCCTCCTCCTCCTCCTCCTCCTCCTCCTCCTACCCCTCCCCCTCCTCCCCCTCCTCCTTCTCGTCCTTCTCCTCCTCCTCCTCCTCCCCCCTCCTCCCCCTCCTCCTCCTCCTCCTCCTCCTCCTCCTCATCCTCCTCCTCCTCATCCTCCCCCTCCTCGGGGTTGGACAGACCTCCTTTTCTGACACGTCGATTACCGAATTGGCCGTACTTGGTTCTCGAGAGGGCGTCGCGGCCGTTATTTCTGCGGGTCCAAGTCCGTCGGTGTCGGTCCCGGGCCGTTTTCACGAAAGGGTGGTTTGCTAAAGGGAGGCTTGTCCACCGCCGATGTAGGTAGACGGGATGTATTTATGTATTCATGCGGGCACCGCCCCTGGCCAGGCCAGGGGCGGTGGATGCGTTGGTCGCAGAAAATATTAGCCTGGCGAAGGGCCCAACCATGTGCATTTGTGCGTACCGAAAATGTGAACATCTTCTTCGGTGGCGCTCCCTTTGGGGCCACGACACGTGTGAGGAGTGTGCCGACATGGGTGCGGCGGTCGCATGTGGACGGTGGCACTGGAGCCTTCGGTAGAGCTCCCTATGGAGCCACGAAACGTGTGAGGGGTGTGCCGAAATGGGCGTGGGGGCGCATGCGGACGGTGGGGCTGGTGCCTTCGGTGGAGCTCCCTATGTGTCACGCAACGTGTGGGGTGTGTGCCGAAGTCGGAGTGAGGGACGCATGTGGACGGTGGGGCTGGTGCCTTCGGTGGAGCTCCATGTGGGACCACGACACGTGTGAGGGGTGTGCCGACACTGGTATGGGGGACGCATGTGGACGGTGGCACTGGGGCCTTCGGTGGAGCTCCTTGTGGGGCCACGAAGCGTGGGGCGTGCCGAAATGGGTGTGGGGGACGCATGTGGACGGTGGGGCTGGTGCCTTCGGTGGAGGTTCTTTATGGCATTATGGGGCTACGACGCGTATGAGAGGTGTGCCGATATGGGTGTGGGGGATGCATGTGGACGGTAGCACTGGGGCCTTTGGTGGAGCTCCCTATGGGGCCACGGAAACGTGTGGAAGGGTGCCGAAGTCGGAGTGGGGGACGCATGGGGACGGTAGCATTGGGGCCTTCGGTGGAGCTCCCTATGGGGCCACGAACCGTGTGAGGGGCGTGCCGAAATTTGGGTGCGGGGGACGCATGTGGACGGCGGCTCTGGTGCCTTCGGTGGAGCTTCCTATGGGGCCATGAAACGTGTGAGGGGTGTACCGAAATAGGCGTGGGCGACGCATGCGGACGGTGGGGCTGGTACCTTCGGTGGAGCTCCATGTGGGGCCACGAAACGTGTAAGGGGTGTGGCGAAATGCGTCGGGGACGCATGTGGACGGTGGCACTGGGGCCTTCGGTGGAGCTCCCTATGGGGCCACGCAATGGGGCCACGAAACGTGTGAGGGGTGTGCCGGAATCGGTGTGGGGGACGCATGTGGACGGTGGCATTGGGGCGTTCGGTGGAGCTTCCTATGGGACCACGAAGCGTGTGAGGAGTGTGCCGGAATCGGTGTGGGGGACGCATGTGGACGGTGGCACTGGGGCCTTCGGTGGAGCTCCCTATGGTGCCAGGAAGCGTGTGAGGGGTGTGCCGAAATGGGTATGGGGGACGCATGGGGACGGTAGCACTGGGGCATTCGGTGGAGCTCCCTATGGGGTCACGAAGCGTGTGAGGGGTGCGCCGATATGGGTGTGGGGGATGGATGCGTGTGGACGGTGACGCTGGGGCCTTCGGTGGAGCTCCCTATGGGGCCACGCAATGGGGCCACGAAACGTGTGAGGGGTGTGCCGGAATCGGTGTGGGGGACGCATGTGGACGGTGGCATTGGGGCGTTCGGTGGAACTTCCTATGGGACCACGAAACGTGTGAGGAGTGTGCCGAAATGGGTGCAGCGGTCGCATGTGGACGGTGGCACTGGGGCCTTCGGTGGAGCTCCCTATGGTGCCAGGAAGCGTGTGAGGGGTGCGCCGAAATGGGTATGGGGGACGCATGTGGACGGCAGCACTGGGGCATTCGGTGGAGCTCCCTATGGGGTCACGAAGCGTGTGAAGGGTGCGCCGATATGGGTGTGGGGGATGGATGCGTGTGGACGGTGACGCTGGGGCCTTCGGTGGAGCTCCCTATGGGGCCACGGAACTTGTGAGGGGTGTGCCGATATGAGTGTGGGGCACGCATGGGGACGGTAGCATTGGGGCCTTCGGTGGAGCTCCCTATGGGGTCACGAAACATTGCAGTGGGTGGGTGAAACGCAGTGAGGAGGGAGGAAGGAGGAGGAGGAGGAGGAGGAGGAGGAAAACGCGGGGACCGTTTCTTCAAAACGAGGCGCCAACACCACAGAATTGTTGGAAAAACATGCCGTAAGCATGAACTGTTGACCCTTCGCTCAGACTTCTTGGATCTATGCTGGGCCCCCCCCCAGCGGCGCCTCCAGCGCAGAGTCAACAAATCCGCGCGGAGCGCCAACAGTTTACGTTCATGGGTGCTTTTGTTCCTCTTCGAGTTGGGATGGACTCTTGAGAAGTCCCTCATATTTCTTCCCGGCTTGGATTAAGTCGGGCCTGTCCCTCTACAGGGGGAATATTCAAAAACACTAAAATCATAGTCTGGGGGCTATTTTTGCCGTATTTTGGGGCATCTTTTGAGTACTCTTGAATTTCTTTATTTTTCGCCCAAAATCCCCCTGTAGGGGGACAGGCCCGACCTAAGGCTTGGGTCGCGGGGCGAGGGGGCGCCCTGGGCAGGGTTGAGCCCCGAGAGGGACCTCCGGGGGTCCGATTGGGACTTGTCGACGACGACGACGACGACGGCGACGACGACGGTGGCGGCGGCGCCAGCGGCGGCGGCGACGACGACGACGACGACTACGACGACGACGGCGACGTGAGGAACGCGAGCGGAGGGGGGGAGGGGAGGACGACGACGACGACGACGACGACGACGACGACGACGACGACGACGACGACGACGACGACGAGTGGAGGGTGGGGTGGGGTGGAGAGGGTGTCAAGGGGTCAGCAGAGATCGGAGTGTCCTGGGCGGTGCCAGGGTGCTCTGAGCAGGTTTCGGGGGAGGGCGACGGCGCCAGGGGGGCTCAAGGAGGGAGTTCTCGTTGGGAAAGGAGGCGTCGACGAGAACGAGGGCGGGTCGGGAGCAGGAGGTGGGCAGGATGCTGGCGGGGAAGTGGGTAGGGGAGAGGAGCCGCACCGGCATAGTCTGCAGGAGGATACCCAGGGTATGCAGAAGAGCAAGGAGTGTGAGGAGGATGAGGCAAGGGGAAGAGGAGGAGGAGGAGGAGGAGGAGGAGGAGGAGGAGGAGGAGGAGGAGGAGGTGGAGGAGGAGGAGGAGGGGAGAGGGACGAGGTGGACGACGCTCAGGAGGAGGAGGAGGAGGAGGAGGACCATGCTGTGGGGACTCGCTGACGACCGGCTGGGGTGGGGGGGCACTGGCAGACCCCCTCGTCCGTTTTGTCCTCCTTCGGCGCCTTCCATCGCTCGGAAGGCGCAAGGCGCTGAGTTTCGTCGACCGCAGCTTCGCTGGTGGACTCCACGGGTTCGTGCTTGCCTGCTTGCTCTTCCCACTCTCCCCCCTCCTCGCACTCCTTTCCCTCCCTCCTTTCTCCTCGAGCAACAGAAACGGCATCATCATAAACGTCTGACGTCTGGCGGTCCGCGCGGATTTCTTGGGTCGGCGCTGGATCCTCATGGCGGCGCGAGGTCCAGCGCGGGCCCAAGAAACCCAGGCGGGCCCAATCATGCGTTTGCCGTTTTTGCTGTTCTACCTCCCCCTTTCCCCCGCTCCTCATTTATACAGAGCGCAGCGACGAACATCATCAGACGATGACGCCTGCTTGAGGTGATCAAAGCAGTCTGGTGGTCAGAGATGACAGGTCAAGATGTCCAACAAACACACCTCCCCTGCGATGTGATGACAGCGACGTCAAAACGCACGATGTGTTAACACGTTTTCCGGCTCGCCACCTGAGAACTACTCAAATGAGCACGCAGACCGTTGTGGCTGCGCGCGGACCTGGGGCGCGGTGAGAACCCCGAGCCACATGCGGTCAAGATGTCCAACAAACACATCGCCCCGCTCCCCGCCACCCTCTGCAACCCTTTCGCCAGGACGTGCTGTTCATCCCGAGTCGTGTCTTGAAGCTTCTCGCGGCCTGGAAGGGCCTCCAGAGGCCCAGGAGAAGGAAAGGAGGAGGAAGAGGAGGAGGAGGAGGAGGAGGAAGTGGAGGAGGAGGAGGAGGAGGAGGAGGAGGAAGAGGAGTGTCGAGGAGGAGTGTCGAGGAGGAGGAGGAAGAGGAGGGCGAGGAGGATCCAGACAGGCTGGTGGTCAGAGATGACAGGTCAAGACGTCCAACAAACACATCTCCCCGCTCCCCGCCACCCTCTGCAACCCCTTCGCCAGGACGTGCTGTTGATCCCGAGTCGTGTCTTGATGCTTCTCGCGGCCTGGAAGGGCCTCCGGAGGCCCAGGAGGAGGAGGAGGAGGAGGAGGAGGAGGAGGAGGAGGAGGAGGAGGAGGAAGAGGAGTGTCGAGGAGGAGTGTCGAGGAGGAGGAGGAAGAGGAGGACGAGGAGGAAGAGGAGGAGCAGGAGGAGGAGGAACAGAAGGAAGGAGGAGGGGGAGGAACGGGAGGAGGAACGGGAGGAGGAGGAGGAGGAGCAGGAGGAGGAGGAGGAGAAGGAGCAGGAAAAGGAGGAGGAGCAGCAGCAGCGGGAGGAGGAGGAGGTGGAGGAAGAAGAGATTAGGGGGCGGGGTCTGAGCCGCAGTGGGCAGCGTTCGACCCCTGGGCGACGAGAGGGACCCCCAGAGACCTCGAAGCATGCCTCGAGCCAGGCTGTGCTTTGGAACTCTCGTGGGCCGTTTTCGTTTCAATTTCCTTTTGCGGCAAAAGGAGCGGAGTTGAGGCAGAACGAGGGACAAGGAAACCGTTTGGCTCGAGCCCTGCCTCCAAGTGGCAAAGGACCCCCCCAAAAAGCCTCGACCTTCTCATCTTAGCCAGCCTCTCCAACGTCCCTGTTCTTATTTTGGGGGGGGCTCGGCGCTTCCTCCAACGTCCTCCTCCTCCTCCTCCTCCTCCTCCTCCTCCTCCTCCTCTTCCTCCTCCTCCTCCTCCCCCTCCTCCTCCTCCTCCTCCTCCAACGTCCCTGTTCTTGTTTTGGGGGGGGGCTCGGCGCGTCCGGTCCGCCGAGGACGGGCTGGCAGTCCTTCGACGAGCTGGCCCGCGACCCCGACGGGGGCTCCGAATTCCGGCTGGACGTGGAGGTGGCTCCTCCTCCTCCTCCTCCTCCTCCTCCCTCCTCCTCTCCTCCTCCTCCCTTCTCTCCTCCTCCTCCTCCTGCTCCTCCTCCTCCCCTCCTCCTCATTCTCCTCCCTCCTCCTCATTCTCCTACTCATTCTCCTCCTCCTCCTCCTCCTCCTCTCCCACCTCCCCCTCCTCCCCCTCCTCCCCCTCTGGGTGACGCCGGGAGGGGGCTCGGAGCTCTCGATCCTGGCGTCGCTTCCCGTGGTCGTCTCCTGGGTGCCGCAGTCGGGCCGTCAAGCATTTGTTCTGGGGGTTTGGAGCGCTGCCCCCGCCGAGGGCGTTTGGAGGTGTGGGTCCGCGGACTGCGACAGACACGTCGTTCGATGCCTGGGGAGGGGGGCGCCCTTCTCCCCCGCCCGCTCTCCGCGGCCGCCCTCCGCCTCGCTCCCCCTCCTCCCCCTCCTCCCCCTCCTCTTCCTCCTCCTCCCCGTAGCCATTTTGGCTCAAGACGGAGCTTACCTCCCGTCCCGACTCCAGAGGCTCGAGGCCGAGGTGGAAGGGCAGCCCCTTCCCAAGGCCTGGCTGCCTCGGCCAGCTTTCAGCAGTGAGCTCCTGCAGGAGCGTTTTCTTATCTGAGTGAGGTCAGCGGATGGCCCCAGCCCCTGATGACAGGGAGTGGGATGTTCTGCTCGGCCCACGCAAGCCAGAGTGGGCGTGTGGCTCGTGCACGCGTCTGCACAACTGGGCATCGAGGATCAAGTGCGAGTGCGGACGATCGGCACCAGCACACATCCGTGCACGTGCGGTCACTGCCCACAAAATCGTGCTGCAGCAGCTCGAGAGCGGTGGTGGCAAAGCCCGTGGCAAAGGGAAAGGTGGTGGCGACAAGCTACAGAAAGGCGGTGGCAAAGGTGACAAGCTTGGTGCTTTGGAGAAGAAGCTCGACTCCCTCGTGGCATCGTTGGCCAAGAGCACCAGTACGACGACTACGAATACCGTACCCAAAGTTCCACCGTGGCAACGTGAAACACAGTATAAGGCGGCAGAGACGGCGGAGACAGTTCCAGATACTGAAGAAGGGCGACGAGCTAAAGTTGCTGTTCAGGTCCAGGAGCTGGAGGCCTCCATCAAGTCTATCGCCAAAGACGATGAGTTCAAAGACTTACGGGAGAGCATGGAGAAGAAGTTGTCCAGCTTGCGTGACCAGCAGAAGCAGATGCGACCGCCTCAGACAGCTCACAGGCGTGCAGCCCAGGAGCTCAGCAAGGCAAAGGCGGCGATCGAGCAGATGTCGAAGGATCTGGCCGACAAGCGCGAGCAGTTTGCGAGGTTGCGTACATCCATCGAGGAGCGCGAACAGGTGTTGGCGGCAAAGAAGGAGCAGCTGGTGGTCTTGCAGGCGGAGTTCGACAGGACTGCCCAGCTGGTGTCGCAGAAGGGTGAACATCGCGGAGGAGATGAGCAACAAAAAGCTGAACCAGTGCTGCTCCTTGATGTCGACACCTTCAAGGCCGAGAATCCAGAGGCGGAGGCGTTCCTCAACAGCGACCTCTGGAAGAAGCTGCAGGAGCACATCCGCGTCCTGCCCAAGGGCGAGCCCGATGATGACATGGGTGCTGCGCCTCCTCCTGATGCTCACCGTGATGGCGGAGGCGGTGAAGCAGCCCAACCTGGTGAAGATGATGGAGCAGCTAGAGCCGCACGAGGCGGCGACGCAGCCAGTCAAAAGCGTAACAATGAGATCAGTGAACTCTCGGAGGAAGAGCGGAAGAACTTGTGGGCCCACTCCGACAGCTTCGAGGATTTCACTACAAAGTTGGAGGAGCTCTACTCGGCCAAGCGTGCGCGTTTGGGGTGATGATGACCTCCTTGCGCACGATAGTTGTACTATGTCGGAAGGAGTAGTGGCCGCCTGCCAACACTCCCTTCGATCATCGAGGACCAATGTTGCTGGCGCTGCAGATGATGAGCGTCCTCCTGGCGGCGAGGGGAGTGAGCGCGACAGCCGCGCCTCCCCTGTCAGACCGACTTCTGAGGGCGCTGCGACGATGTCTGCGCGCCCAGGCCAGGGAGCATGTGCTCAACAGGACAGATATGATGCGAACGGTTGTCTCTTGCCTCTCGTGACAGGTTTCAGACCAGCTGCATTTCCGCCCTCGCATCCCGAAGCAGGGCAGATTGCTGGAGAGCATGTCATTGAAACGTTCAATTGTAGTGGAGGCAAGAGTACGCTCAAGAAGCGGCTAAAAATCACTCGTGCATTAGTCGTGATTGTGCAAGAGTTTGGTCATGTGGCCGATCAGGTTGAAGCCATTCAGAGTTGGGCGCAAGTGAGAGGTTGGAGTCTTATGGCGTTACCATCATGTCCCTCAGCAGGCAACGTGCCCAGTGCAGGGGTGGCTGTTTTCGTGCGCAGTGAGTGCGGTGTGCGTGCGCCACAGCTCGGTGTGCATCAGGTGTGTGAGCATCGCGTGCAGCACGTACAACTTGATCTTCCAGGGTGGCCTACCCTACATCTTATAAATATGTACCTGTATCCCAGCTTAGGCCCTCAGGGCAAGAACGCCATGTTGATGGCAGCAGCAGGTGCAGTAGTTGAGAGTATTGACGGTCCATGCATAGTTGGGGGTGATTGGAACATGTCCCCTGACGAGGTTGAGGCTTCAGGTTTCTGCAGTTTTGCTCGTCTCACCCTCGTCTCTACTAAGCTATACACCTGTCGAGGTGGTACAGGTAGCTCGATTATTGATTTTTTCGGTTTGAATGATCCGTGCATGCGTGCGTATAAACATGTTAAGCTAGACACGCGATGGGCGATCAGGCCCCATCGACCCGTGCAGCTCGCTATAGCCAGTCAGGGATATCGAGTGCAGCATCTAGTGTATACTGTTGCCCCTGCTCTTCCTATTTCCCCCCCATTCGGTCCTCAACCCTCGCCGCCAGATTGGGGTCCTGCGAGGGGTTTGGTGGAGCGCTGTGTCGAGATGGCGGGGGATGAGAAGACCGATCCTGGGGTAGTGCACAACTTGCTCAGCACCAGTTGGGGCAAGTTTGCCCAGATCGCTGCACGGTATATTAGTAATTGCACTGGGGGCGCGAAAGATACTTTTGGTAGTTTCGGGCGCCAAGTTGCACCGCGCTGGGTCAATGTGGTATATCCCGTGCCAGACGACACTGAGAAATGTTTAATAGCTGATGGGTGGCAGTGGCTACGCAACGCAGTCCAGCACCTAGGCCAGTTAGCTGATTTAGACGACATGAATGAGAATACACAGCAAACGATGCTTGCCGAGCTGGCGGTTTTTCGTGATAGTGACTACCCAGGGCTCGGTTTAAGCTCGCGTTTAGATAATTCGGTTCAGAAGGCCCGCACGATGCTGTGTTCTGAGTTCTTTCGTGAGAATGTGGAGGAATTTCTTGAGGACATTGCTGAGGACCTCTCTGTGGCTGTCAAAGGTGCATCAAAAGAGATCCAGACCAGCTGGAGCGATTGGTGCAAGACTGCCAGCATGGGGGGAGCGCGGGGCCTACATAGGGTCACGAAGGTTCGTAGCGTTGTTTTGCCCACGGTTGTGCATGACCCCGAAGGCCCCAGCGCTGACCCCCACAGTGTCGCACAGCATGAGCTGCAGGTTTATCGCAAGCTCTGGCGAGCAACCGCCTCCCCACCGGTTGCCTGGATTCCCGATCGGTCTAGCTTCCCTAGGGCGGCTCCGAGCGAGGTTCGTAAGGTGATCCAGAGTTTTTCGGAATCCACTGCGAGGTCCTTGGATCAATTTCATCCGAGGCATTTCCTGTTGCTCGATGATGAAGGTTTAGATTTGCTAGCAGGTTTATGGCAGTGCTGCGAGGCGATCGGCCTCTTACCCAAGCAGTTGCTGTGGGTGCTCATGCCAATGCTGCCGAAGCCGTCGTCTGGGCATAGACTCATAGTGCTTTACAGCGGCATGTATCGCATCTGGCAAAGGCTGCGGCGGCCTATGCTAAGATCCCTTATGGAGGAGGTGGAGCGTGGGTACTGGGGGGCTAGTCGGGGGAGGAGTTCTGTGGACTGTGCCTGGGAACAGGCAGCGCGAGCCGAGGCTGACGTAGTCTCGCGCCGCCATAGCGTGCTCATTATCGCTGACTATTCAAAATACTATGAAACGATTCCCCTAATGGAACTTCGGGATAAGTTTCTTGAGTTTCAAGTACCCACTGCATTTTTGAAGCTCGTTTTCAATGTATGGAGGGCTCCTCGAGTGCTGCGTCTCAGACAGCACCACTCCGAAGGGGTCGCACATGCTGAGTTCGGGTTACCTGCAGGCGATTGCTTCAATGATATCAGCATCAAAGTGCATGCTGTGAAGTCTTTCGATCAGTTTGTTGCTAGCCAGCCGACACTAGTCAAGTTCACATCGTATATCGATGACTCTGGCATTCAGATTTCCTGTGGCCAGAGACAGAGTGCGGTTCAATTAGCTGTCGATGCGGGTCGTGCCTTTTATCACGCGAGCAAGCAGATAAATGCAGCAGTGAATGATAAAGTTGCTGTAGTTGCCAGCGATATTTCACTTGCACGTGACGTTGTGCGTGGCTTAGGGCTTGAGCCCAAAGTTGCGAAGCAATCGGTCACATATCTTGGCGTCGATGACAGTGCTGGTGCCAAGCGTTCTGCTGCTCGTGCGCGTGTCAAACAGCGATCCCGCCTTTGGGGAATGAAGCTGCGAGTAAAAAAGATCGGCAGGTTTAAGTCCCGAGCTCCGAATAAAGAGGCCAAGAAAGGTCTTTCACAGGTCATTCGCACGGGTGTTGCTCCTGCTTCGTCGTACGGTGCTGAGGTTTTGGGTTTCTCTGAAGCTGAGCTTAACACTGTGCGAAGGACCCAGGCTCGTCGGTTGCCGCCCTCTCATGGAGGGGCCAGTGCCACAGCGAAGCTTGTTTTGTACGGAGAGTGGGACACACGAGCTGCAGTCGGACCTGCTCTCCAGTGGTGTCGCATGTTGTGGAATGCCCAGGTCAGTCCCAAGCGATCCCTGATTCCGTTCCAGGAGTTGATCCAACTTTGGGAGCAGGCCAGGGCCAGCGAGGCTAGCGATTGGAAGTCCAGCCGTGGTCCACTTGCGCGTGCCACGCTGTCGGCTCGTCGTGCAGGATGGAAAGTAGTATCAGGCACCCAGTGGATCGACCATTGGGGTTGCACAGTAGATGTCAGTAAGACTCCCCCTCGCCTCCTCCTCGATCTCCTCAGAGAAGGATTGCAGCGAGAAGCGGAGCTTCGTTTTGCACGCAGGTTAGGGCACGCGAGCGGCATGCGTACCACTTTCGACCTTGTGCGCAATTGCTTGTGTACGCGTAGTAAGCAGCATACGCGTCAGCAACAGTTCCTTCTCTTGTCGTGCGCCACGGATGCGATTTGGACCGAGGCGCGTGCGTGTGATGCTGGTTACCTCACGGACGGCATGTGTGTTTGCGGCCAACGTGACACGTTGCACCATAGGTTGTACACTTGTTCGCGTCCCGAGGTGGTGGAGGCCCGACAGTCTCTAGGCATTCCGTCTGAAATTTTGAATGAGGGGGCACACAGTGATGATCCCGTGTTTACTCGTGGTTTGTTCACGTTCTCGGACGAAGATGTGCCCCCTCCAGCCACCCATACTTATTGTGACATCCTCGACGGCGCAGGTCAGGATTTGAATATGCAGCCTGAGGAGCTCCCAACGCTTGCAGGAGATGCGTTCGAGCTCGAGATGGCCTCCGATGGCAGCTGCACGAAGCAGGCCCTCCGATGTCTCCATCGTGCTGGTTGGGCGATCGCCCTCATGCAGCCAGGCAGCGAATCTCTTCTTGCCATCTTGAGGGGTATTGTTCCTGGAGGGCTTCCCCAGACCCCCGCGATGGCTGAGCATGCGGGGGCGGCCCTAGTCGGGCAAGTTTCTGATCGCCCCACGGCGTTGGCCCTCGATTGTAAAGCTGTGATATGTCAAACGCAGAGGCCCCTCTGGAAACAGCTGAGCGGATCCAATAAATTTGCTGGTGTGAGGCGGTTTGCCCATGAGCTAGCAGGTACTGAATTTCTGTCCACCTTCCATGTAAAGGCCCATCGAGAGCTCTCTGCCCTTGAGGACCTGGAAGGTGATGATCGTAGGTTCGGTTTTGCCAATCGCGTTGTGGATGAGCATGCCAAGAAGGCTATTGAGGGCCATCCTCGGCCCCTGCCCACCTTTTTGGACCAGGTTGAGTTGTATCAAAATCGAGCCAATGCGTTTATCAAGCTTGCTTCCGAAGTTTTACCCCTCTTTACGAATGCGGTTCGTTGGAAGCGAGCGGCTTACACGACCCAAGGTCGCAGTCGTCAGAAGAAGACCTGGCACCTCTGGAGGAGTACTGATCTGGGCATGCAGTGTCGGTTTTGCTGGATGGTGTGTGATCGACCCGATCGGCCCATGCTTGGGTGCAGGGGACCGCCTCCTGCTCTCCAGAAGCTGCTGCGCGATCCCCTTGGGCACCGACTCGTCGCCGTGTCGGGCGCGGCTCTTCTTGCTCCTCGGTCGGACCTGGTGCTGGGCCCCTGCCGCGAGCAGCAGATTCTGTGTTTGAAATGTGGGGGTTGGTCCCAGGGCAGAGCCCTAAAGCTCGCTGAGGTCTGTGGTAAGCCGACGCGTAAAGGACTGGACGTCCTGAGCCGTTTTCGTCGCGGGCTTGGCCCCAACATGAAGATAAGGGCCTTGATCGATAAGGCGTTGCCTGTGTCAAGGCTCGATGTTGCGCGTGAGTCGGACGATAAGCCCGAGATGTGTGTTACCTCAGTCCCGCGAGCGTTTGCGGACTCTCCCTCGGCCCCCACTTATGAGCAGCGAATGGCGTCCCTGGTCGCCAGAATTAAAGCTAAAGAGGAGGCAAGAGCCTCCAGGGCGGTTTAACTCGGGTCGATCCCCCTCAAGCTCTTGGTGCTGTCACCTCCCGACCTTTCAAGGCGCTGTCCATCCATCCATCCTCTTCCTCCTCCTCCTCGTCCTCCTCCTCCTCCTCCTCCTCCAACTCCTCCTCCTCCCCTCTTCCTCCCCCTCCTCCTCCTCCTCGCTCCCTCCCCCGTGCCGCCAGACAATTCGTACTGAGTATCGTGTAGCCGATCCCGGAGGTGTCACTGGCCCAAGATGGCCCGAGCTTTGCCAGGGGGGCCCTGGCGACCTCCCGGGCGCTGGGGGACTCCTTGGGCCACGGGCACTTCCCGCAACCTCAGAGGGAGTCCCGGCCGTTGGGGCGGAGGATGGCGCCGCATCGCCGATGCATTGGCGATCGGAGCCCGATCTTCTCCATCCCGACGTCGCCTCTGCATCGGACGCATCGGCCGTCCAAGTTGGGTCAGGGTAGACGGGCTCGCCTCGAAAGCCTGCTCAGAATTCGCCCCAGGAGGTCGGGTGGCGGGTCCAAATTGAAGATGGAGAAGCAGTAGTAGTAGTAGTAGTAGTAGTAGTAGTAGTAGTAGTAGTAGTAGTAGTAGTAGTAGTAGTAGTAGTAGTAGTAGTAGTAGTAGTAGTCGTAGTAGTAGTAGTAGTAGTAGTAGTAGTAGTAGTAGTAGTAGTAGTAGTAGTAGTAGTAGTAGTAGTAGTAGTATGTAGTAGTAGTAGTAGTAGTAGTAGTAGTAGTAGTAGTAGTAGTAGTAGTAGTAGTAGTAGTAGTAGTAGTAGTAGTAGTAGTAGTAGTCGTAGTCGTAGTCGTAGTAGTAGTAGTAGTAGTAGTAGTAGTAGTAGTAGTAGTAGTAGTAGTAGTAGT
>CAUYUJ010015389.1:299929-336978 GCA_963575745.1 Prorocentrum cordatum | reverse complement strand
GAGGAGAAGAGGAGGAGGAGGAGGAGGAGGAGGAGGAGGAGGAGGAGGAGGAGGAGGAGGAGGAGGAGGAGGAGGAGGAGCTTGTTAGAATTCGATTGGCTTATGGGTACCAACGCCCTAGGGGGGACCGGGTATCAAGCGCCGGTGGCTGGCGAGCCCCACCATGAGATTAGGGGGGAAGAACCCCAGCATCGTCCATGAGGCTTCGTCGAAGCAGAACCGGCATCCTGGGTGACCGATTCGATTGCCACGCAAATGAATGTTCGATGGCCCGGCAAATCAGACCCACTACGAAGGTGTTCCTTGCCCCCCCAGTCCCGAGAAGGGACAGCGCATCATTGAGGGGACGAATGGGATGAGGACGCTGGGGTGTCTTCCGACTCCTGGCTACCCCCTCATATCCTTGCCTCACCGTGGCAATCCGTCCAATTAGAGCGCCTCACGGCGGCTTACCGCAATCGCGCGCCCTTGATTCTGAAAAGAGGAGGAGGTGGAGGAGGACACGGAGGAGGAGGAGGAGGACGACAACGACGCAGAGGAGGAGGAGGAGGAGGAGGAGGAGGAGGAGGAGGCCCGTTCCTCGTGAGACATCCTCGGAAGTCTGGGCTCCAACGCGCCACGACAAGTGATTATTAGCGCTCTCGCCTGGGACATCTTCACCACGCCGGCGCATCCCGCTTAAAGCATCCGCAGCATTCTGGGATCCGATATTCTTTGAGTTGAAGTAATCTGGCCACCATCGCCTGAGCCATCCTCGCACTTGCTTCCCGCCGAAATTTGCCCCGCCAGATTTTGCCTCCCGCGCGGCTGCCGCCATCGCCATCATTATCATCAGCATGACCTTCCTCATCCTCATCCTGAGACATCCTCGCAACGCTGACCTCTGATATTCTTCCCTGCTCCAAATTGTCCTGGCCAGTTCCGCCTGCACAAAAACTCGCAGCGTTGACCTGGGATGCGCCCTGCCTTCACGTAGTCTGACCCCCGATCTTCCCCGAGATGCGGTGTTCAGGCCACTTGCGCCTGAGACGCCCTCGCACCTGTCTCTGACTTCGAAGGTGTCCTGCCCCATGGCGGTCCGGCCACTGTCGCCGTCGCCGTCGTCGTCGTGGCGGGGGACTGACAACCGACCGATAACCCGATAAACCGACAAACCGATATGCGGCACAAGGATCGCCTCCACAGGTTCCCCCCCAGCGGTCTCAGACCAGCCAATCAACCGATGAACCGATCAACCGATAAACCGATCAACCGATAAACCGACGAAGAGAGGGGGCGCGCCAGCAATCGCCTCTATGTTCGCATACAGAGTTTATCGGTTTTTCGGTTGAGCGACCGATCCACCGATAAACCGATCAAATTATATCGGTTTTTCGGTTGATCGGTTTGCAAACCGTTCAACCGATTAGTTTTTATCGGTTTATCGGTTTATCGGTCGGATGGATTTCCGGAAGCCGTTGCCGCTGCACTCGATAGATAGATATATATATATAGATAGATAGATAGATAGATAGATATAGATAGATAGATAGATAGATAGATAGATAGATACACATTCGATGACGCACATTCGGGAGTCCCACAACAGTGTGTTGACGGACCTCGCGGTTACCTTGACGTCCCAAGAGACCCCACCGCGCGTTACGTCGTCGTCGCCGCACGGTCTCGGGACCTCGGAGGCCCCGGTCGCCCGAGACGGTCTCGGCGAAGGACCCGAGTCCCAACACCGTGCGGTGGCTTCGCATCCCCACCGACTGACCATGCGGTGGGGTCACCACACCGTTTGGGGGGTCCCGATGTGTGGTGTCGTCGCTCCTGAAGTCACAGAAAATCACCCAGATTCCCAATTTCTCTTGCACCCTCCAGCTGACTGTCGCCTGATAAGTGTCCGAGCATTCCCCTCCCCATGAGCCTTGTCATGGTCGTTGGGGCATCGCTCTTGCGATTGCTCTTGCGATTGCTCCCTAATTATCTGTGACCCTGAATTTCCATTTCCCATGATTGTCTGATGACCCCCGAAGCAGTTTCATTATACTCGGATTAGCTCATATTGGATGCACTGCTTACGGACTATTGCCTCGGGTACGCTCTTGAATGGGGGGATGGGTGTGTGCAAGAGATGAGGATGAGGTGGTAGGCAGAAGAGGAGGAGGAAGTTAAACGAGACGAGGGGGAGGTGGAGACACAGCAAATGTTGGAGTCGGTGGTGATGGTGATCGTGGTGAAGGAGGCAGCAGCAGTAGCGGCGGAATACTTAGATAGCAATGATTATGTGGAGAGTCTCTGGCCCTTGCGGGGTGAATGCAGGAAGAGGAGCGAGCGTGCATTGCCAGAAGTATGGAGCAGGAGTCAGCAGGACGAGTTGTAAGCCTTTACGCTTCGCGTGTGCCCCGCCAGCCCATACAGACACGATGCCCAGAAGAGCTGCCCTTGACCGGGGAGCGTGACATCATGTGGAGATATCGGGATTCTACGTGGGCCAGAGGACCGTTGGATGCTTCCCTGGATATCCTGGGGTGTCTGTTGAGGGCCTAATAGAGGCACCTTTGGGCGTCTTGAGGGCCTCTTGCTAGTTCTCCTGGTCTACTGGGGTGTCTGTTGAGTGCCCGAAAGAGGCACCTTTGGGCGTCTTGAGGGCCTCTTGCTGGTTCTTGGGGGGTGGGGGGGGGGGCATCTTAGGTCGCTCTTGGAGTTTCATTCTCTAGCCATGCTGGGAGCGTTCGGGGGGCTCTCTGGGGGCCCTCTTGGGGCGAGCCTCGGAGGCCTTCTTGGGGCCAGATTGGAGGACATCGAACAAAGAAGAGGGCTCGTCGACCGAACGGAGAAGAGAACGATCGAGGGTGAGCGCCAGGCACACCCTGGAACGCGAGGGGGAGTGCCTTGGCGATCGCGTGGTGCTGCCTGGGGAGGCCAAGAGGTGTTCTCTCTCCCTGGGCCGGCGAGCATTCTGCCACAAGCCGCCCAGACCGGCGCACCGAACGAAGAAGAGAACGAGCGAGGACACTGAACGAAGAGGAGGACGAGCGAGGACACTGAACGAAGAAGAGGACGATCGAGGACATCGAACACAGAAGAGGACGATCGAGGACACTGAACGCCGGTCGTTGATAGACATTTCTGGAACCCCAGATCCCAGTCTGTTTCAAGCGCCGTCCTACTTTGAGAGCCGATGTGCTCCTTTTGTGCTCTGGGTCTTCTCTGGGAGAGCCCGAACCCAATCTGCGTTGTCCGCCTTCCTACGTCATGTCTCCACCTACTTCTTCCGACCGGCGTGTAGAGCCCCGACCATCGCCGCTAAGAGGCTCTCTTGGGGCGCTCTTGCGGCCGTCTTGAGGCCTTCTTGGGCCCGCTTTGGGTCTCCATGGGGCCCTCTCGCAGCCACCCTCAGGTTACAGAAGCCCATCGGAAGCGAAACGGTCAGAGGGCAATAATAAGCATTCATGTTTTTTTGGCTCTTGAAGCCTTGGGAGACTTCGTGGCCAATTGGACGAGTCTTGGAGCAGTATTGTGGTCTCTTGGCGGTTTCTTGCAGGCCGTCTTAAGCCATCTTGAACATCTTAAGCTATGTTGGATGCCATATTTGGCTCTCTGGGGCCTTCTTGCTCGCGACCCCCCTCCCTTGCAGACCCATGGAGAGGGCATAGGGGGAGAGGTAAACCGTTCCCGAAGGGGCAGGAGGAGGTCGAAAGAATCACCTACGCCTTGGGGTTTACAGCGAGGCTGAGGATGGTGACGCGGGAAGAGAGGCCCAGGGGTGAAAACCAGGCGGGAGGGGAATGAAAACGGAAAGCGCTGAGAAAAGAGGCCCTCTTTTCAGCGTTGGGAAAAAGGGCATGCCCTCTACTAGAGGGCACGCCTTGCCCCCTGCCTCTGCTGACGACCAACAGGCAGTTCGGTGTCGGGATTCTTTTGTCCACACGCTAATTCTTCGTCGTCCCGTTGGCTCATTGTGTCAACTAGCGGCAGCGGGACGCAGGCAAAGCACACTCTTGGTATCTTCTGGACTTTGAGCGCCAACACGCCATGGAGATAGACGTCTTTTCGTTTTTTCAGTTGCTTCAACATTTCCCCACCACCCTGTGATCTTGGGCCATTGTTTCGAAGCGACGGTCCACGCGTCCCCGACTCCCCTCCTCTCCTCCTCCTCCTCCCGCTCCTCCCGCCTCCCACCCTCGCCTCTGCCCTCCGCATGTCGACCAGTTCGGCATTCCCGTCTCCCCCCGCCCCACACACCTTAAGGCACACCCCACCAGACGTCCCGTGGCCCCAATGGGGAGCTCCACCGATTGCCGCAGTGCCTGCGCCCGCATGCCCCGACCCCTCAATTTGGCACACCTCTCACACGCTTCGTGGTCCCATAGGGGAGTTCCTCCGAAGGCCCCAGTGGCTGCGCCCGCGTGCCGCCACCCCCCTCACTTTGGCCGACCCCTCACACGCTTCGTGGCCCCACAGGGGAGCTCCACCGAAGGCCCGACTGGCTGCGCCCGCATGCCGCCCCCCCTTCAGCTTGGCACCCACACACACACACACACACACACACACACACACACACACACACACACACACACACACACACACACACACTTGCCACAGGAACCGTTTCGCGGCCCCACAGGATCTCCACCGAAGCTCCAGTGGCTGCGCCCGCGTGCTGCCACCCCCGGTTCCACCGTCATTTGGCACACCCCTCACGACCGAACAATTCGACAATCGTATATAGATAAACATGCATACATTGTTGATGTTTTCCGTCATTCTGCTCTCCTCCCGCTCCTTGCGATCGAGGCGACGTTTTTACAACCCTGCTGCATGTATGTGTTCCAATCTCCGATTTTGAGCCCTCTGAGAAGGCCATGGTCGGCCCCAGTTTACAATAGTTCTTGGGGAACGTTGCACTCGATGTCCGCAGAAATACGAGGCACCAGTGGCTGCGGCCCGCGTGCTGCCACCTCCGTCAACTTTGGCACACCCTCCGAAGGCCCCGGTGGCCTGCGCCCGCATGCCGCCCACCCTTCAATGTTGGCACAGCACTCTTACTACAGTTCCGTTTGGCCCCGTAGGGGCTCCGCAACCGAAGGCCCCTGGGCTTGCGCCCCACATGCACCCCCCCCCTCCCCTTGGCACACCTCATCATACGTTCCGTGGCCCCATGGGGATCTCCACCGAAGGCCACAACCCTCAGAAGTTTTGTTCGTGCACACGGGGGGTTCCACCGATTGCCGCAGTGTCTGGCGCCCGCGTGCCCCGTTCCTACGCAACTTTTGCACCTCTTACACGCGTCTGGCCCATGGGGAGCTCCACCGAAGGCCACCAGTAGTGGCTGCGCCACGCGTGCCCGCCAGCCGCTCTCACCCCAGCACAACACCTCTTCACAACCCCTCAGAGAAAACCAATAGGAACGCCACCGAAGGCCCCAATGGCTCCGCCCGCTTGCCGCCACCCCCCTCACTTCGCACACCTTTCACACGTTTCGTGGTCCCATGGGGAGCTCCACGCGAAGGCCCCTGGGTTGCGCCCGCATGCCGCCCCCCCCCCCCCTCCAGGGCACACCTCGCCCCATAGGGAGCTCCACCGAATGCCTCAATGGCTGCGTTCGCATGTCCCCCCCCTACTTTGGCAGACCCATCGCACGTTTCGCGGCCCAGTGGCTACGTTCGCATGCCGCCACCCCCCATCACTTTGGCACACCCCTCACACGTTTCGTAGCCCCACTGGGAGTTCCATGCCCCAGTGGCTGCGCCCGCATGTCTTTTTTCGCTTCTCCAGGTGCCTGTCAGTCGCATCGGGGTACATCAGCATGTAACTAGTTTCGTCTGACCTTCGCACCCCCTGCGGGCGGCGGCCGCATGGCGGCCCCGCCCTATTTCGGCGCGCCGTTCACGCGTTTCGTGGCCCGGTAGGGAGTTCCACCGAAGGCGTTTCACTCAACGGCGGTATTCATAATTGCATATGGTTGGGTCCTTCGCCAGGATGATGTTCTTGATCAGTCGGAATGCAGCTCTCAAGCAAGAGGCTTTCTGATACGGTGCAAGTCATCCTGCAGTCCATGCGAATCCCCAGGGCATCCCTATAAGCACTGGCACTAGGATCCCAAGCCAGCGCGAGGGGGACGCCCGTCCCCTGCGTCCGCCTGGCTCCCTCGAGAGCCGTCTCCATTACGGTACGTCGGCGATGGGATGTGTTTGTGCCCATGGTGCGTGGCATGCCCGGGCATTTGCCGCCGTACACGCTGGGCTGCTATGAACGTTGTGCCCCTGTGAGAGGACGCAGACCTCGCTGACTGGGCAAGACGGTCCGCGCGAAGGGGGTGTGGATGCCGTGCGCCTTCTGGCCCAAAGGCGAAGCGGAAGGACCTGAAGAACCGGCTGGCGCTGTCAGAGCAGGCCTTCGCGCTTGCCGTGCACCCCCCCCGCACGTTGCTTGCTTCTGCCTCTGCCAGCCGGTCGGATTCGGTACGGACGATCGGCGGCGACGTCCGAACCCTACCCTCGCCCATCGACGATTCCGGCAACTTGCTTGGCGGCGTGGGTAGGGTTCGGAATTCGCCGAGGTTGTGGCGAAAACCCAGCCCTACCCCCGCCTCCCATCGATGCAGGAGGGATCGATGGTGGGTGTGTGTGTGTGTGTGTACGGTTTGGATGTCGCCACCCAGGCCAGGCACCGCTCTCGGACGCGGCATGCTCCCGGGAGCGGGCGGCCGTCTGCAGCCACGCTTGGGAAAAGGCGTACAGTGGCGACGCGCGTCAAGACATCGAGTGCGTCTGTTCAGGGTACCTGGAGTTGCTTCGCTCCGCGCGCTGCGCGGTGACTTCCCGCGGCCGTTGAAGGAGCTGCTGCGCTGAGGGGGCTTTGGGTTCCTCCCTACTTGTATCTCGCGCCTGCGGATTGGAAGGGCTGGGTCTCTTGCCAGGGTTTCTTGCGGCCGCGTCCGCACTGTACCCCGCCAGCATGGCATGGAGGTGTGAGAAAAGGAGGACAATTGTGGAGCGACGTTCAAACCACGCACTACAGTTAGGGAAGTATTGTTGGTAGTGAATTGTCAGTGAGCATACCATGTCGGGCAAGATTTGGCCCCGACTTCATGTTCTCAACCTCGTTGCATCCATAGTCGCTTTGGCTCCAATGGCGCACTTTCAGAGCGCGCCATAGTGCCGGTTCCAGTTTAACAGCGCAAGCGCGATGCAGTCGGAAATCTGCCCGAGACGACGACGACCGACCGACCGACCGACCGACACCGACGACCAGACCGACCGACCGACCGACCGACCTACCGAAACGAGGGCGACCGACGACGACGACCGACCGACCGACCGACCGACCGACCGACCGACCGCTCGACGACGATGACGACGACGACGACGGCGACCGACGACCGACGACCGACGACCGACAGACCGACCGACCGACCGACGATTGGCGACCGACAACCGAGACGACGACGACCAACTGACCGACCGACGACGACCTAACGCCCGACTCACCGACCGACCAAGGACGACGACCGACGATGACCGATCGACCAATCGACGGGCCGACCGACCAACCGAAGCGACGACCGATGACGACCGACGGACCGACAGACGAACGCGCGGACTGACCCGGTTGGGGGGCGAAGCGTGGGTGCAATGTTGTGCCCCCGCCATGCGATGACGAGGCCAGGCCAACGTGAGCCACGAGCGCTGAGTGCTGAGTGGGTGGTTGGGCGAGCTGCGACGGGGGGGGATACGATGGGGGAGGAGACTGGCGCCATTCTTCCAGCGTTGTCTTGGACGCGGTGTGACAGTTTCGGGTTTTTTCGAATCAAGTTCCCTGAAGCCCTCCATCGCCCCTGTTTTGTTGCTCCCCGTCAACACCAACCCCGAGTTGGCGTCAACACTCGCTTCCTAGCCCGGGAAAGCAAAAGCATATTCGATCGAAGATGATAATACTGACGCTTCGTGGAATCCCCTTACCAGCCCATCCAGAAGCTTCGGCGATGGCATGTAGAGTTTGCTTCCAGGAGCGGCAATATTGTTCCGAGTGGTGAGCTTGCAGCTAGGAGCGTCGGCTTGCAGATCTAGCAGCCAGAAGTGTAGAGGCGTGCTTGTTCTGAGCTTTCTGTAGCCAAGCAGATTGTGCCTTGTGCGCGTGGATGTTCGCATTGTTACGCGCTCGTGTCCGAGATTACCCAGGGGACACTGACGACGATTCACCGCCGCCCTTGCCGTCCTGGAAACACCTGTAGGGTGAAATGCCGAGCGAAGGTGTGGCTGTGTTACAGTCAGCCTGGATCAGGAGGCCGACCCTGCCAAATCAAAGAGTACCCTTGTGTCCTGCGTCTCGCGTCCCATGCCTCCTTACCTTGATATGGCAATGTGGCCCTCGGAACCTCGGCAAGGGTCCTGTGTTCTCTCGCGTGTCCTGTCCAGTCAAGTCCGATTGTAGATGCTCTCTGGCTGTGCCTCCAGCGCTCGAGGGCGCCATTTGGGGAGCACTGGGGAGGGGTCTCGGCCTTCGGGATCGTGTTGGGGCCGCCCAGGGGCCAGAGTGGAGACCCGTGGCAAGAAACACCCCGCTTGCCTCCAGGGTGCACTCATAATCTCTGAGTTCATCGCAATACAACAACATTCGTGCTTTCTCCTCGTGCGAATTAAATCTCTCTTCGCCGAATTTCGTGCTCCAGAGCACACACACACATCTGAGAGGCATAGCATTGGCACCTTTGTCTTTGTTGCTTCCGACGCGCAGTCCTTATTGCTACCCTGGGGTTCTTGGGTTTCGGCGGCTTGGCCATGGAAAGCGTGTTGATCCCACGCCCAAAATCAAGGCACGCCCTGGGGTTCCAGGGTTGGCTTTCTCGTGGAAGGCTCCTTGTGGACTGGCCTCCACTGTACTTCACTGCCAGTTTCGGGGCAGGGCGGTTTCAGACACTCACCGCCCACCGAACCACCCCAACCCAACTCGAAGGTCCCGATTCGCGCGCTATTTTCAGTATGGGGAGGTCGGGGAACATTGAAAAAACAGATGTGAAGCCCGTACTCCCCCCCCAACCCGAAATTCGGGTCTTCGGGTTGGGTTGGGGTGGTCTGGTAGGCCGTCAGACACCTGGGAGCTCAGAATCGGTTCCCGGACCCCTCCCGGGGTCCGAGCGAGCCAGTGTTCCGCGCTGCGTCCAGGCGCGGCGATGAGGGGCCCCCCCGAAGCCTGACTGCCGGCGTCTCGAACGGCCCTCCTCCGACAGCTCGCCTTCTCGGGGGCCTTTGTGGGCTCCGCTGGGGCCACCCAGGGCTGGACCTAGACGCTGTCTTGCTGGACACCTGCGTTTTTGTTTTGTTGTTGTTTCGTTTTGGCAGGGAGGTACAGGAGAACAGGCAGAGCAGAACGAAACACATAGCGAAGACATGACGGAAAACAGCGCTTAGGCCCGGCCCGGCCTCAGACGGCCCTCCTCCGACAGTCCGCCTTCACTGGGGGCTTCTGGGGGGTCCTCTGGGGCCACCTCCGGGCTCTCGTTGGGCCGTCTTAGGGTGCCCTCGCGCCGACTGGCGTCTCGGGAGACCGGCCCATCCAGACCGTCTTGGGGCTCCTTGGGGGGCTGCTGTGGGCCGTCTCTCGGGATTCCTGGGGGGCCTCTTGGCCGTCTCGGGGGCCGTCTTGGAGCCCTCTTGGGGGCTGTCTTGAACCAACGTTTGGGGCGTCTCTCTCGAAACGTCTTGGGTTGCCTGAAGCCAGAAAAGAGGAATCCATGATTTTAGCGTTTGGGGAATTCTGGAGGTTCTTTTGGAGCTGCCTTGAGGATACTGGGGGCCTTCTGGGCCATCTTGAGTCTCTTGAGTCCATTTTTTGACTACCTCCATCTTGGGCTGTCCTGGAGGCACCTTTGGGCCAGCTTTGGGCGCCTTGGAGACGTCTTGGCCGTCTGGGAGGCCATCTTGAAGCCATCTTGCACAGACGAAGTGCCCATGGGATGTTGCTCTTCCGCGGGGCCGGCGGGACAGGCTGCGCTCCAGGAACGTTTTTGGGAAGGGCCCAGGAATAGTTCTACAGTGGAGGCCCATGCCGAGAAACACCCTGCTTGCCTCCATGGTGCCCTGGGTTTCTTGGGTTGGGATGGTTCTGCCATGGAAAGCATGCCAGAAATCAGTGGACGTCCTGGGGTCCCGGGGTCAGGTTTCTTGTGGAAGGTTTCTCGCGGTCGGGCCCCTCCTGTACACCTCGTCTCGCCAGCACCACTCCGCAGGTGGCGGGGCCTGAACGGCTGGTTGGTGGCCTCGCCTCGTGATGTGCTCTCGCCCATCCGGGGCCCTCCTGGAGGGTTTCGGTGCCCTCTACGGGCCGTCTTGGCGCCCTCGTTTGGGCTGCGTGCCCCCTCGCTCGCCGCCTAAGCTCAGGCTCCTTGGGCCCAGCGTTGCGAGAACCCCAGGGATCGGCCGCGAGAGGCACCAGGGATCTGTGTCCGAAGTAATGCGGGCAGCCTGAAGGGAGACCATGGCCAGACAGTGGCCAGGACGGGTCCTCCCCCAGCGGGTCTCAGGCATTTGGGTGACCCCAAAGGGGTCCAGCTGAAAGGGGGTGTTGCAATAGATTTGGGGCAATTGTAGTATTGCAAATGTGCTGCGCCGGAGAATTGTATTGCATTGGATTGCAAGTAATGTGGTGCACGCGAAAAACCAGCAATACATCTGCGCCCTGGAATGTATTGTACGCTCCAAATGTTTTGCAACCCCACACATATATTGCTGTATTGTCGTTCGACTCGTTTTCCTGTAACGGAACCTCTTGATCATGTATGATCCGTGGTGCTGTGGTGGCTCAAAGCTGTTCGGGGGTGTTCAGCCTCCCCCCGGCGTCCGCGGTGGATGCTGGGGGCCCTCCGCGTTGCCGGGCCGTGGCTGGGGCAGCTCGGCGCGGCCTGGGTGGCGCGGCCTCCGCCCTGCCCGGCCCTCGAGGCCAAGTGCGAGGCCCGCTGCGGGGCTTGCCCGGCGTGCCCGGCCTGCCCAGGCTGCCCGACGTTCACGTGTGCTGCGCCGGCGGCCGTGCCGGAGCTGAGCTGCCCCGCCTGCCCCTCGCCGGCCTGCGCGCGTGAGGCGCCGCAGGCCTGCCCTGCCCCGGCCGAGGGCTGGGGCTTCGAGGTCGGGTTCTTCCTCGGCCTGGTCGTGGGCGTGCTGCTGGTGCTGCTCGTGGGCGCTGACCTCGCGGCGCTGCGGCGGCTCCTGGAGCGGGCCGTGGGGGCCCTGGCCGCCGGCCAAGACGACGGGCGCTGCGGCGCGGACGAGGCCCGGGCCGCTGGCCAGCCTCCGCGCTTCCGTGCCATTAGGGCGTGATGGCCGCGCAGGCCAGGACGCTCGACATCGCCGAGAATCAAGTCTGCATCAACTTCGACGACGACGACCACTTCAGATGGCACCACAGGGTGCTGCTCGTGCCCGGTCATGCTGCTGGAGAGTGGATCGGCGCGACGCCAGACGGGGAGGTCCTTCTCGTCCGCCTGGCGAACCACCTCGTGGTCGCGCTGACGAGGAACGCTCCCTTCCCCCAGCGCGTGCGGGGGAACGTGTATGCGTTCGGGCCGCTCGACGACGAGGCGCTGGGCCACCTGAGGACAGAGGGGAGGAACCTGGCCCGCGTGCTCGGTGTGGCCGCACCAGCGGGGCCACCGGGCGCGGTCGTCGCGCGCTGGGTGATCTCCGACCCGGCGGTCGACGGCTTGAGGAGATCGAGCCTGGCCTGGCCTCGAACCCGGACCGCTTCGTGTCGAAGGACGCCGTGGGCTTGGCGCTCATCGACGACGAGACGGGCTGGGTTGCGGTCGAGAACGTCCAGGCCGACGACCAGGCCGAGCCCAGAGGGTCGGGGGACGTATTTTTTACGCCCAGGGCGTAAAAATAAATATGTTGGATTGGGGTCGTAAAACGGGCGGGCGTCCGGGAAACGGGGTGTAAAAGTATGTGCTGCACGATCTCGGAACATCCGCGGGCGAGGATAGATGGCCGGAAAAGATACACCCCCATCCCCCAACTTAAAGCCAGGAGGTTGGCACCTATATATATATATATATATGTAACATATATATATATATATATGTAAGCATATATAAGTATAAATATGTGTATACATATATGTATAATATATATAATACACAAATCCATATATGTACACAAATATGCGTATAAGTTCATGAATGTGTATATATATAATGTAGATATACGTATATATATATATATATAAGCACACGTTTTCACATGACAACCAACGCCGAACAACGCGGGAATGGCTACCCTTATAATTGGCCCTCTCGGCCCCCTGGCCCGATCGGCCCTCTGGCCCTCGGGCGCGCGCGCGCGAGGCTCGCCCTCGCAGGCGATCGGGGGGGGAGGGCGGAGGATCGGAAGGGGAGGGGAGGGACGAATGGGGCGGGCGAGGGGGACGAGGAGGAGGGGGACGGAGGAGGGAGGAAGGGGAGGTGGAGGAGGATGGGGAGGAACAGCTCTCACACGAGCCACCGTTTTGAAAGAGCACGCCGAGCGCGGCGGAAACATGCGGAGGGCGAGGGAGGGAGGGGGTCAGGTGAGAAGGGAGGGGGGAGAGGAGGGAGGGGCAGGAAGGAGAGGAGGGAGGGGGGCGGAGAGGAGGAGAGGAGGGGAAACCTTGGGGGTAGGGGCCTTTTGTCGTTAGGGGTTCCGCGGCCTCGCCCTCGACCGCCGCCGCACGGGGGGGGGGCAGAAAAAAACAACGACTGCCCGCAGGCGGAGGGAGGGCGAGGGAGGAGGAGCAGACGGAGGAGGAGAAGGAAGAGAATGGGACATGCTTTCCTCTCACGAATGGAAAGTCCTTCACGGTGCTTCTGCACGTCTCGAAGGTCGGTGCGTCGTCAGCGCAGGCGTTCAACATCGGGGAGGTGGGGAGAGGGGCGAGGAATCAAGGTCTTACAAATGTTTTTTTGTTTTAGGGTCCAGACATGGCGCTCCAAATGCGATCGTGGGCGTCCCAGCACATGTACCACAGCTGCTGCGGCTGCAGTAAGCAAAGCTCCTGCGGTTGGGGTTGTTGCAGGAGGGAATGAGATTAGGATGTGGTTTAAGAATTTCGGAGATGTGTTATATGTTTTTGTTGCCTGGCCCGATGGGGGTGGATGGGCAGATTTGGGGAAGGGTGTGGTGGAAGAGGGGGCGAGTGGAGAAAGAGGAGCCTGTCGGCTCCACGGGGCAGCAGGCCAGCTGCATGCACGACTACCCTCATCTCTCCCATGTCATCCCTATACTCCCCCTCCTCCACCGCACCACTCTGGGATTGGGGCGCGGGCTGGCATGCGATGCCGCGGCCGCTCGCGAGGGCGGCCGATCGGAACAACATGGAAAATCCAGATCCCGCGAGTTAAACGAGGCTGGAGTGGTCCTTCTGCTCCTCCTCCTCGTCCTCCTCCTCCTCTTCCTCCTCTTCCTCCTCCTCCTCCTCCGGAGCCTCTTGCTCCCTACCATCTCCGACGCCTCATGAGGGCGCGGGCTGGAATGCGATACCGCGGCCGCGAGGGCGGCCGACAGATACGCATGGAAAAACAGATCCCGCAAATGTAAACGAGGCTGGAGTGGTCCTCCTCGTCCTCCTCCTCTTCCTCCTCTTCCTCCTCCTGCTCCTCCTCCTCCTTCTCCTCCTCCTCCTCCTCCTCCTCCTCCTCCTCCTCCCCCTCCTGCTCCCTACCATCTCCGACGCCTCATGAGGGTGCGGACTGGAATGCGATACCGCGGCCACGAGGGCGGCCGAACGGATACGCATGGAAAAACAGATCCCGCAAATTTAAACGAGGCTGGAGCCTCCTCATCCTCCTTCTCCTCCTGCTCCTCCTCCTCCTCGTCCACAGCGTCTTGACGCACCGCATCACCTCCATATTATCCTCATCACCCTCGTCATCCTCAGTGGCCCAGGATATGAATTCAAGAAACAGCCGTTCCTCACCTGCATCGCAGTGCCCAGGACATGACGAAACATCATGTCACCTCTGGCGTTGCATCGCAGCGCCCAGGATATGACGAACCAGCCGTTCCTCACCTGCAGCGTAGTGCCCAGGATATGACGAAACAGCCGTTCACCTCTGGCGTCGCATCGCAGTGCCCAGGATATGACGAAACAGCCGTTCCGTTCACCTGCGTTGCAGTGCCCAGGATATGACGTACCAGCCGTTCACTGGCATCGCAGTGCCCAGGAAGACGAACCAGCCGTTCTTCTTCGCCTGCGTCGCAATGCTGCTGTGCCGCAGCCCATGGTCTGGTGGCCGAAACTTGGTCAACTGGCTACGGACTGTAAGGATAGTACAGTCGGGGCGTTGACCTAAGGAACCTTAATTCAGGAATGGGGCCCCTTTTTTTTCATGAGTTAAACTTCGATCCCCCATCGAAGACCACAGGACAACCTAAGGCAAGCTGCGAAACAATTAAGGAACACGGAGCCCCTCCCCAACGAAAAGGGTTCCTTGTCCAGCGCCCCGACTGTATATTGTCGGCCTTGATTGGGCAGGACACGCGAGAGGGTACAAGAGCCTGCCGAAGGCCATGTTTGCCATGGGGGATGTAGGAGGCATGGGTCGCGAGGCACAGGACACAAGGGTACCTAAGGGGACCCCTACTAATCAGGGCCGACTGTAGGACCCAGATCACCTACTTGCATGCTCCAGCCACCTCCTTGTAGGACCCAGGTCCTATATAAGCCCCGTAGGGCCTAGGTCACCCAAGTTCGCGAATCGCGTGCGAAGATCTTCGCGCCCTCGCGCTGTCGCTCCTGAGACGGGCGCGTCTCCTGTCCAGGCCGCGATGCGCGATGCACGGTTATCTTCGCGCCATGTGGGGGACCTAGAGGACGGGGAGGAGAGGGGAATGGTAGGGGAGGGGAACGATAACCCATCATCCTCGATATCATCCCTTATCATTTCTCCCCTCTCTTGCGCAGCGCACTGCTCCCATGCGCAGCGATCCCACGTGCACGGCGGCCCATGGTGGGCCGCGCTCATATTTCATCGGACACGTTGACCACTGGCACAACCTTGATCTCCTTCGCAAAGGACACGATGTCTGCGATCGCCGCGCACATGGTCGGCGTGTAGTGCTTCAGCGGCTCCTTAGCACCCGAACCTGGGCAGCACGAGCCCGCCTCTCGTTCGAAGTCCCTACATGCAGCTACGTCCTGAACCTTCAGCCCCCTCCCAAATCCCCGACAGGAGGAGGAGGAGTAGGATGAGGAGAATGAGGAGGAGGAGGAGGAGGAGGAGGAGGAGTCCTCCGCTTCCTCAGCTCGATCTCCAGAATTGCCGATTCAGCACGATTACTCATTATTACCCGTGCCACCTTGGACCCAGTGGCCAGCAACCTTTGTCATTGTAAACTCAGCCTCCTCGCCCTCGAACTCTGAATCCTTCACCTGAGAGCGGAAACGAGCTAACAACAGGAGAGTCGGAGGGATAGCGGAGGATAAAGTGTATATAGAGACGGGGATCGTTGTTAGAAGGGGGGGCTACGTTCGCATCCGATATCGCCTGGCTACGCACCATCATGTATCGCTGGTGCTCTCTGATAAAGTACGCCTTCTGCCAGAGGCTGGCGTGTTTGTGGTTTTGCGTGGTGAACCTCGGATAGTGGCAAGTGGACACGGCCATGGGTTTCGGCTTCAGCGGCGCCTCTCGAATCCAAACGTTGCCCGACAGGGCTTGACCTAAACACTGTTTTGCTGGACTTCGGCTGTGATTTGTTTTTCGTTTTGGCAGGGGGGCACAGGACAACAGGTAGAGCAAAACGAATAACAAAACGAAGCCACAACGAAAGAACGTGTTTAGGTCGAACCCTGTTGCCCGATGTCTGCTGCATCTGCTCCTCCTCCTGCTCCTCCTCTTCATCTGTCCTCCTCCCCCCCCAAGCCGCTTGTGCGCCTTGGGCTTCTGGAAGTAGATCTTGACCAGGTCATGGATCTCTGGGGACGTCGTCAGTCGCGTAGGCAACGTCCGCGGGATCTCCTCACCTGGAGCACGCGACTGCAACGCGGGCGATAACGCGCGGGCTACCAGATGTGGGAGGTGATGGAGGGGAGAGGGCGGGTTACCGGAGGCGGGAGGGGATGGAGGGGAGAGGGGGCGAGAGGGGAGGGAGGGAAAAAGGGGCAGCAGGGGATGGGCGCGGCGTCGGCCACGGGGATTAGCAGCGAGGCCGAAACAAAGGCTGGACACGATCGAGAGATCCCTCGAAACTCAATTCCATTGCTGAGATCAAGCATGACGGCAAAGAAATCGAATCGCCTCCGAGCCAACCGTAGACGTCCATCAGCTTGAGGTATTTGCGCAACTTCACCTGGGCTTGAGCGAACCCACCGTGACACAGGGCCACACGCGCATCAGTATAGCACGCGGCCCTTCGAAGGCCAAAGGCCCAGAGGTTATACCGAAAACGATACTCCAGATTTCGCAATAAAGGGAGGGGGGTGTCATTTCGGGGGGGGGTCTCCTCCAGGCTATCTTGGAGGGCCTGGGGGGGTCTGGGGACGATGTTTTGGAGGGTTCTCCCACGGGGGGGGTCTGAAATGGCTTGTCTTGGAGGGTCCAGACCCCATCCCTTTTATTACGAAATCTGGAGTAAACATCCCAAGGTGTGGAGGGGGTTGGTGGGGGGAAACGGCGAAGAGCTTCATAGAGTACCCCTCCAAAGCGAATGTTATTTTGAACATTCGTGCCACCTGTACAGTAGGGGCTCGAGCGCAAGAAACCTCCAACAAGAAACCCAACCTTGAGACTCCAGGACGTCTATTGGCGCGGAAGCGTCACGCTTTCCATAGCAAATCCAGCGAAACCCAATACACCCAGGGCACCCTGGAAGCAAGCAAGGTATTTCTTGGCATGGGTCTCCACTGTAGTGGAGCCGTCGGATCTGGGCTGCGGATCTCGGCTGTCAGATCTGGGGGTATCTTCCCGACCTTCCCTTGCGACCCATCCCATCCTCGTCATCTTACGGCTTGTCACCTTCGGTCATGACATCATTGATCTTCACCGCCCTCATCATCAATCGCATCATCCTCTTTCTCCTCCTCCTCCTCCTGTTCCTCCTTCGTCTCCCCTTCCCTTTCCCCCTTTCACGATCCATGGAACCACGCGACGGATGGGCGAGGATCCTCCCCCGATTGTGGTGTGGGGTCGGTTTCGGCGTTGACGCTACTCTCATCTCGTGCTAACTCTCTCTCTCTCTCTCGCTCACGTGTGTAAGTATCTTCCCCTCCTCCTGTCTTCTCTCTCGTTCCTCCTCCCATCCTTCACCCCTACCCCTTGCCAGCCCCTCCCCATCCCTGCTCGCTCTGATTCCCATATCCTGATTCGGGTGCATGACGAAACGGGACAGCACAGACGTGTCGAGGATGCAGTGAATCCCCCAATCGTTGCACGTCACGCTCAGAGCCTCCACCATCTCTACCACGTAGTTGCCATCGACCACGTCTTGCTTGGTCAAGTCACCCAAGATGTCCTTCGAGCGAGTGGTGTCACCTTCGGCGACGGGGTCACTGTCTCCGTCCTCGCCTCATCTTCACCTCATCCCTCTCGGACCTCTCGTTCTATAGTGACGAACGAACAACGCACACACACACCCGTGCCCATTGGTGGGACGGGGGGGAGGGGGTGCGTGCTGTCGGATGCAGGTCCCCGTTCGAACGGGAGTTTCCCCGCGGTCCGACAACCCGCACCCAGCCAATCCTCCGCCCGCCGATCCTCCTATGTATGTGTGTTGTTCGTTCGTCGTTATATATCCCCCTCGTCATCCACATCCTCCTGGGGGAGTGGTAGCTCTCGCTGCGCCCCTGCAAATGTAGGTCGGCGTAGCGTGCGAGGGGGAATAGAGAGCGAGAGGCGATAAAGAGAATGAGAGATGCAAGGAAAGAGAGAGAGAGAGATCAGGGAGAGGGAACGGGAGGGAGCAAGGGATAACAAGTTGACGATTCCATTCCATGTCACCTCCCATCATCCACGAGTCATGAGGCGGGTTGATCCACAGCACACCTCCTGTCTTGACGCGGCACACCATCAACCCTGGAAGCATCATTGTTCAGCGAACTCTATATACGGGAAAGTTGCTGCATCAAGGAACGCTAACTAAGGAACGAAGCACTTTTGGTCGGCACCAACAGCGCCACGGGGAACGAGGATGGCTGGAGGACAACCACCGGAACAGCGAGCCTCTTCCGAACCCAAAGCGGTCGGTTGCATGGGCATGGGATGGCGGGAAGGGCTGAGCTCCGGAGGAAGGGTTGCGAGGTTAGCTCGTACACCCCAGGGACGGGGATGGAGGACGAGGTTTCAGAACGGTCAGGCTCGATCGACGGGGATGGAGGACGAGGTTTCAGAACGGCCAGGCTCGATCGAGATTGAGGCATCCCACCCATCCACTCAAAAAAACAGCGGGATCCTAGGCTCCAAAGGCCTAGTGGGGTGCACACGTCCTCGTCGGGGTCACGGAGCACGTCGATCTCCTGCGCCTTGAAGCCCGCCTCCGCGGGGCTGGGTCGCGAGCTCTCCTCATCTCACTCCCACCTTCCAGTACGCATCGTCATCCTTCGACTACTCCCGCGCAGATGGCAACACTATCCTCCCCCTCGCCCTCCCTCCTCCTCCTCCTCCTCCTCCTCCTCCTCCTTCTCCTAGTCCTCCTCCTAGTCCTCCTCCTCCTCCTCCTAGTCCTCCTCCTTCTCCTCCTCCTCCTAGCCCTCCTATCTTCCACGGCATCCTCCATTCACTCCATCCTTCTCTTTTCGATCGTCGTCGTCACCGTCGTCGTCGTCGTCGTCGTCGTCGTCGTCGTCGTCGTCGTCGTCGTCGTCGTCATCACCATCATTATCCTTCCCCCCTCTCCTGCTCCCTCCATCGGCACAGTTATCGTTTGCTCCACCGTCGTCATCGTCACCGACCCCTGGCCTTCCGCACCGCTGCACTCGCGCCGCCGTGTCCGCTGAAGACCTCAAGGAAGTCCAAGTCCTCAACGATGTTGTGCTTGAACTCGCCGACCCCTTTCATCACGCGGTTCATCCACTCCTGCGCCACCGACGGCGGGGAAGAGGAGGGTCGGCGAGTGAGGGGGGGAAGCGAGAAGGAAAAGGTCTTCTCAGAAGGCGGTGGGACTTCTCAGAAGCCCTCGGGAGTTGTTTGCGTTTTTGGGAAGGCTTGGAATATTTCTCAGACGGCCTGTGGACTCCCGAGGATTCTGAGAAGGCCCGCACCTTTTCATTTCCCCCCATCGCTCGCCGCCTAGATGCGGAGGGCTGAGGCACAGCACACGAATGAAATGACGGTCGGGCATCACGGTTTATGAATATAGATCGGGGGTGTGGCCTGGGTCCAGGCTAGCAGCACCGTCTGTGTGCCTATCATGCCCTTCCCTCGCGTCCTGCGGTGTACGTCGGTCGAACGTCTGGTTCGGGAACATCTTCTTGAACTCGTTGCGTAGAAACTTGCACACACCCACTGGGCCAGCCTCGTCGGGCGCGCGGGGCGCGAACAGGGCTATTAACTCCAATCGAGAATCTCTGAGATCCGACGGTTCTGGAGGATGTTTCGGGCGCCGCGGCCTATTCAGAGTGTTCCGGAGCGCTCTGAAACTGGAGCGCCCTCGAACTGACATTATCGTTCTAGCCCCGTCTGGTGTACGTTATGACCCCCGCCTGTCTCTTGAGGTCAGCTGGGATCGGCGTGGGGTCACGCCTGCGCTTCCCCGTCATCGCGCGCAGACCACTTCCCCCAAAAAGCTGGCTCGGGCCCAGCTGATGAGCACAAGAGGGCGGGGCGGCATGTAGCGGGGTGCGAACGGCGTTGCTGTCCTCCCAAGGATCTCGAGATCATGGAGACCAGCGGGGACGCAGGAATCGACTCTGCTGATGTTCTTTATCTTTTTACCAGACGCATACGTGGCGCGGTGTGCACGCCACGGGCTAGAACATTATCGGTCCCTGGGCTGTGCATCGTTGGCTTGGGTTCTCTCCCCGCAGGCTGCGGCCTGACTCGGGTTCCGTTCAAGGGCCGAGCAGATAAACATGATGCATATGTGTGAGATTATACGTTGTAATCTTATATTTGTATATATGTTTATATACACATACATATACATGTTAAGTGCGGGTGCGCCACCACATCTGGACTTCCCTTTCCGCCCGCGGGGGAACCTCGGTTCAAACACCGCCGTGCACAGATGCAAAATACTTACCCTTATTGAACAATGGCACAAGCTGCAGGCGCGTGAAAATGCGGCGCTCCCAAGTTTTGGAGTGCCCAGCCTTGGCCATGGTGGCGACCAACCCATTGAGGGTCTCATCTAAAAAAGTGCTGTAAAACCGTGGGTTACCGTTGGCCGCTGCGCACTGAACAAGGTGCGCCCAGAGGTGGTGTTTTGGCACGAAGCGGGCTCTCGCGCGAATCATCAGGGACGTGTGGCGATGGAAGGTATCGAGAAGGTCTTGCGTTGCCTCATCCGACATTATCTGCGGCTCGGTTTTCATGATGGCCATGTGCTGATGAAGAGCCTGGCCAGCCAACCGTAAATGCACCCCCACGTCGCCAGGGAGTTGATAATCACCCAGCAGACGTACGGCCCACGAGATCAAGGGGCCGACCTCGGCCGCCTTTGTGTGGCACTGCCCCGCGGGGCCATCGCCCCACATGGAGGGCGTGCACTCTGCGAGCCTATACGACTGGTCAACTCCCCCATCAGCGTAGAAGTTCTGGAGGTGGTTGAATAGATGGCGGAAGCAGATGCCGACCCTGTCTTTTGCGACCCCACATTGGACGTTGAACACATTCTTGGACACGAGCTTCCAGAGGACAGTCTGAACGTAGACTTGGCACACTCCAAGGTATAATGTGTGCAAGGTGTCAATTCGCAGGACGGTTCGCACATTGCCGATGACGCTAGAGCACAAGAGCGGGCTGCGGCGGAGAACAGGGTCGGTGGCGGCCTTGCCGATGTAGTGGCGCCTCCAGAAAGTCAGACGCAGCCCCTCGGGCGGTATGGGCGTTGTTGACAGAGCGCCAATGTCTGGGAGCTCAACGGACGGCTCCAGGCGGTCATGAGCTTCCAAGCCGAACCGCGGAACATTAGCCGCGCAAAGTCTACCGCCAAGGCCTTTTGTCTTGGCTGGATCCCACTTCAAGTTGCTCAACAGGTGGACCCGATCATCTTCGGACGCCAGGGTGACCGCCACCTCGCAGTCTGCGCAACTCGCATCGTACGCGCCGTCGGCGTAGGTGCCCCACTCATGCGTCCCCGAAGTCAAGCTGGAGAACTGGTAGAGCTCGTCCCTAGTCGCCTTGCAAAATATGCATGGCGTGTATTTCGTTTGCCAGTTCGGGAAGCCCAGCGTGCTGCAGAATTCCATCCAATCGCCCTTGATTTGAACAAGGGCGATGCGGCAGGGGAGGGCGGGGCTATCCCGCGCCATGGCCCCGTAGTGGTCGTCCTCCTTGAACGCGGTGCCATCCCATTTCTGCGCTGGTCTCTGTCCGTTCATGGCGGCGCTGAAGCTCCACGCCAAGAACCGAAATATGCACCAGAGCGTGCACCAGCCCTTGCAGCCGCACTTGCACATCTTCGATTTCTTCACCAGCCCAACTAGGTGACGCTTCTGGCTGATCAGACTGTACACGAAGAAGCCAATGAACGAGTCGGCGCGGCCCAGGCCGATCGATCGAGTGTAGCGGACCCCGTCGATGTACAGCGCCACGGGGTGCACTGGGCAACCTCCCGCAGCGCGCACTGCTGGGTGCTGCGCGTACGCGTCAGCCCACTCGGGGCCGCCAGTGACCCCTCCATCTAGCCTGTTCGCCAGTTCAGGGTCAGCCAAGTGCTCCGCGGAGAGGGCTTCATGCGGCGGCGTCAGCAGAATGCTGCCCGCGACCCGCTGAGACCTCCTGCGGAGCATCGGCGCCTCGACGTCCACGGGCTCCACCATCTTGACGAAATTGAAGGCGCGGTCCAACTTCTTCTGGAAGTTGCCCGTCGCGCTGTCGGGGCTGAGCATGTAGCGGTGGAACGGCCCTGACGCGCCCGACTCGTGGGCGAGCCACGCGAACGAGCACACGTCTTTGGCCGTGAGTCTGCCCTCGCAGTATCCGAGAAGCCACATTTCACAGAGGCGCTCTCCTGCTTCGCACTGCGCTTCCTGGGCCCCGCCGCGCCCGCCATCGTCTGCGCGGCTGTCCCAGCCCAGCGGCGGGCCGCCATCGGCGGCGTCGGGCTCTGGCGACGGGCTGGCATCCCACCGCGGCTTCTTCTTCGGCGGCATGGGCGTTGAACGCACTGTGCGCGCAGCTCGACCGACGGCGTTCCTAACAAACAACGGCTCGAGCCAAGGCGGCGGCTGAGGTTGCAGCCGGGGGCGGATCGGAAGGGGTGGCCGCGCCTATTGCGGTCGGGGCCAGCCCGCGCCCCGCCCTCCGTATAGGGCCCCGCGCGTGAGTTTACCAATGGGGCTTGCAACATAGGGCTCTAGCCGTAAAGCGCCGTTTGCATAGGGCCAAGGTCCCGCCCCATAGGGCGCTGGCTATGGCCGCCCGCGTGGCCCCGCGCGCGGCGGTTCCGTCGTCGGGGTGTTCCTCGCGCGGGGGTGTGCCGAGGCCCTTCATTTCCACGCGGCGTCGGCCATGACGCCGCGCCCGCCCGTGTCGCCGACTCGCGGTGAAGTGCCCGCTGGGAAGTGCCACGCGGTCAGCGCCGCCGCGGTCGCGTCAGTCGCGCCACGCCAGCTGGCCGCTGCTGCGCGCGAGCATGCGCGGGCGAACGCGGCCCCAGAGATACACCAGCCAACCCCGAGCACTCATCGCAATCGCCGCCGCATGCGTGGTCTCTGCAAACCAAGTTGCGGGTGGGCTGGGTTGGATTGGGGGGCAAAGCGCGGGGGGGGGGGGAGGCAGCGGGGGACTAGAGGAGGCTGGAGGACAACAGGGAACAGGAGGAGAAGGGGGGAGGAGGTGGAGGGAATGCGTAGGTCGACGGATGGGGTAAGGAGCTCGACATTGGCAGCGGCGCCGCCCTCTCCAAACCCGTCACCAACCAACTCCCGTCGGTGACGGAATGCGGGCGGACACGTTCGAACACCAGCAGATACGTGCACTGCACATAGGTAGCAACCAACAACTGGTCTAGCGACCTTGCGCGGCGGCTTACGTGGGCCGCCAGCGCGGCACGCTGCATCAGAGACGAGGGCTCCTACGCGCGACCTCACGCAGGTAGCTTACGCGCCAGTGTCGGTGCAGACGACATTGCTTCCCAACCAGTATGTGGTGTTCGGCCTTCGTTTTGACGAGACAGCGCCCCGCGTTCTTCCCTCCTCCTCCTCCTCCTCCTCCTCCTCCTCCTCCTCCTCCTCCTCCTCCTCCTCCTCCTCCTCCTCCTCCTCCCCCCCCCCTCCCCCATCCCTGCATCGCCCCCGTTTCGGCGCACATGTCGCACGCTTCGTGGCCACAGGAAGAGTTCCACCGAAGGTCGCAGCGGTGCAGTTCGCATGTGGGCGTCGCGCCCGTTGCGGCGCACCCCCCACACGTTTCGCGGGCACGTATGGATCCCCACCGAATGGCCCAGCTGTGCAGTTCGCACGTGGGCGCCGCGCCATTTTCGGCACACCCACGGTTCGTGGTTCCATGGGGAGTTCCACCGAAGATCCCACCTGTGCAGTTCGCACGTGGGCGCCGCGCCCTTTTCTGCACACCCTTCACGCGCTTCGTGGCCCAATAAGCCATCGAGAAATCCACCGAAGGCCTCCGCGGTGCAGTTCGCATGTGGGCGCCGTGCCCGTTTCGGCACAACGCTCACACGTTCCGTGGCGCCGTGGGGCATCCACCAAAGGTCCTATTGTTGCAGTTCGCATGCGGGCGCCACGCCCGTTTCGGCGCACCTTTCATACGTTTCGTGGCCCCATCGGGAGCTCCACTGAAGGTCCTACTGCTGCAGTTCGCATGTGGGAACTTCGCCCGTTTCGGCACACCCCCGACGCGTTTCGTTGCCACATCGGCCATGAGGGAGTTCCGCCGAAGGTCCCAGTGGCGCAGTTCGCATGTGGGCGCCACGCCCGTTTCGGCGCACCCCTCACACGTTCGGTGGTCTAGTGAGTTGCACCGAAGGTCCCAGCGCTGCAGTTCGCATGTGAGCGTCACGCCCGTTTCGGCACACCCCTAACACGCTTCGTGGCCCATAGGGAGCTCCACCGAAGGTCCCACTGGTGCATGCGAGCGTCGCGCCCGTTTCGGCACACCAATGACACGTTTCATGGCCCAGGGAACCCCTATCGAAGGTCCCAGCGGGAGGGTTCACCTGCACCCGCCAACCTCCCAACATCGGTACGCCCCTCACACGTTTTGTGGCGCCATACTGAGTTCCACCGACGACGATCCTCACAACTGCGGCACTCACAACTGCATCTGGTTGAGTCTTTCGCCAATCTAATGTTGCATGGGGGCACATGGGCACAGCGGGCTGCAGTTTGTTAGGGCGTTTTTGCTGAATGAGGGCGGATTTTGAGGCCAACCCCCAACGCAACTCGACCCACTGCAACCATCTTTAGCAATACGAGCATGGGCGAACTCCACGTCGACTGATGAGGCTATCATGCATTGACAGGACGGGCAAACACACGAAGGGTCACGAGGGACAGGGACAGTCGGCCGTTTCTTCCTCAGCGTTGATATGATCCCTATCTCGCTGCTGGCACATACCCGTCGGCCGGAAGAAGTGGGTGGAAACATGATGGGTCTCCGTCCGACCCCTGAAGAGGATAGAGGAAAACCGTTCGACTTAGGAAGAAGGACGGGCGCTTGAATGCGCCTGAAGTAGAAATAGCTGATTTCGCCGAAATCCTGGAAACTCGTCTCATGCCGTTACTGGTCCACATTATATAGACCTCGGTTGAAACTACGCGTCGGCGCTGGAAATGCAGTGCCGTGCTTGCGCTGTGGCTTGCCCATACAGCTAACAGCTCGGCACTCGGCCAGCACACCGATCGAATATCGAAAACTACCTGGCTAATTCATCTCGAAACTACACGCTTGCTCTCCGCTGGGGGAACTGCGCCCAGGCGATCACCGTCGGTGCACGGTGCATATTTCTCCACATCACCCTGCCCCCCTGAACGCATAATAAGGAACGGGTGATTTTTTTCTGACCATGGTGGGCATCAGACCGCACGCATGTTCCACGACGGGAACGGCCCAACAAACATAGCCCTTCCTGAACCGAATGTGGTCCCAATTTCAGCGACTTGACTGTACAGCACTATCTCCAAACTCACCCTCTCCCTTGCCAACTTACACGGGTCCTCGCGTCATGTCCAGCGAGCCACTGCGAGGGCGGCTTCGCCCTGTCCACCCTGGGGCGCGCCGAATTACTCAGCGCAGCTGGCCTTCACCTGGGCACGGGAGGCACGGGAGGAGGGGCGTGGAGGAGAAGGGCTGAGGAGGATTTGGGATGGGAGGCATAAATAGGAGGAGGAGGATGAGAAGGATGAGGCGCAGGAGGAGGAGGAGGGGGAAGAGGAGGCCATGGGCACGATGAGGCACGGGAGGAGGCACGTCGAGGAAAATGGCGGATAAGGAGAGGATGGGGGCTTCAAGGATGGAGAGATGACCCCCCCCCCATGGCATGACGAGGTGCCCCCCCCCCCATGGCTCCCCCCCATGGCCCCCCCCCATGCGAGGTCAGGAGGGGGACGGCTGGGAGGGGCCAGGTGCCGGTTGGGCGGGGGAGGGGGGCGTCGGGCGCGCACCTGACCCCCTCGAGGCGCCTCAGCGGCGGGCTGGTACCCCTTGGGGAACCTTAACAAATCTTAACAAATCTTAGCAAATCTTAACAAATCTTAACACCAATCTTAACCGGTAATTTGCGTGTTAAGATTGTGTTTTTGCAATCTTAACCGGTATTTTGCGTGTCAAGATTGAGGCGGGGGAAGCTTAACCGGTTTTTTGCGTGTTAAGATTCGCATCTTAACAAATCTTAACAAATCTTAACAAATCTTAACACAATCTTAACACGCGCATTTTCCGACGCCAGGGGCCGACAGGGCGGCGGGGGGGGGGTCTAGGGACCGAGGCGGGCGGCGGGGGGGGGGGTCTAGGGACCGAGGCGGGCGGCGGGGGGGGGGTCTAGGGACCGAGGCGGCGACAGGGCGGCGGCAGGGACAGGGCCAGGTGCCTGTGCAGGGCGATGGGCGGAGGGCCAGGTGCCGACGACGGGGGGGGGTCTAATCAAGGTTTGAGGGCCGACGGGAACGGGGAAGGGGAATGCAATTCGACCATGGCCCATATACTGTCCATGGAAGTACTTCTCCTTCGTGCTGCGGAGCGCGATGATGCCACTCACGTGCTTCTCCATGTCCTCCGTGACCCCATCGAGCTGGGAGGGGATCCTCGAAACGGCGAGCGCGTAGTCGCCCGTGTACAATTGCTGTGAAGCCACGTTTAACAGAACAGGGGAGGGACAGCGGGCGAGGTGAGAAGCATAGATGGGCGGAGTAGACCAATGCGATCAAATATGGTCCATCCTTCCCTCCAACCTGAGGCAATTGCGGTAGAGGGGGGTGGGCGGGTAGAGTGAACGGGGCGGGTCGAAGGGTGGAGGTTCGATGGTGATTGGAACATGGTTGAGGTGGCAGGTGGAGAGAATTGGAGTGGGATCGCACCCGAAACTGTCTGCAATCATCCCCGCTATATGCATATAAATGCGAACCACACCCAAATTAGCGAATGCCTAATCCTGAAGCGCGGAGCTCGACTGTACACATGCAGACATACAACCAGATGCAACCCACCAGACATACATGCAAACACAGCCTGGCGAAAGTATCAACCCGATGCAGTTGTGAGTGCAGCAGTTGTGAGGATCGTCGTCGGTGGAGCTCTCTATGGCGCCCCCCAAATGGGTGAGGTGCGTGCCGATTTGGGAAGGTGGGCGGGTGCATGTTGACCCTACAACGGGTGCATGTGAACCCTACAATTCGGACCTTCGGTGGGGCTCCATATATCGGGCCACGAAACGTGTGAGGGGTTTGCCGAAACAGGCGTGACGCCCACATGCGAACTGCGCAACTGGGGCCTTCGGTGGAGGTCCCTACGGGACCACGAAACGTGTGAGGGGTTTGCCGAAACAGGCGCGATGCCACGGAATGTGTGAGGGGTTTGCCGAAACGGGCGTGACGCTCACATGTGAACTTCACCATTGGGACCTTCGGTGGAGCTCCCCACGGGGCCACGAAACGTGTGAGGGGTTTGCCGAAACGGGTGCGACGTCCACATGCGAATTGCACCATGGAGACTTTCGGTGGCGCTCCTTATGGTGCCACGAAATGTTTGAGGGGTGTGCCGAAACGGAGACGATGCAGTGGTGGGGTGAGGGAGGATTGGGAGGGGGAGGAGGAAGGACATGAACTCGGGGCGCTGTCCCTTCCAAGCGGTGACCAAACACCACAAGATGGTTGGGGGAAAAAAAAAACCTGGACCACGCTCGCGTCCATGTTGACGTACATCTGGGCGAACGTGTTAGTCTGACAGATTTGGTTCAGCATGCTCACTTTCTCCTCGAGCGCCTTGATCTCGGGGGTGTTCTTGAAGCTCGCCTCAAGGGAGGACTCGCGTAACATTGGGCACGGGTGCCCCACGCGAGATTGGGGGTGATGGCGAGATGCATTGCGAGGGCGAAGGGGGAGAGGCTGAAGGGGAAGCAGGTGGGGGGAGGGCAGGGACCAGTAGTCCCCATGGGGAGGGGCAGCTCGTTCGTTAGTGTAGTTCCCCGCGTTGCCCACTGGGCACTCGTGTTGACGAGATCCAACACCGCCTTCCCTGCCGACAACTGCTTGCGGAACTGCAGCGCGCTCTCGGACGCAGCCTCCTCGTCCTCCCTCAGCTTTCTCGCCTCCTCAGACTCATCCTTCCTTGCCTTCTTAGTGCCTCCTGCAGGCCTCTTCGTAAGCGCTGGCTGGCCGCGCTTCCTGCTCTTCTTCTCGCCCGTGTTGAGCTCGTCTCCCGCTTTGCTCTTGCTTGATGGCGTCTCAGCTGCGGCTGCCGCCGCTGGACCTGCCGTTGGCAGCACGACAGCTGCCGCCGCCGCTTCTGTCGCTCCTGGTGCCGCCATTGCTGATGCCTCTGCGCCAGCCACTCCTGGTGCCGCCCCTGCCGCCGTCGCTCCTGTCGCTCCTGGTGCCGCCCTTGCCGATGCCTCTGCGCCGCTCCTGGTGCCGCCCCTGCCGACGCCGCTCCTGCCGCTCCTGGTGCCGCCCTTGCCGATACCTCTGCGCCAGCCGCTCCTGGTGCCGCCCTTGCCGCCGCCGCTCCTGCAGCTCCTGGTGCTGCTCCTGCCGATGCTTCTGCGCCATCCGCTCCTGGTGCCGCCCCTGCCGCTGCCGCTCCTGCCGCTCCTGGTGCCGCCCTTGCCGATGCTTCTGCGCCAGCCTCTCCTGGTGCGGCCCTTGCCGAAAGCTGCGCTCCTGCCGCTCCTGGCGCCGCCCCTGCCGATGCTTCTGCGCCAGCCGCTCCTGGTGCCGCCTCGGCCGCTGCCGCTCCTGCCGCTCCTGGTGCCGCCCCTGCCGCAAGCCGCGCGCCCGCCGCTCCTGGTGCCGCCCTTGCCGCAAGCTGCGCGCCCGCCGCCAGTGCCAGAGGCTGCTCGCATGCCACCAGTGGTGTCGTCCTTGCCGCAAGCTGCGCGCCCAGCTCATCTGCGACCGCCACCTCGGGAGGGGGGTTCACGACTATATACTACTACATGCTCCCTCCTCGTCCTCCTCCTCCTCCTCCTGCCCCTCCTCCTCTCCCACACTCTTCCCTCCTCCTGATGCTCCTCACCATCATCCTCATCTTCATCCTCATCTGTGTTCGTCCTCTCCGTGGTCCGTTCGTGTTTCGGGCTTCGGCTGCTCGTTCGGTCGTTGCATCTCCGCCTTTCGTGTTCTCTCGCCCTCGCTCGTTTACCGTAATATGGCCCTCATTCGGCACCCGCTCTTGCAGCGTATTGGAGGTTGCATTCATTCGTCCTCCTCCTCGTCCTTCCTTCCTCTGGCTTCGCCTCCCCGCTATTCCCCCCACCGCACCCTTTCGTGACCCAACACCTGCGCTGGAGTCTTGCTCTTGCGCGCGACCTCCTGCTCTCGCAAGCTCCAGCGAGTCTGGAATGTATGTTCGAAGCCCTTCTTCTTGTAGAGGAACTCGATCCGCTTGGTCATGTCGTTGTACTGGAACCTTGCTGCGGCGGTGCGGACACGGCGAGAGTGATACAGGGAGGGGGAGGGAGAGAGAGGGAGATAGAGGGAGAGAGAGAGAGAGAGAGAGAAAAAAGAAAACGGTATACAAGAGAGATGGGGATGACGGGATGGAAATAGGGACAGGAATTGAAAGAGAGAGAGAGACGTATTTGCATACATCTCTGTATATAATATAGAGATACATAGGGGGACGAGGGAGAGGGGGAGAGGGCGAGGAGAGCGCGGGAAAGAGGGCGAGAGGGACTGAGAGAAAGCGAGGGAGAGAGGGAGGAAGGGAAGGGAGCGAAGGCAGGGCGTGCGGGCACGGCAGAGGGGAGGAATGAGGATTGGGGAGTGGAGGCAGCAAGTCTTGTTCGCCATGCCCCGTTTGTTCCCCATTGCACCAGCCCAGCTGTGTGGCGGCGGCGCAATAGTTAATGGCCCCTTGCACTGCCGCCGCCGATTTGCGGCCTCCCTCCTCAAGAAGGCGCCCGATCACACACGGGGGAGGATGTCGGGCGGGGACGAGGCTGGCCAGGACTGGTGGTCGAGAAGATGGGTGGGAGTACGGGTTGTTCGAGCTCACCTGCACGAACCTCCATTTTAATTTATGTAGCAGGGAGGGGCCTAGCACTCCCATCTTATTGACCACCATGACTAGCCTCTTCCCCGCCCGACCACCCACCCCCGTGTGTGATCGGCCAGATATCGCCAGAGCAGCTGCTCTCATTAACTAGTCAACTCACCCCTATAGGGGTGAGTTGATTAGTTAATGGGGACACGGGTTCTGACGATATCTACCCCCCTTCCTCGCGAATGATCGAGTCCAGGTTCATCATCGTGCCCCATTCTCGCTGGGTTTCCGTCTCGATCTTCGCCTTCTCGCGCTTCGCCTGAAGCGGCGGAGGGCATGACATGAGGGCCGAGAGAGGGTGACGGGAGGTGTCTGGAAGGATGGAGGGAGGGAGGATGGGGATGTTGGGCGAGGTGGAGGAGGAGAAGGAGGAGGAGGAGGATATGACGAGGAGGAGGAGGAGGAGGAGGACCAGGAGGAGGAGGAAGATGAGGAGGAGGAGGAGAAGAGACACCAGCCGCGACGACAATGGTGGAGGAGGAGAGGAGCAACAGTGGCAACGTTGATGGCGGAGGCGAGGGTGGCGAGGATGCGAGAGTACGGATGATGAGCGAGAGGTGGAGGCCGAGCAGGAGGAGGAAGGAACAGGGTGTGTCACCTTTGCCTCAGTGTACAATTTGCGCGCCCACTCCTCGCGCTCGATCTTCTTCATGTTCCGGTTGAGCTGCTTGTACTTCTGCATGGCTTGCGGGGCCAGTGTCCTGGGCGGCGGCCCGCGCCCCGATCGCTGCCGACACCCGTCCCCCGAACTCCTCCCATCAGCCGTATCGCTATCGTCGCCATCGGGTAGCATTACAAACGGTAAGACCGACATCAATTACACACACGATAAACGATGTAGAATCGTTATCGTTGCGATCGATGTCTGTCAGTGCCGTTGTTATCGTTGTGATCGTTGCCACTGGCAAGCGTGCTCTGTCCCCGAGCTCCTGTAGAATTTCACGCCCAGCGACGAGTTCGCGTCGAACTTGAAGTCCTGCTCGAACGCCGCCTGGATCAGGGGGTCGTCATGGACGAAGGCGCCGTCGGAGGCCTTGGACTTCTCACTCGCCAAGGCGCCCGCGGGGACCTCTCGAGATGACGCGGAGGCAGTGGAGAGGAGGGGGAGGCGAAAGCGGAGGAACCGCCTCCTCGTCCTTTTCATCTGCCTCCTCCTTATCCTCGTCCTCCTCCCCACTCCTTCTCCTCCTGGTCCTCCTCCTCCTCCTCCTTCTCCTCCTCTTTCTCCTCCTCCTCCTCCTCCTCCTCCTCCTGCTCCTCCTCCTCCTCCTAGGGCTGCCCGAATGGGTTCAGCTCGCCGCCCACCCCTGGGAGCTCCCAGGCGCAGGTAGAGAGCCGAACCCATTGTTCAACCCTCCGCTGGACCAGATTCAGGTTCAGCCCATTGGGGCGGACCTCTGCGGTGTGCTTCTTTGCGTTCTCCGCCAGCATCCGCTCGACCGCAGCTGTGTCCTCGCGGGGCGGATGGGGGGGGGATGAGCGAGGGGGGGATGGGAGGAGTAGGGGGATGGTTGCGAGGAGGGTGGCGGGGAGGAGTGGGAGGATAGGTAAGGGCGCGAGAAGGTAGGCAGGAGACATCCTGCGACATCTCTGCACCACCTGCTTGCGCGTGCGGGACATCCGCGCCCGCGACCGCCGCCTCCACGGCCGCGCCCGTAGTAGCCGACTGGATCTGCAGCGGACCTCCAGCAGCACCAGCAGCAGCAGCAGCAGCAACAGTCGCAGCGGCCTCCACCGCTGTAGCACGTGGACTATTCGTGTTCCACGTGCCTGGCGGGAATATTGGGACCTGAGGCGGGAGCTGCACAGGCACCACGGGCGCATCGCACGGCGGAGCCTCCTCGCCAGCTGGAGCGCGCGCGGCACACGGTAATCCTGCGGCCGCCCTCAGCTCGATCAGTTGCTGTGTCAACAGTCGAATCTTCTCGTCCTGGGAGTCGGGATGGGGGGGTGGATGCACAGGGGGGGACGAGGGAGAGGAGTTATGGGAGACAGCGTGACCGTTGGGAGCCGAAACCGTCGAGCCCAACTCAGGAGGCAATGGCCTCGAGGTGAAGGAGGAGCAGGAGGAGCTCAGATCAACTGAGCCAGACAGGAGGAGGAGGAGGAGGAGGAGGAGGAGGAGGAGGAGGAAGAGGAGAAGGAGGAGGAGGAGGATGAGGAGGAGGAGGGGGAGGAGGAGGAGGAGGAGGAGGAGGACCACGAGGAGGATACGCACATGGATGCGGAGGATTAGGAGACGTGGGCGTAGTTTACCCACAATCCTGCGAGGGCTGTGGCGTTGGCGCGAGCGGCGGCGGCGGCGACTGCAGGGGCGGCAGGGCGTCGTCGACTCTGCCTCGCTGGAGGCTCTTGCTGGGGACCGGCGGGGGCGGCATCGAGGTCAGTCTATTGCGCGTCTCCTCCTCGCGCGACTGCGCCTTCAGCCTCTGCACCTCCTCATCGTGATGCTGACTGTACGACTGCTCCCAGAGAGGCACAACGTAACCTCCGCGGGCACCCTCCACCATGCAAACCACTTACAACCACTCAGCCCGTGCCCCCTCCTTCCCCGTGGAGGAGGGGGAGAGACGGGTGACGAAGGGGGACGAGGGCTCCGATGATTGCATTGTGACCTGGTGTTGTCGGCTGCATCTGCTGCTGGTGCTGGGCCTGCTGGGCCCGCTGCAGGTGCTGGTGCTGGGCCTGCTGTGCCCTCTGCTGGTGCTGGGCCTGCTGGGCCTGCTGATGGTGCTGGGCCTGCTGGGTTTGCTGCTGGTGCTGGACCTGCTGCTGCTGGTGCTGGGCCTGCTGCTGCTGCTGCTGCTGGTGCTGGGCCTGCTGGGCCTGCTGCTGGTCGTGCTGGGCCTGCGCGGCGGCCAGCTGGTCGTGCTGGGCCTGCTGGGCGCACTGCTGGCCCTCCTCGTCAGCGTCGATCACCTCGACCTGTGTGGTCTGAGTGTCGGCCAGCTGGTCCTGCTGGGCCGCGTCGACTGGGCCCGCTTCTGCTGGCACCGCGGCGGTCGGCTCGTCGACGAGGCGGACCCATGGTGGGGGGGCGCCCGAGTCTATGACGAACACGCTGCGGGGGGGCGCCATCTGTGCAGGAACCGTGCACCTAAAAGAAACTCTGAGCCACGCATTTCGGAGACCACGATATTTCAAACGCATTTCCAAATAAGGAACGAAAGGGGCTTTCCTGACCTCGGCGAGCCTCGGCCACGAATAGATCCCCCGACCTAGATCACAAGGGACGGCCCGACAATTCGAGCATCTCCTGAGACCAAAGGGGTCCTTATGTCGGCGTCTTGACTGTGTAGCAGGCGGCAACCATGGCCCTGCGCTCCTTCTCCCCCTCCTCCTGCTGCTCCTCCTCCTCCTCCTCCTTATATAATAATGTCATCCTTTGAAGCTTGCCACGCTCCTCGCCATCCCCCTCCTTGTCATTATCCTCGCCCTCCCCTCCCGATATGCATCCTGCTCAGACGAACGCGGGGTTACTCGCGGAACGGTCCGATGATGGAACGGCGGGGAGATGCGGGCGGGGCGGGCGTGACCATGGGAGAGCGGTCACCGATGCATGTTTTCTCGCACCGAGTGGGCGAGGGTCCTCGCGCCTCGCCCCATGCCTAGCTGCGCCACTCCTCATCACCTCGAGCGATGAAATACGTCGGGGCTGCTCCTGGCCAAACTCAGCGGCGTCCAGTCCTTATTTCCGATGCACCCATCGAGCTGGGGACTGAGGGGGTGGGACAGCACATTCAAGGTAAGGATGCAAGGGCCTTGGAGGCCGATGTTTATTCTTTCCGAACGAGGTTGGCCAGCGGAAGTCGCTAAGGATGTGTCGAAGGAGCAAGGGTACCCCTGGGAAGGTTGCCCATACTTACTATGCGGGTTGACTTTCTCGAGCGATGGATCAGGGAACGGAGAATGGTCCCACAAGACGATGAGGAGGAGGAGGAGGAGGAGGAGGAGGAGGAGGGACAAGAAAAAGCGTAGAAGGGCAAAAGCTAGTGAGCACGAGGAGGAGGAGGAGGAGGAGGAGGAGGAGGAGGAGGAGGAGGAGGAGTAGAGAGGAGGGAGAAGGGGGGTGTGGGAGGAGGGGTCTGGCAGGAAGGGTCTTGGAGGAGGGGGTGGGAGGGGGGGAGCTGGCGAAGGAGGATGCTTTCGTCCCAGTTGTCCTGGGCTCCGGAGGCGGGGCTCCTCCTCTGCTTGATGTTCTCGATGGGTTCCGGAGCCGTCTCTGGATCTTGAGCTGCAGCGGGCCGTTTCCTTGATGATGTCGGCGCTGGTGATCGTGATGGCGCCGCTGGCTCTGGGGACGTCGGCACTGGGGGCGCCTTTGCCTTGGGAGTGGACGGGCACTCGTCGGCTGCTGCAGGCCTCTTTATGATAGCTGCAGCAGGCTTCTTCCTACGCGGAGTGGGGGATGAGAACGAGGACGAGGGCGAGGAGGAGGAAGAGGAGGAGGACGGACGGGCAGGAGATGATAACGAGAACAGGTTGGATGGGGAGACCGAGGACGAGGGGAGGAGTCGGGAGGGCGGGGACGCGAAGCCAGAGGAGAAGGAGGAGGAGGAGGAGGAGGAGGAGCAGGAGGAGGAGGTGGAGGAGGTGGAGGAGGAGGAGGAGGGGGAGACGTGAAGGATCTAAGATTTCTGCGGCAACTCACGGGATCTTCCCATGCCATCTTGTTGGCTCTGGCGAATCGACGCCAGTCGACGCTAAATCGATGCTAATCGACGCTACATCGACGCTATTCGACGCTAAATCGGCGCCATCTCACGACTCCCAGACGCTAACCGACGCGAGTCGACGCCAAATATTAGGGTCTACAAGGCTCACGTGAGTTGCTACCGAGGGAGATCGACGAAGGAGGGAGCTTCGGCAGCATCTCTGTCCTCAACACCGTCTTGCGGTCCTTGAGGATGTCGTCCTTCATGGCCTCAATCTGGTCCCTGCTGGCGCCTTCGGCCGTGGGGGGAGGGCAGTCCATCTACCCTTCCTCCAGCCTTCACGCCCTGCACCACTCTGCGTCCCTTCCTTTACCCTTCCCCCTCACCTCCACCCTCCAGCTAGGGTTGACATTCCCTTGCCCTCCACATCTCCGCTCCCAGCACCCCCCCGAGCCCCCGATGGCCTCCAATATATTTGTCAGCGAGGCTGCGCGCGTAGTGGAGGCACATCTCCGGGGTGTCGAACAAGTGGATCATCAGCTGCACCACCTGGGGTCCATGCCACACGTCTCGCGCTCCCCTGGTATCCTATTCCTCCTCCATCCTCCTCCTCCTCCTCCTCCTCCTCCTTCTCGCCCTCCACCTCCTCCTCCTCCTCCTCCTCCTCCTCCTCCTCCTCCTCTTCCTCCTCCTCCTCCTCCGCCTCCGCCTCGTTCTTCTCCTCCTCCTCCTTCTCCTCCTCCTCCTCCTCCTTCTCCTCCTCCTCCTCCTATCGTCGCTTTCGTCAGCCCTCGCATTGCATGGTGTAGTCGACCCCTCCGTTTCCACCTCCGTCGTTTCCATTCCCCCCTTCTCCTCTCCCCCATCCGCATCTCAGTCCCCCTTGCCCTTTCCAGCTGGAACCCTAGTACCTGCGGCTTCTCCTCGCGATCGTCTTTGAGCCTCATGAGGGGGTTGCCCCTATCCATGGACTTGACGATCTTCACGCCAGTGCCCTCGTCCTTCCAGAGCAAGCCGCCAACTCCTCAGGCGGAGCAGGGAGGATGAGGAGGAGCAGCAGTAGTAATGCGCGGGGGGTGGGGTGGCTATCGACTTCGGGCTAACAAGCGTTACTTTCCGAGGTCGGGAGAGGAGCACGAAACTTGGCATGCAACTCACCACCCAAATTGATCGACATGCCTTAAACGCTTCACATGCGCGTTCAAATACGCGAGGCCACTGTCCGCATGTCCGTGTACGATTTTCAGCTTGACCGCCCCAAACGCAAATCATTGCGGTATCTCGGCTGCAGTTTGCGATCCGTTGTAATAGTATATTTGCAGTTTGTTTGGCCTTTACCCGCAACCCTGGGAGGATAAGGGGGACGATCAGCATTGAAACGGGGATGTGGAGAGAGAGTAGGAGGAGGAGAAGGAGGAGGGGGAGGAGGAGGAGGAGGAGGAGGAGGAGGAGGAGGAGGAGGGGGAGGAGGAGGAGGAGTAGGAGCTGGGGGAAGGTCGATGGGGAAGAAAGAGATACACCACGGGAAGAGGAGGACCAGCAACAGCAGCAGGAGGAGTTGGCGAGGAGGTCGAACAGGGGACGAGAAGGATGAGGAAGAGGAATAGGACAGGGAGTGGGAGAGACGACCACCAGTCCAGACCGCAAGATCTGCTTGGCGGCCTGGGTGAGGTCCTCGGTCTGCTTGGCCGCCGTGGGGAGGAGGTCCTCGGTCTGCTTGGCCGCCGTGGGGAGGTCCGCTGTCAACACTTGATGTATTGGCCGAGTCGCGCCGTCGGGCCACTCCGCGATGGCTGGGTCCGTTGCGGCCTCCCCGTGGATGAGCTTCCCGTACTCCTTCTCACCTCCTCCCCTCCTCCTCCACGGCTGGCTCACGTCCTCTTCGTAGCCGTATTCATACGGCAGCTCCTCTCGAAGGGGGTGGGAGGGCGACCACGACGACGAATGATTTCACTCCGAGTTGCGGGCCCATCGGGGGCCCTAGGATGGAAGATCCAGTGAGGGGATGCGGGGGAGAGGAGACGTCGGTGGGGCTTGAGTGAGAGGGACTGATGTATACCCAGTGGGTCATGGGGCCTACTTTGGGGCAGCCGCGGGGGCGATGACGACAAGGGGAGGGAGAGAGAGAGAGAGAGAGACGAGAGAGAGAGAGGGACGGAGAGAGGATACTTATAATGTTGCAAAGCTTGTTCGTTGCACGGGTATATATATATATAGATATAAACGAAACACCGACGGGGGGGACGAGTGAGTGCGACAGGGAGAGGGAGAGAGAGACAGAGCGACGCAGTGAGAAAGACTGATCTCCTTCACTCCAGCTGGCTTCTTCATGATCAGCTCCGTGTCCACTCCAGCTGGCTTCTTCACGATGCGCTCGGCCTCCTCCTCCTCCTCCTCCTCCTCGGCTTTCTCGTCTTGCCTTGTTGCGTCCTCCTCCGCCTCTTCCTCTTCCTCGTCTTCTTCGCCGTCCTCCTCCTCCTCCTCCTCGCCTTCGCCTTCATCATCTTCTGCTGGTATCTCCTCGTCCTCCTCAGCGTGGTCTTTGTCCTCGCGCCCTTGCG
>CAUYUJ010015389.1:204929-297429 GCA_963575745.1 Prorocentrum cordatum | reverse complement strand
CTATATATATATATATCAGGTTATCCAGGGTGGATACCTAAAACACAAAACCATTTTACGCCCTCGGTTCCCAGGGGCGTAAAACACGTTCGCCGACTGCCGAAAACTGTTGCGTGTTCCGTCGCACAGGGGCGCAAAACGAACATTGGTGGGGGGCGAGGCCGGAAAATTTAAGCCCCAAAAACATTTTTAAGGCCGGGGCTTAAAATTTAAGGTCGGCGACCCTCTGGGAGTGGCGCGCCGAGAAGCAGCGGGGGCCGGGGCGCGACCCGCGGGCCCTGGCGATCCCTGCACCTGGGCGCGGGAGCCGCGCCCCGCTCAGCGTGGTGCTCGCGGCACTGCGGCCGGTCGACGACCCGAGCTGGCCTTTCCGAGGGCCCAGGGCACTGAAGGAGTTCTTGGATGGCGTCGACGCCTCGGGCCTCTCGCTGACCGCCTACTGGGGCTACTGGGTGGAGCAGTCCGGCGTCGCGCGCCTGAGCGGCTGCTCGCTCGAGCTGAAGGTCATCCTCGAGGTGCTGCACCACGCCCTGGTCTTCGACCGCGTGGATGTGACGAACTTGGCGAGCTTCGAGCTGCTGGCGCGGAGGGCGCTGCAGATCCAGCGCGCGGTGAAGCGCTGCCCGCGCCACCCGACGTTCGAGGGGCTCGACTCATGCGGAGCAGCGAGCTGGACGACACGGGGGGCGTGGTGACCTCGAAGTTCGACTCGTACATCGCCGAGGAGCAGAAGAACAGCGGGATCATCCTGAGGCAGGAAGGAGCAGGAGCAGGAGGCCAAGAAGTACGGGAGGGGATCGAGCTCGGCTGGTGCCGAGGAACCAGGTCGCCGCCAGAAGAAGCCCGCCAATCCGAAGGAGAAGGCGCGGGTGAAGGGCAAGACCGCCGACGGCTGACGCCGCCATGCAGGCGCCCCCAGGGCTGGGCGCTCCGCCCGGCCTTTCCTCGCCCGTCGCCGAGGCCGCGGCTCCACGGTCTCGCGATGGGCGGCGCCCCGAGGGGGTCTCCTCCGGGCGCCACACTCCTCTGTTTCCTCTTCCTGACGGTGGTCGCCTCTTTCGTGCTGCCCGACGGGGAGAACGTGCCGTTTTGCCTTGGTATCTGGCCCAGCGCGCGGCGCGCTCGGACGAGCGGGATCGGCGAACCGTCGAGGCCATCTCATCCATCAACGCGCTCAGTGCTGCTCAGGCCGGCCGGCCGCTGCGCGTGCAGCCGCCCAGCAAGTTCGAGCCGACTACTGCCCAGGAGTCGGCCATCAGGCGGATCCGTCGTCGTGTCCGAGATTTTGGAGCTAAGCCCTCGGACCTGGATCCCGCTGGAGCCCTTCAGGAGCTCCTCCGCTGCAAAGATCTGCACAGTGGTGCGGGCGAGTGCTCGACCCGCCAGGGCTACGACCCTGACAAGCTCAATGTCTTCAGGACCTCCGACGTCCCAGTCCATCTGCGTGACGTTGCCCCGCAACACGTGGCCGAGGTCCTGGGCAGTTTTGACTCCGAGGTGGCGCGGCCGTCCGCGGACGCCGCCCCGGACGAGGAGATCGTCGAGCCCTACTGGGATCCGCTCCTCAACCCTCGGACGAAGGCCAACCGGCCGCGTCTGGTCGACTTCTTGGCCAGGATGGCGCGGCGGGGGCTGGTGGGCGGCCGCCGCCGCCGGAAGGCCTGCGTCAGCACGTTTTTCGTGGCCAAGAAGAACGGGGACATCCGCCTGGTCGTTGACGCGCGCCAGGCCAACCAGTTGCATCGGCTGCCACCTCGCATGACTCTGGCGTCCGGTGAGGCGCTCGGGTCTATCAACCTCCTCGACGCGGTCGACGCGTCGCCCGAGGACCTGGCCGACTTCGACGGCTGCTTTGACTCGCTGTGCGGTGGCTCGGTCGACTTGCAGGACGGCTTCTACCAGTTCAGCGATCCCTCCTGGGGCTGCTGGATGTGCTTCGACGTGGAGGTCACGGCCGGCGAGCTCGGGATCTCGACGATCTACGACGACGCTCTGGGCCGACGCGTGCCGGTCGCGGAGGACGAGGTCATCTGGCCTTGCTTCGCTGCCCTGCCGATGGGCTGGAGCTGGGCGCTCTGGATGTGTCACGAGGTACTGGCCGACGCCATGGACGCCGTCGGCCTGCCGGGGGACACGTGGGTGCTCGACAAGGCCCGCACGCCCTCGATGCACGGCGGCGGCGTGGCGAGGGCCCCCTACGTCGACAACGGGAACATGGTCTCGCTCTCCGCCGACGCCATCAGCGCCCGCCTGGCCGCCCTCACGGCCGAGCTGGACCGGCGGGGACTCCGCTGGCACGAGCTCGAGTGGGCCCAGCCGGGGCTCACCGTCGGCCGGCGGGGGCGGCTGCGGCACACCGCGAAGCGCGCCTGGCCGCTTCACGCAGCACTCCATCGTGTCCTGCAGGTACCTTGGCTGGCGCGCTGGCAGCTGCGGAGGATCGTCGGGCACCTGGTTCACTACTTCTCGGTGCTGCGGCCGGGCCTCAGCGTCCTGGGGGAGTGCTACGACTTCATCGGCTCTGGGCCTCTGGACCCCGTCGTCCGCCTCCCAGCTGGGGTGCTGGCCGAGCTGCGCGTGGCGGCTGGGCCTGCGCCGGGTGCCGGCCGACGTGACAGCTCGCTCAAGGGCTACGCCGCGTGCCAGGCGAGGGTTCGACCCGACGAGGTTCTCGAGGCCACTCGGCGGAAGGAGCGGCAGCGCTTTGTGGCTACCGAGGCGCCCTGCGACCCGGACGCCGAGGTCTTCCACCGGGCTGGCTGACGTCGGAGGTGATTTCGACATCAGCTCCAGGCCCGGGCTGCGACACGCCGTCGCGCGGCGCCGCCGTGTGGAGCTGGACATCGGCGTCCCGCCCGCTGCGCTGCCGGACGAGCTGCTCGACCCGCTGCGGTGGCAGGAGCTCCGCCGAGGGGCCTGGCGGCACCCTGGCCGCATCCACGCGCTCGAGGCAAGGGCCGCGGTCGCACCGATGCTCCGGGCTGCCGCTGACGTGGCGTTTCACGGCAAGGAGGTCCCAGGGCTCTGCGACAACCTTTCGAGCGTGGGCGCCTTCGAGAAGGGCCGCGCCACCAACTGGGAGCTCTTGGCGCAGTGCCGGAAGGTGGCCGCGATCTTCTTCGCCTGCGAGCTGCGGCCGCGGTGGAGGCACGTCCCCGGGATCGTCAACGTGGCCGACGTGGGGAGCCGTGCCGCGGACCGAGGAGAGCTGCGGGCTGGCCGCTACCGCGGCCGTGGGCCGCTGCTGCCGCCGACGCCAGGCTCTCGGACTTCGTTGGTCCTGGCAGTATCGACATCGGCAGCAGGCCCAATATTGTCAACCTTCGTGGTCAGTGAGGCGGTCTGCCCAGCGGCGGACCTTGGGCGCTCGCTGCCGGGCCGCGTCTCGCGGCCCCGCCTGCACGTACAAGCGGGTAGCTATCCATTCAGTAGACGGAGTGATGTACATCCCTTTTCCCATCCTCGTCCCCCGTCCGTCCTGCCTCACCATTATCGAGAGAGCGCTGCTGCCGTTCAACACAACGATCCTGCTGGCCGTCCGTCGCTGCTGCAGCCTATCGGGGAGGGGCCGCCGCTGGAGGGACCTAGCGGTGCTGGCCCGCCGAGCGCTGGGCTGCTCCACTGTTGGCCTTCGGCTCGGGGCCGCGCGAACCTGGACCATCGACCGTTGCCACGACGAGAGGATGCCGGGGACCGCCCAGCCCCGACCCCGCCGCCGTCTGCAGTCCGAGGCAGGGATTTCTGGAGATCTTCTCGGGCTGTGCCCGCCTCACTGGGGCCGTCCACGAGGCCGGGTTCAGGTGCTTCGCTCCGATCGACGTGCGGCGTGGGCCCCATTGTGATCTGGCTCGCCCAGGGCTCCGACGTCTGGTCGAGTCTTGGCTCAAGCGCGGGCTGGTCTGGTGGGTCCACCTCGGACTCCCTTGCGCCCGCTGGGTGCCCGCCGGGGGCGTGCGCGAGCCGGGGCCCGCGGATCGCCTCCTTGTGGACTTCACTCGGCGTGTGCTGCGGCTCTGTCGGCAGCTGGGCGCGCACGTCACCTTCGAGAACCCGCGGGACAGCCGCGCGTGGCGGCATCCGCCCCTCGCGCGGGAGCTGCGACGGCTGCGCTGGCCCAAAGTCGTCTTCGACAGCTGCAGGTTCGGGGCGCCCTTCAAGAAGCCGGGCGCGCTGGCCGGGTCGTTTGTCGGCCTCGGGGACCTGGCGCTGCTCGAGCACCTGCGTCGGGCGGCACCGGATCGAGCTGCAGGGCAAAGTCCGGCACCCCACGCGAGGCTGGGTGTGGCGTACGACGCTGGCTGGCGCCTACCTCCCGGCCTGGTGCCGCGCGCTGGTGCAGATCGCGGCACGTGATGCCGGGAGCGCTGCGCGGGGCCGGACCGACGGGACAGGCTGGGCGCGCTGGGATCACGCAATGGCGAGCGCGACAGGCGCGCCCCAGCCTGCCAGGTCCAGCGCCCCGCTCTGCCCGCGGCGCTTCCGGCTCCCTTGGCGTGAGTCGTGGCCGAGTGCCCTCGACCCGAGGCCGCGAGCCCGCTGACGCGGCCGCGCCGCCCCGCCCGCTCAAGGCCGCCCGCAAGGTCGCTGGAGCTCGGGCGTCGAGGCCGAGCGCGTGGCGCCCGCGTGCTGGCCCATCGGACTCCGCCCCTGTGGGGCCGACTCCTGACAGGGCCGAGGGCCGCCGCCGGCCGCTGCGGGTGCGGCCAGGAAGAAGCGCCGCGCGGCCACGGCCGCCCGTGCTGATGCTGCTCTGGCTGGCTGGGCGAGTACCTCCGCCTCGCTCGCCTACGTCCTGCCACTCGCGACGCCCACTCCAGCGCCGTCGCCGAGCTCGAGGATTTCGCAGCTCGGACCGGGCTCAGCCTGGACAACGTGGGCGTCGCGGATGACACCGTGAACCTCTTCTGCGAGACGCTCTTCTTCGCTGGGGGGCCGCTGTACATCGCCAAGAACGCCCTCTACTGGCTCTGCAAGGCACGTGGCTGGTCAGCTGGGCGTCCGAACTTCCAGAAGTCCAAGGGCGCGCTGGACGGCCGGGCTGCGAAGCAGCCGCCGGTGGCGCGGCAGCCGCCGCCCCGGGGCGCCGCCCGCCTGGTGGTCAACGCCTGGCAGAGGGGTCTCTGCTGCAGGCTCTGGTCGCCCTCGCTATCCTCGTGCAGTTCGACGTGTACTTGAGGCCGAGCGAGGCGCTGGCACTCGAGGTCTCACACGTCGTGGGCGACAGGCGCATCGTCGGCGGAGCTGGCCGACAGGACGTTGCAGCAGTCATCGCCCCTCTCGGTGGCGACGACTCGAAGCCCGCCAAGAACCGCGACTTCGACTGCGCCGTCGTCGCTGACTCTCCGGCCGATGTGCGCCGCATGATCCCAGGATTTTTGCTCGCCCTTCAGGCTCGCTCTCGTTCTTTGTCGCCTCCCTCTCCTATCCTCTTCGCCCCCCTCTCACACTGCAAACGTATGAAAAGATGCTCAGAGAAGCGGCTCTCGCCGTCGGGGTGCACGACCTGTTGAGTGCGCCCCACCAGCTGAGACACGGGGGCCCGTCACATGACGCCTTGCACTCGCTTCGCGACCTCCGTGCAATTCAGGCGCGCGGCAGATGGCGCGCGGCGTCGAGCGCCCGCGTTTATGAGAAGCACGGGTCCCTCCTTCGGCAGACGGCAAAGCTCTCGAGGCAGCAGCGTGTACAGGCATCCCAGCTCACAGATCGAGCCGTCCTTGCCCTTTTGCGCCGTGTTGCCCTTGTAGCACGCCCAATTAGATAGAGTCGGCAAGAATGAAGACCCTCCCGCCCCCCTAAGGACATAAGTATGGGCATGGGTCGTGTGGCAAAGTCTTGGGAGGTTTTTCTCTTCTGCAGCCGAGCGAAGTCACTGGTGTTCGCTCGCCTCTTCTTTGAGCACACTCCGTGAAGTCCCCATGGCACTTGCTGTTGTTGGAAAACGCTCTCTTGGACTTGCTCTGGCTTCGCCATTGGCACGTCCCGTGTAGCTAGTGCTGTCTCCCCCCACACGCACCCCGCCCCCTGGGGGAAGAGGCGCGGAGAGTGGTCAGGAATATATGTTCGTTCGACTCGTTTTCCTGTAACGGAGCCTCTTGATCATGTATGATCCGTGGTGCTGTGGTGGCTCAAAGCTGCCCGCCATCCATCCCCCATGCTCCGCGTGGCAGAGTCTTGGGAGGTTTTTCTCTTCTGCAGCCGAGCGAAGTCACTGGTGTTCGCTCGCCTCTTCTTTGAGAACACTCCGTGGAGTCCCCATGGCACTTGCTGTTGTTGGAAAACGCTCTCTTGGACTTGCTCTGGCTTCGCCATTGGCACGTCCCGTTTAGCTAGTGCTGTCTCCCCCCACACGCACCCCGCCCCCTGGGGGAAGGGGCGCGGAGAGTGGTCAGGAAGCCAAATCTATTGCACCACCCCCTTGTCGCTGGACCCCCTCTTGGGTCAACCAGAAGGCACCAACCCACACCACCCATCTTAACTGAGCAACACCGGAGCCACTCGGGAGGGGGAGGGGGGCGAGGACGAGGAGGCTGGTGAGAAAGAGGGATCAGGAGCAAGTGGAGGAACATCAGTGGCGACTCAGGCGCGCAAGACCGCGCTGGACAGATGCGAGGAGCTCTTCCAGAAGCTGGCGCAGGGAGAGGCGGGGACACTGGCTCCCCGAACACCCATCCTGCAAGTTCCCCTCGCCCACACTACGATCCCTCTCTCCCTCTCTCTCGCGCTCTCCACCTGGTCCTCCTGGTCCTCCCTCTTTCCTTCCTCGCCCTCTCTGCGCATCTGTCTCGCCTCCAGATGGATCCTGTGCCCCCTTCCTTCTCGACGTGGTGCTGCACGGCACCATTGCGTCCATACTCTTCCCCGCCATTCGGGTGTTTCTCGGGCTTGTTGGTTGCGCACATTCGGATCCTCTTCGGTGCTCTTCCCCGGGAGGAGCGCGCAGGCCTGCGGCGCTCCACGGAGTCACGCATGGGCGGTTGTACGTTCGTTATGTGGTTGTTGGTTTTGATGGGGGGATCAGAATGCCAGGGAGGCGCGACCAAAGCTCCATGATCGCAATGGGGCCTTTAGCATGCTTCGGACCTTCGTCCGAAGAGACAAGCGCAAAGACCAACCGCACTGGTGGCCGGGCGAGGCAGAAGAGAAAGTGGAGGACGACGAAGAGGAGGATGAGGACGCGGGGGAGGCAATATGGATAACAATGGCTAGTGGGGAGGAGGGGGTGGGGGAGGGGAGTAAGACGGAGGAAGGGGAAACGGAAAAAAGAGGAGGGAAAGAGCGAACCGAGCGCGCGCTGGTGATGGTTCACCACGACTTCACCACGCCCTCCTCTCCTCCAATTCCTCCCTCGTGGGTCTGATGTAGAAGCCCCCGCAGCTGCATCGGCCACGTTGGTAGGACACCTCTTGCCTGCGCCTTCTGCGTCTCTCATCTTGCCGACCGCACGGTGCGCACACGCTGGCCTCACCGAGATCGTTGCTGAGAGGTGTCCGCTCCATTATTCTTCCTCCAAAGCATGCGATGGGAAATTCAACAGGCACGATTCAAGAAACTGAGGACACAAAGCCGCTGGCGTCGTCGACATAGGTGCGTGGATGTCACCGCCCCCCTTTCTCCCTCTCCAAACCTGCGCTGGACAGTCAATACAAGACACAACACAAGGGTTAGCCAACGTGAGCCCCAAACAGAAGGTTAACTTGTGCTGGCCGTGTAAGCTATGTGACGCAAACTGCGTTGTGCAGGCTATGAGGCGGCAGCGGGGCGGCACGGGCGGCAAAGTGGTGAATCCTCGGGAGACGCCCCAGCGCACGAGGCGGCCACGAGGCGGCCACGAGGCGGCAACCGGCCGGCCACGTGGCGAAGCCTCGCTGGGCCCAGCCTGCTCGTTGGCAGCAGGAGGTGCGAGCCCCGAGGTGCGGGCACCGCCTGCAGAAAAGAGAGAGGCCTCCGCAGCTGCTGGCAGCAGCGAACCGTCGCGGGTCGGCGCCTGCCGCGGGCGGGGCAGCGGGTCGCGGCCGCCGCGCGGGGCCAGCGGGCGGTCCGTCGGCGCACCGTGCGGCGGGACGAGGCGTGAGGAAGACCCCTTTTGGGAGACACGACGCTCTGACAGGTCGCCGGCACGCGTGCCCGGGAAGCTCGCAGGCTTCGAGAAAAGCGGGCTTCGACGGAGCGAATCCAGAAAGCTGCCGGGAGGCTTGACGCACGCGTACTTTTGGGCGTTGCGTAATGGGGTGGTCATAAATGCGGGGGTGGCGAGGGTGGTCCGAAAAGGTACCCAACCGGTACCTTATAGACGACCCCCCTGGGGCTCCGGAGGGTCCCGAAAGGGGCACGAAAGGTGATCGTTCTGACCCCCCTTTGATGATCCCCCCATTAAGCCACGCCCAAGTACTGGGAACGAGTAGAAAACGTTTTCTCCGGACGCGCCAGTCGCGGACACGGGTCCCGGGTGGGCGCAGGTCGCGGGGCGGATCGTCGGCAGAGCCGGGGCCTCCCAGGCGGGGCCCGAGCAGGTGGGGTCGGCGAACTCGCGCCGCCTCTCGGAGAGGCCTCACCGATATGCATCGCCGATGTGGAGCCCGAGCTTCTCCGCGCCGGCGTGGCCGATGCGCCGCCGATGCATCGCCGATGCGGCCCCATCCTCAAGTCTAGGGGGGAAAACCACTCGGACTGGACAACTGGGCGTTTGCTAGACGGCCCTGGGCGTTCGCGAGGCAGCCCTGCCCCGTTCGGTTCCTGCAGCGGGCGCGTTCCGTAAGCGGCTTCGCGCGGGAGCGTATTTTTGTTGCCCTGCGCAGCCGAGCCCCCGCTCGGGGAGGCTCGGGGCCGCGGGCCTGTGCGGACAGCTGGCCGTGGCGCCGCGGGCGCGCGTCCCGGTGCGGGGGGGGGCAGGCCGCGGAGCGAGTCATCCGTCGGGGAGCGGTCCAGGTCGGCGATGGCAGTACGGCGTTGAGCGAGGGGGGGAGGTGAGAGGGGGAAGGCCTTCTCAGAGGGCGGCGGGGCTGCTCAGAAGCCTTCGGGCATCCAGAGAAGTTTTCTGTGGCTTCGGGAAGGCTCAGAAGACGTTTCAGAAGGCCGGCGGACTTCCGAGCCCTCTGAGAAGGCCTTCTCCTTCTCACTTCCCCTCCTCGCTGGCCGCCGAACAATGGGTGTGGTTACGCCGGGTCTGGTTTGCAATCGGCGCCGTTGGGGCTCAGGCGCCGCGGAAGATTTGATGAGCCCTCGTCGGGGCTCGGCAGAGATCTCAGTCGAGATCTTCGTCCGCCCGCCCCAGATGCAGTTTGCAAACCACACTTCTCGCAAACCACACCCTCCAGACTCGCCGATCAGAGGGGGTTGATGGTTCAGTGGGGGGGTGGGCGTCATGGCTGGGGCCATCGTATCCCCCCAGATTTCCTGCAACACCTCCCTCGGTCACCCCCCACTCGTCCGCGCGCGTGCCCCGGGCCACGTGGGTCGAGGTCCGCGTCGCGTAGAGACAAACGCAATGGACAGCCACAGCATTAAGCCTGGCCTGTCCCTCTACAGGAGGAATGTCCAAAAACAGAGGTTGGGGGGTGAGGTCGAAGTGGAACGGAGAGCCCCCCTACCGGGAAATCGATTTCGGTTTCGTGTTCGTGCCGTGCGTACGGGCGAGGCGGAGCTGCGTGGGTGGGAGAGAGGAAATTCTCCTGTGGCTGGGCCCCAGCTGGACCGAAAGGTTCTCCACCCGGCAACCGGTGGCGCGCGGTATCCCGCCGGGTGTCCCGCTGGTGTTCCGCTGGTGTCCCGCCAGTGTCCCGTCGTGGCTGGGCCGCGGCCGGACCAAAAGGTTCTCCACCCGGCAACCGGTGGCGCGCGGTGTCCCGCCGGTATCCCGCTGGTGTCCCGCTGGTGTCCCGCCTGTGTCCCGTCGTTGTCCCGTGGTGTCCCGTGGTGAGATCGACAGTGAGATCGATAGTGAGATCGATAGTGAGATAAATAATGAAACCGATAGTGAGATCGATAGTGAGATCTATAGTGAGACATCGATAGTGATATCTATAGTGAGATCGTGATATCGATAGTGAGATCGATAGTGAGACCGATAGTGAGATCGATCGTGAGATCGATAGTGAGATCGATAGTGAGATCGATTGTGAGATCGATAGTGAGATCGATGTGGTGTCCCGAGGTGTCCGTGGTGTCCTATGGTGTCCCGCTGAGTAAGATCGATAGAGAGATCGATAGTGAGACCGATAGTGAGATCGAGAGGTGTCCCGTGCTGTCCCGTTGAGTGAGATCGATAGTGAGATCGATAGTGAGATCATCGAGATCGACAAGTGTCCCGTGGTGTCCCGTGGTGTCCCGTTGAGTGAGATCGATAGTGAGATCGACTGAGTCAGATGTTGGTTCCCCCCCCTCTCCCCCCCCCACAACCTCCTTATCACCCGAAGGGTGGTCGTATAGGTAGTATCCAATAGCCTGTTCACGACTTTCGAGTACTTTGTTTGACCATTTTGGAGTATGTTTCTACCTTTCGTTTTCCGTCCAAGATCCGCCCGTAGGAGGACATGCCCGACCTAACAGCAGCGCGAAGATGAGGACACCGGTCCGAGCGGAGGAGACTCACTTCGGCCACGCGCCGAGGCACAGCTCAAGGCCGCTCAAAACCGTCACTCCGACAGTCGCTCCTTTTCCCCACGGCGAGCGTCCGCTCGAGAGGTGGGAGTCGCACAGGGCTGCATGGAGACAATCTGTGTTGTCCCCTAGCTATAGCAAGGGGTACAGTCAACCATGATAGTAAGGATAGGGCACCTTTCCAAGACTACCCTGGCATCCTTGCCCCGTCGGTATTCGGCATCCTTCGGCATTCTGCTGCGCTCCGCACGGAAAACGTCGACATGGCGTTCCAAAGCCCTTGCATCCTTACCGCGCATCCTTACTATCCTGGTCGAGTGTACTGCGGGGGGGGCTGGGGGGAAGGGGGGGCCGGTGACGTCACGATTCACGCCGGCGCAATCTGGCAACGTTGAGGAATGTCTAATTTCCAGGCGGCGCTGTTGCGGGTCGTGACGTTACCAGTGGGGAAGGCGCGGCCGGTGACGGGCGTCATCGCAAATAAGATTGAAGTGTCTCATGGTGAGATCCACATTTGTTTTGAACCAATCATTAACGATCAGGTGAAGACCCGACCGCGTGACGCTATAATGCGCAATGAGTTTGAGAGAGCAACGCCGTGCGTCAGTGTATTTGGTAGATGGTGCAAGAGAGATGTTCTTGCCACTGACGCAAGAGAACGATTTAGGCAAGGAGGTGATCTCTAGCCTTGTGACCGTTGGCCGTCTTAAGCTCATAGAGAACAGAGAAGTCCTGCGGGATCGCGGTGTTGAGCAAGAGCTGCGCCTCGTATTCTAGCTGTTCCGAAGTTTCGTTTTCCGGTCATGTGAAGCCGGGTTGCCCGAGGCGATAACACGAATTTGAAAAAGAGCCGACCTACATCAATCATTGCAGCTGTTGGAGCTGTCGGGCTTTATGCTGGTAATTCAGGCGTGAGGCGCAGCCAGAGAAGAGCCACATCTGGAGACCATCCGTCCTCCGTCCGTGCTCCGTGGGGCACGAGTACCTCCGAGAAGCGTCCAGAGGTACGAACAAATCCAAAGCCATGGCCCCGCAAGTCAGAACTTTACAACTTTATTGTTGCCAGGTCCACCCAGAGGGAACGAAGAACGAGCAACAGAGGATGTCTCGATCAACGGCCGCAGGTTTCTCGGCCGTCCGCTGTTTTGGTGTATCGAATTTTCCCCCTAGTTCGGGGGCCCTGACAGTGTTCCGCTTTGATTTGAGAGAATCGGTTGATGATGGTTGAAGGCAGAGGACGAGGAGGAGGATGAGGAGGCGGAGAAGGGAGGATGATGAGGAGGAGGAAGAGGAGAAGGAAGAGGAAGAGGAGAAGGAGGAGGAAGAGGAGAAGGAGGAGGAGGATTGGGAGGGGGAGGAGGAGGGGGAAGAGGATGAGGAGAGGCCCGTGCTGACATTCATTGTAACCCGCCCGTCGGCCCGCCCGCGGGCGGCCCACCAGTCCCGACGAGACTTACTGATGGTGACGACCGACGATCGGCCCTGTCCGCCTCTGATCGGAAGTGCTTTGTGGAGCTTGCTCGGTGTGCCCGAGGAGAGGAGGAGGAGGAGTTCGGCGCCGCGGGTCGGTCCCCCGCGGGCCTTGGCGTGTATTGCACACGCCGCGGCCCACGAGTTACCGAGGCGAGAGCAGCAAAAGCTGCACGGACAGGGTACAGGTGAAGACCTCGTCGCCTGTAGCGACTCGCGGCCCAGCCGTCCCGGCTTGGTGCATTGGCAGCCAAAAGGCATCCCAGCCGGAACGACTGGCATTGCATACTGAGGAGCACGAGCTCCCCAGCCCTGGGTGGACACAAGGCCCCATGGGACTTACGTGGCACAAGCCACCGCCTCCCGAGGAACTGCAGATCCCTGAGGGCCAGATCGCAATGAAATGACCGCACAGGCGCCGCTGACGCCGCCACCAGCAGGGCTAAGCTGAGACTGAGGGCCGTGCTACACCCAACGACGGGAGCCCCGCCGATACAGGTTTCGCAACGTCCACCCCCAGTCCCAGAGCCCGCCATATCCAAGAAATTCGGCCGGTTGCTTCACACCCTGCCCGCTTACTGCATGCCAATGATACAGTGTGCCCCGAGGGTGTACAGCACTGACACCATGAAAACAGGTGCCAAGCCCCCACCCTCGGGGGGGAGGAGGAGGAGGAGGAGGAGGAGGAGGAGGAGGAGGAGGAGGAGGAGGAGGAGGAGGAGGAGGAGGAGGAGGAGGAGAGGAGGGATGTGGTAGCCAGGCTTGTCCACGCCCCGAACCCTGACCCAGGGAGGTCCCCCGGGGACCCCTCCAGGGGCCTCTGGAGGCCCGACAGGGGCGAAGACCTCTCCCTCGTCCAGGTGCCACTCCCGGGAGGTTAGAATCGGCATCGGCGCTGGTGGATCCGTGCTCTGATGCCAGCCTGATCCGGCACTGCATGGTTTCCCCCGGGGCCGTAGGCGACCTGAGGAGGAGGAGGAGGAGGAGGAGGAGATGGAGGAGGAGAAGGAGGAGGAGGAGGTGGAGGACGGGAAGGGGGAGGAGGAGAAGGAGGAGGAGGAGGAGGAGGAGGAGGAGGAGGAGGGAGGAGGAGTCGAGGAGGAGGAGGAGGAGGAGGACGAGGACGAGGAGGAGGAGGAGGAGGAGGGGTCGCCGAATTAAGCCCTTCGGAGAAACCCTCCATCCGGCATCATCACGCTTCGTTCCGCTTAATCCCCTTTGAGTCTGGGCTGGGCTAATTCGGCTGAGTGGCCGCGTAATCGCGCTTGCGCATTTGTCCTGGACCGTGGTTGCGCATACATCTCAGGAGTTGTTTCCTAACCCTCGATCCTCCAGGATCGAGGGCAACACTTGGCAGAAGGAGGGGAACTGTCGGCTTGCTGGAGGTCGGCACGGGTTCCGCTCCCCAGGTCTGCGACCACTTGCGAACACTATGCCTGCGGGTCCAATCGACGCTCGGGTATCGGACACCACCGCTGGGTTTGGCTGCGGGTATCCTTTGAGTTCGAAACCCCAGACAGTTTTCCTGACATCTGGCCTGCAGGGGCAGGGTTCACATGTGACTGCACTCACTCTTGACCCTCCGGGGTCGAGGGAAAAACTTGGCAGAGAGAGGGTCCGCTACGCACGCATGTATGTATGTATATATACATATATAGAGAGAGTCATTCATGCATAAATACAAGCACATACATACATACATACATACATACATGTAGACCGACATACAGACAGACAGGCAGACAGACAGACAGACATGCATATATATATATATACATACAGATGCATACACACATTCAACCTTTCATCCATATAAACGTACATACATACATGCCTACCTACCTACACGCGTACATACATGCATACATGCATGCATGTCTATACACATATCATGCGTGCATACACACATATATACATACATACGTACACACATGCCTACCTACATGCATATATACCGATACATACAGTAATTCGCCCATTCGTATATGCGTGCATGCGTACATACATGCATACAGACACATACATATATATATATATACACATGCATACGCATATATACATATACACATGCATACATACATACCTACCGACCTATCTACCTACCTGCCGACTTACCTACATACATACATGCATGCATGCATATACATATGCACACATGCATACACACACATGTGCATACATACATATTTACATACACGCATACATACATACATACATACATGCATACATACATACAAACACATGTGTATATATATATGTACAGACAGACATACATACATACATACATACATGCACATGTGCATACATATATACGCACATACATACATACATGCATGCATGTATGGCATGCTTTTATATATACATACATACATGCATACATATATACATACATACATACATATTTACATACCTACTAACATACATACAGACATGCATACATACATTCATACATGCATACATCATACATGCATACAATCATTCATACATACACACTTACATACATACACATACACATATATACCTATATACATATACGCATACATACATACGTACGTACGTATGTACATACATACATACATGCATGCATGCATGCATGCATGCATACAAACACACATACATACAGCCATTCACTCATTCATAGATACATACATGCACACACCCATACATACATGCATCCATACATACATTCACACACCGACACCCTCCTATGGATTGCTCCTGGGTCTCATGGGCGGGGGTTGGCGGTGATAAATCACCACTGGGAGTCAGCGACTTTTATACACCGCCGCCCCCATGAAGTTGCATGCTAAGTTCCACGGAGGATGTCTGTGTGGATATGTTCGTAGCGTAGAGGGGAACCATCGGCCGACCGGAGCAGCCCCCTCCCTGTGGGGCGCCAGCCCCCAACGAAAGAGGGTCCAGGGGCTGTCCGTCCAGAAGAGGGGGAGGAGGGAAGGAGGGGAGGAGGAGGAGGAGGAGGAGGAGGAGGAGGAGGAGGAGGCGAAGGCATTTGGCCCCAGGTCTTCTGACACCTGCAGGAGGTCGTCAGAGAGTTCATTCAGAAGTGAACCACCTGGGCCAGCCTCAAGCGTGCACTGCACTGCACACCTCTCTTTTCCTTTACTGTACTTGTGTGTTCAGTGCCGCGATATTCTCATTATCACTTTCGCCTCTGCTTCTGCTGTCAACACGGCCAAGCGACAGGGCTGTGAGCCCACTTGGCACCGACGAGCCCGAGCTAAAAGAGCAAGTGCCCGTCTACTTCTCAGAGCACTCCAGGCCCGACAGCTTTTCAGCCAACACCACAGCTCGAATAAGATGGCGGGCGAAGGTGTGACTCGCGGCCCAGGAACCGCCAGTGCTCAGGGTCCTGGCATACAAAGGGATTGTCAGCAATGTGGAAGATATGTCAAACAACATCACTGGCGGTGCCTATGCGGATGCAGCTATGGACAAAGCGAGCATATGAAGCCGAAGACAGGTGGCCCCTTCGCTCACGCGCAGCGACAGAGGATGAGAGCCGCCAGTTTGCCGAGACACCAGAAGAAAGAAGATGAGCGTCAGGTCAAATCCTTCATCGCCAAGGGAGTTCCAGCCACCCGTGCGGAGGTCATGGCTTCAGCTAGAGGACGAGACCTGTTTCAGGAACCACCCACGGACATTAAGGAACTCAAGAGTTTCAAGCAGGCCAATCGTGAGAGGCTTGCCAAGTTAGCCAAGCTAGCCATCGCAGCTGGTGAAGCTGGACATGGAGATCATATGATTCTGGAAGAAATGAGCGTCATCAAGCTAATGCAAGCTACGACTGAGTCCGTCACCAGGCAGCTGAATGACCTCCGCCAAGCCAGGGACCGCGTCCTCGACCGCATCAAAGGCATCAAGGACCGAGTCAAAGGCCTCATTGATGACGAGCGCCAGGCGGAGGACGAGCTCGAGCGCATTCGCTCCAGCATCGCCGAGCTCGAGGACCTGGCGGACGCGCAGGAGAATGACGACATGGACGACGATCAAGGAGGAGGAGCAGGCGGCGGCGCCGCAGCGGCCAAATGCGCTGATCACCTGATCCACACGCCGCGCGGCATGCGGGCCTACCCAGCGGGTGCTGCACCCCCTGCGACGGCGGCAGCCGCGGCCAGTGCCGCCCAAGCCGCGTCGTCGGGAGGCCCAATGCATCCGCCGCCTGCCGCACCTCCTCCGTATTGCGGCCATGGCATACCACCTCCGCCACCGCCAGCCCAACAGCCAACGCAGGAGATAGCCCGGATGCAGTTCATGATGGAGGAGATAACTCAGTACTTGCAGACGCAGCAGAACATTGCAGCCCCAGCCATGGGGTTTACTGCAGGGGCCCAACCACCGCACCAGGCTGGGCCCCCGCAAGCTGGCATACCAAAGACGACGGCGACACCAGAGGAATCACCAGTGCCGATGACTCCGCCCGCGAGCACCAGGGGTGGACTGGCCTCACCGTCGCCTTTCCCGCCTGGACAGCCGACGCCGCCTGCGCCAGTAGACGGATGCCCGACACCAGTTGCGGGAATACAGCCAGATGTGACCAGTGGAGAACCGGAAGAAGTACCAGTACCGATGCACGTGCCCTACCCGATCTCGCCGACCCAGCCCATGATGGAGACCCAGGAGGACCCCTACCTTGTGCGGCAGGCGCCTGCATCAGTGATGCAGCCAGCGGCTACGGCGACATCAGCCAGCCCGAGCACAGCTCAGCCCGAGGTCGTCATCATCGAGGGAACGCAGCCCGAGTCCGACGTCAAGAGCCCGCCGCGCAAGGAGGCCCGCCAGAAATGAGCTTTTTTTTTTTTTTTTTGTTTTTTTTTCAGCGCGAGGCGCCCCGCAGCTGACGAAGAGTCGACAGCTACGATGGGGGCAAGACCACATTAGTTTCATCCAAGTTGGTGGCAAACCAGCGATTTCCCCTCCTCCTTCCTCTGCTAAGCCTCTTAGACCTGCCCTCGAGGCCAAGCTTGTTCTAGCTAGTAGAGAGTATGCCACCAACAACTTATCATGCATCAGCGGTTCCACCATTAAGTTCAGTTTGAATGATGAATACATGTGGGACCTAGGGGCCACTGCAGCCACTACTGCTGTTAAACATGCGTCTGCGGTTTGGGGGGCATTTGGCCCAGGCAACTGTTTGCAGCACAATGCTCAAGCAGCCCTGTCCTGGGGAGTTTTAAAGGCTAGGCATGCGCATCTCACACATGTTCACAAGTACATGCACTTAGAGTTCTTAGAGTCACTAGAGGTGACAGACACTGCTTGGGACAAACAGCTGTGCTCTGGAGCCTGGGCGCTGGCGTGCGCACAGCCGTCGGCGATGCGCACGTGCAACAGCTTTCTCTCGCGCACTCCTGGGACCAATTGGGTATCTTGGGAGGAAGGTGGGTATGTTACGGGCAACGTGGGCCCCGGCATATACGCACCTCTCACTGAAGCCAGCGAGCGCGAGTATCAAGTGGGTAACCACGCTAGGCGCGCGCAGGCCATGCAGCACTCGCATTTTTCCGCACGTGCTCGTCCCATCTCTTATGGGCTAGCCGCCGCACTTATGTTGACAATAGTGTCCGCCATGTGTAGTGCCTTCCCCCTCTTCGTTCGAGATGAGATTGGTCCTATCCCCAACTCTGATCATTACAGATCCTCATACATGCACGCGCGCGGGTGCACATGTTTCAACTCGTACAAAACGATAGGTCGGTTACAGCACCTCAGCGACGGTGAATGTCTCTTTGACCCTCTCGCTGCAGTTTGCCTGAGCGGCCGCCCCTTCTCTCTCAACTCTCCTCTAGCCATAAGTGACCTCCGACGTTGGGAAGGGCCCGACGGCGACCACCTCGGTCAACTGTGGTTAGAGCACTTCAGAAAGACTGTTGGCATCTCTGCCCCCAGGGGGCCTTCTAGGCCCCCTCACTTCTCTTGCTTTCCCCGTTTTGCCTCGTGGTATGGGTCTCTGCCCCAGGCTGCCAGGGAGAACCTGGTCCCCCTCAGCTTGTGTGCGCCCACCGTTGAGAGACCCGATGAGGTTCGTCTAGCCCTGGAGCTTGCCCCACCTCGTCTGGGAACCTTTACCCACCTCACCGTGTACACTGATGGCTCCGTGCGATGCCAGGCTGAAGTGCAAGCCAGTTGGGCCTTGGTGGTTATCGGAGAGGACACCTCGGGCTTTGCCTTCAGGGGATGGTGGGCCCATGATCTCGAGCGATCATTCAGGACCAATACACGACATGATGTGGCCACCAGCACGGAGAGTGAGTTTGGAGGTGCCCTGTGGGCCATCATTTACCTCTTAGCCGAACCCACAGCGGTGCCTGCCACACTCCAAACGGATTACATGAATGTTGTTCGTGCTCTCCGAGGCTTGGCCACTCCGCCGCCCGAGGACGAGGTTGGTCGTCTCGCCTGTGCAGCTTGGGCGCAACTGCGCCAATTTCGTGATGTTTCAGTGTGCCAGATCAAGGGCCACGTGGGGCACCCTTGGAATACGATGGCTGACTGGCTAGCTGGTGGCGTGTCCAAGGGTTTCGCGACCCCCACCCCCTTTCCTGAGTCTCGACTTCGCCTCGCTAGCTACGCCCCTCAGTGTGAGTGGGGTTGGGTTGCCCACGCTCCGCCTGGCACCAGGCAGGCCTTCCCCGTGTGTTTAGGTGGCACCAACACGCTGACGCCCTCCTGCAGGGCAGACTTGGATCAGTTGGGGGGATTGTTGTTGGCCCCTGCTCCCCCGCCCGACTTGAAACCTGTGGCTGTGGCCCTCAAGGTGGCTCAAAACAATGCCAGGTCTGCCACCGTCAAGGCCGCCTATGGCATGGTTGGCAAGATGCGAAGGGCCCGCGCCAAGGCACTCAGGCTCCAAATGGCTGCTGAGCTGACCCACCTTGTGGGAGTCCAAGAGGCCCGCACTCCCCAGGGGGCCCGTGTTGCCGATGGGTTATTCGCGGTGTCTTCGGGCGCGGGAAAGGATGGGCTAGGGGTAGAACCCTGGGTCAACACCCAAGCCCACTATGCCTCCAGAGGCCACAATAAGTTCTTCATTGCCAGTCGGCACGTGCGCGTTCTTTTCAGGTCTGAGCGCATCTTGTGCGTGCGCATTGAGGCCCCTGCTCTATCCTCGGTTGTTCTTGTTGCCCACATTCCCCACATTAAGCCCCCCCCCCTTGTGAGAGCAGAAGTTTGGAGATCCTTTGATACAATAACATCAGAGTGGAGCCCCACCCTCGCCTTTGTTGACGCCAACGCCCGCTTTGGCTCCTGCCAGTCCGAAGTTGTGGGGCCGCAAGAGCCTTGTCAAACCGAGTGCGCTGTTGGGTCCCGTTTCCATCAATATTTGAAGGAAGCCAATTTGAGATGTGTAAACACCTTTATGCTCGACTCCCCCACGGGTCACACGTTTGTCTCGAACAAAGGGAATGACCATCGGACAGATTATGTTGTGGTATCCCCACGCGTGCATGAGCGTGCGCAATCGTGCCACGTTTCCTACACCTTCGACAACGGCATGCAGGTTAAGGACCACTACCCGATCTTCGCTACACTTTGCTGGGCTGTCGCCTCAACCCGCAACCCCAAGACGCGAAAGCTCACCCTGGACCAACAGAAGCTTTGCGACCCAGGTGCTCTCTCCCAATTTCAGGATTTCCTCGGGCGCATTCCGCTCGCTCCCTGGAATCAGGACATTAACCTACACTGTCGGGACGTGGCAGGTAGCATTTTAGATGCCGCGGCAGAAGCTTTCAGGCCGTCTGTTCGCCCTGCCAGACAGTCCTATGTGACCCAGTCCTTTCTTAATCTCCTTACCTGGCGGAGGGGCACCCAGCGTGCTCTTAAGCTGTGGTTCGGATTGACCCCTGGTCCTCCCAGGCATGACCTCACCGAGGCCCTGTTGCGGCTTGCTGGGAGAATGATCGGTGGCGATCTTGCCCGATTTCGGCAAGAGTTTGATCCCCCCCCCTCCCTGGCCCGCCTACTGGACACAACCTGTTTGGCGGCGCGCATGTTTGTCGGGGGGGACCTTGGTGTTGAGGACTTTGCCGTGCGTCTCGCACATGCATCGATCCACAGTGCGCCCGAGATGGCACTGCAGCTCGACCGAGATCACTCGGCATTCCTCGAGCGACTCGCTGAAGAAACCAAAGTTTCAGCTGACGCCCGACTCCCGAAAGCGGAGTGGAGGACCCTCAAGGCAATGCCCATGCAAGGTGGCCGCAAGTGCGGCGCCAACAAGTCATCAGATGTGTTGCCCTTCATGACGGATGAGGGCCTAGAGGACCCCACCCGAGAACCGCAACAGCAGCCGCGAGTACTTCAGACACAGGCCGAGGTTGTTCAACACATGCAAAAGCATTTCAGTAGAGTTGAATTTGGGTCAGCAAAGTCCCCTTCAGAAGTGGTTATGGAGTATAATTATCTCCCCGAGCTTTTTGCTGATTTTGAACAACGGCTCCTGGCGACGGTTCCTACTGTTCTCGATTTGGAGCAAATGATGCGCGGCCTCAGGAGAGGCAAGGCCCCTGGTCTTGATGCCTTTCCCCCCGATCTCTTTCGAGCAGCTCCCCAGCAGGTTGCCCGACTTCTGCGCCCCCTACTTGCCAGATCTCAGCGCACGGCAGAGAACCATTGGCCTTTAAACTCGGTGAGGCGGTTTATTGTTCAAGGGCTCTGGAGCCCCCTCCTTGGCCAAAAATCAGTGGAAATTCATGTTGGCCAGCACGATTTGCAAAGTGCACCACCGATATGTTAGACCCTTGGCACTTAGGTTCTTCACAGGGGCTCTGCTTGACGTTCAATGCGGAGGGGTAGGTGGGCGCAGCACCGACATGATCACATTTGGTGCCAGGCTGTTTGTCCGTGCTTGCAAAAATCATAAGGTTTTCAGTGTCGTTCTTTGCCTTGATTTAGTGCAGGCCTTCTACAGCTCGGTTCGTCAGCTTGCCCTCTCGCTGCCAGGAAAAGAGGAAAGGCTGGCGCACGCGCTGGAACACCTAGACATCCCTCCCAAAGGCGTGCGCGAACAGCTACGGAAAGGGTCCGCTCTTGGAAGACCCCAACTTAGGGTACACCCCCACCCCGCACCTTCTCAAGCTGATCCAAGAGACTCAGCGAGGGTCGTTCTGGAAGGTGCGTTCTGCTGACGATTTTGTTGCCCCCACGGTTGGCTCTCGACCTGGCACGCTGTTTGCAACAGATTCTTTCAATGCCGTCTTTCGCAGGGTGCATCTTGAGGTCCAAGAGGGCATGGCTCAGGCTGAACTCACCCTCCAGGACGTTTTCAGACCCCCGACACCCACCTAGCCGCGCCCGGTGATTGGGACAAGGCCAAAAGTGACATGTCCTTTGTCGATGACTTAACTGTTCTCACTCCTGTTGCGAGGACCGACCAGGTCCCCAGGAAGGCCCTCGAGCTGGCCGGGTGTGTTTATTGCGCGGCTTGCCGCTCGGGATACAAACCCAACACTCTAAAAACAAAACTTATGGTTGTGTTTCGTGGGGTGGCTTCCAAGCTTGTCCCAGCCGCATTGCCTGGCAAGGCCTTGACCGAGGTGCGATCTGCCAAGTGGGGCTTCTCGTTTCCTGTTGTTCGTTTACGCAAAATTCTTGGGTCCCAGGTTGACGCCGATGGCTCGATGGGCCCGGAGGTTACCGCGCGGGTCTCCAAGGGACGTGGGGCACTAAAGCCCATCCGAGTTTCCGTTGCACCGTGGCTGGCGCTTAGCCTCAAGGCGAAGGGCACCCTGTCTGAAGCTCTAAGCTCGTCTGTGTTGTTTTTTGGAGAACCCACCTGGACCAAGCTGACGGCAACCCAGGCCCAGCAGGTGTACACGGCGCACCTAGCGGTATATCGGACAGCACTCGGCCTCCCCATCACCAATAACCCAGACGTACACGTGACGAGGTGGCATGTGTTTCATCAGGTTGACCGTCTTCCTACACAGGTTGTGCTCAGAGTTGCACGCTTACGCTTCCTCACTAGCGTTCTCCTTAGGGCACCCCCTGCAGTTCGGATTTTGGCTGGCCTCACTTGGGATGACCCCCGTGGGATGGGTTGTGCTCCTGCGGGATGATTTCAAGTGGCTCTGTTTTCATTCTGGCAAGGATGGCATCCCTGCAGCCGACGATTCTCATGAATGGATCCAGCATGCTCGTGCACACAGCAAAGACTTTCTCTCATGTGTGACCTCAGCAGTGGCTCACGCCAGGCCCTATTACCAGGATCAGGCCCATCTGGAGATCTGGCGACGAGAGCTTAAAACGATTGCGGCCGATTCCCCGCTGGGCGTCCCGTTTGTTCCCCCTGGTCCGCAGTTTGTTTGCTACCAGTGTGGTTTTGTGGCGGGGTCTGCGCAGCAGCTGAGTTCTCATGTTGGGCGGCAGCATAAGGCCGATGATGCCCCGTTAGCGTTAGCCACTTGGGGTTGCTGTCAGATACGCTTGCGTGTTTTCTGACAAATCTGCAGGCTCCAGCCTGCAGGAGGACGTGGGGTGCTACGACGCACAGGCCCACATCCGACGAGCTAGCCGCAGCGCGGCAGGAGGCTCGACAAGAGGCCGCGGCCAACCGAGCCCAGGGAAGGCCCGATCAGTATGCCAGCACAGCCTGGCGCCAGTGCTATGGCCCTCCGATTGCCATCAAGATACCTTGTTCGAGAAAAGACGAGAAGGAAACGCGAACAATCCTACCTCCCATGGCCCCCCCACCTGATCCCCCTGCTGACTTGGCATGGAACCCCATCCGACTCCCTGTTCGGCCCGTATGTTTGTCCTTCATCTGTTTTCTGGTCACAGGCGCCCTGGGGACCTTCAGCACCACATGGATACCCTTTTGGAACAGTTCCCGTCTCGTCTTTATGTTCTCAGCATTGATGTAGTTAACAACCCCACGCTTGGCGACCTTTCAGCCCCCCAAACCATTCAGCTGTGGCTTGAAATACTAAGGTCAGGACGCGCCGCGGCCGTTCTCATGGGACCCCCTTGTGAGTCCTGGTCAGCTGAAAGGCACAGGCCAGCACCGAATGTGAGGCGTCCCCCCAGGCCCCTTCGTTCAGACCAACACCCCTGGGGCCTTGGCCATCTTACGACCAGGGAGTCCCTTCAAGTGGAGCTCGCGAACAAGCTCCTTCGAACGTCTGTCACGTTCTTGCACGAAGCTTGGGTGCACGGAGTGCCAGCCATCATGGAGCACCCAGCTCATAGCTCGCATGTGCCAGGGTATCCCAGTGTGGCATCTCCCCGAAATTCGAGCCCTAGAGGCCTGTTGCGGTGTGTCCAAGCATCTCATTCACCAGTGTCGTTTCGGGGCCAGGGTGCTGCAACCAACTGTGCTGTTGTGTGTACATGTGCGAGCTATGGACATCAGGCTTCAGGCGATGACAGGGGGACCTCTTTGCAATCATGGCAGCCCTCTTCCTGCCCTTGACGGGCTTACTCGGGATTATGCTTGGGGCACGGCGGCGGCGAAAGCCTATCCCTCGGGCCTATGCTTGGCCCTGGCCGCCACGCTATTACAAGAAGCCCGTGAACGATGGCCCGCGGTGTGTATCGACGTTACCCGACCCAGCTCCCCCCCTGGCCTGATCTTGCAATCCCACGCTCGTCACCCCATGCGTTGGACTCTTGCTAGGGAAGTGCCGCAGGTGACGACTGGGACCTTCCCCACGGGTCACGTTGTCACTACACACCGGGTGACCCATAATACCACAATGAGGCTGCTATGGATTGCATGCTTCATACCAATGGGGGTACGTGCTGACGACCACTGCTGTGCGACCCAGTGCCGTGTGAGGACCGTAAAACCTAACCCATCCTCTCTCGGGACTGCTGCTCAGGCTGCAGTGGTGTTAGGGAAGGGCCTGGGGGGGAAGGTGAGCCGCTGCCAAGGCAGCCGCGAGTGCCCGTTCATTTTTTTTTTTTTTTTAAAAAAAAAAAAAAAAAAAAAAAAAAAAAAAAAAAAAAAAAAAAAAAAAAAAAAAAAAAAAAAAACGTCCCCCCTGGGTGTTGGCCGCGAATGCGGCCGACTCGACTTTGTCAGTACCATCACCATCAGTCTGAATAAAGGCTCGTCTGCTCCCTTACCCCCCCTGTTTTCCAGGCCTGAAATCCCCATCTTTTGCACCCAAGGTAGTAGTTCAGGCATGTGCGCGGCCCTGTGCCGCATGCGCCGCGAGGCGCGGCTGCAGCTTGCTCTCTCTTGACCTGCTTCTGCCTCTGCTCCTGCGTCCCCATCCCCCGCCGCCTCTGATTCCTAATCTGTGGAGGCATCGACTCTCTCGCCTGAGGACCGACCGACCGACCGAGGAGGCGGCGGATGAACAGGAGGAGGAGGCTCAGGAGGAGGAGGTGGAAAAGGAGGAGGAGGAGGGGGAGGAGGAGGAGCAGGAGGAGGAGGAGGAGGAGCTATCCGTCGAACTATCCGTCGAGCTATCCTTAGGTTGTTGTACCCCGCGAGGTAGCGGCCACCCCGCGCCGTGTGCCAACACCCCGCAGGGCCTGTAGGCCATCGGCGCCCGGGTGCGGGGGCGTTGTTCCTCAGGACAGGACTTGGCCCTGTGGGGCAGGCCCTAGCCCGGAGGGGAACAATAGGGAGGGCCGAAGAAGGAAGAGGAGGACGAGGCGGAAGAGCAGGAGGACGAGGAGGAGGAGGAGGAGGAGGGCTCCTTCGTCCCATCTTCCCGTCGTCGGGCTCGTCGGCCCCACCGTCGGCCTGATCGAGCCGTTTTCCCACGGCCCCTTCTTTGCCCACCTTTTTGGTGTGCGCAGGGAGGGGGCGACGGCTACATCTGCCGGCAGGACAAGTCCCCCCCTGCTCGCGCGTCTGCCTCTGGCCTCAGGGCGTCGCCATGGCGCAGAATGGCGCTGGCGAGAAGGCGCTGGACTTGCCGGCGACCTTTGCATGGGTGGGTTGGGCACGGTCGTTCGGGAGCGATTGGCAGAGACGCGTTGTCGTCCTCGTTGTCGTCCGCTTCCTCCTCCCTGCTCCGTCTACTAACTCTTCCTGGTCGCCTCACCAGACGTGTCGCGCCCAGTCCCGACGAATTGGCTCAGCCGCACAGCTGCTTCGCTGGCGCTGAAGCGAGAGCGTAATCTCGAGTCAGAGGTGTGGCCAAAACTACGGCGAGAGCGCTGTTCTCAGTCAGGGATGATGCAAACTCTTCGGCGACAGTGCAGTCTCCAGTAAGGGATGTTGCCAGCGTACGGCGAGCGAGATCACGATTCCCAATCAGGGATACGCCTGGTGTTGAAGGACAGCGCCGTTCCCAGTCGTGGCCAGTGCTGAAGCAAGGATACCTCCTCCAATTAGGGTTCTGGCCAGCGCTGGGGCAAGTACCATTCTGATTCTCGAGCAGAGGCGCTGTGGGCGTTGCGGCTGGAGCACTAGTCCGAGTCTAGATTGTGGCCGACGCTCAGGCAATCTCGCGATTCCGAATCACTCATGGGGTTGGGCGAGAAGAGGGACGGAGAGATACAGCGAGAGGGAGAGGGACACACACCTATATACATACATATATATGTATAGAGAGAGGGAGGGAGGGAGGGAGGGAGGGAGGGAGAGAGAGAGAGAGAGACATATACACATCGAGAGAGAGAGAGAGAGAAAACAACGGTCTGAATCAACAAGTGTCTGACGCTGCTCTCTGATGGCGACGCGATTGGTTGTTGGAAACATGGCCCGCGCTGAGGCCGAGGACAGCACGACCCACCCCCGCCCCCACCAGGACCCCCACTCCCGACCTGGTGATCCAGGGGGTCCTGGCGGGGGTGGGGTTGGGTCGTGCTCTCCTAAGAGGCGGAAGCTGAGATCCAAGTCAAGAGTGTCGGCGGCGTTGCTGCGAAGTCACAGCTCCAAATCGGGAGCGTGGCCCGCCCAGGGTTTTGCTGCCTGCGCCCACCCATGTATCCTCCACTACGTATGTCTTCAACGTCGCCCGCCCGCATGCTGTCTCGCATGTAATCTAGATTCTTGCGGCCCCGACTGGCTCTTGCCACTAGCTAGCAGTACCCTCGGCTAATCAGCTGCGATAAAATCGCATACGTTGTATGCCGCCAGTCCCAGTTATCTTTGCACCTGTCGCCAGTGATAACCCCTGTCGCTAGCCTCATCTTGAGCTGCCATAATCAGGCAGTAGGATGACCTGTCACTAGCCTTGGCCATAGCACCCACTACACCTCGCCTCCACTCCAGCGGCCTCGCAGAATTGATTCATTCTTCGCGTATCCCCACCATCCTATCCAGAAACAGATCGCCAGGCGAGTTGCCTCGATCATGAAAGTGTAGATGCATGCAGTGTGACAACCGCCTTGGAAGTGTTTTCTCGGAGGTCGCTTGGAGCCGTCTTGGGTTTCTCTGAGAGTCCTCGCGGAGCCACTTGGGGCATTTTGGGGGCCCTCTCGGGGCTCCTTTGGGGGTTCCAGGGCCCCCCTTGGGGCTTTGTGGGGTTCTGGGGAACCTCCTGGGGCCGTCTTGGGCCCCCCTTTGGACTCTCTTGGGGCCATCTTGGGGGAGATCGATCAACCAAGGGAGGGAATCAATTGAGTGCCCCCCTTCGAAAGCTCCAAGAAGGACTCTTGGGGGCCTTCTGGGCCGCTCTTGGGGCCGTCTTGGGTCAGTCTTGGGCCCTTCTGGGGTCTCTCTAGGGCTATCTTGGAGCCATCATGAGGCCCAAGGAGCTCATCAGAAGCGAAACGGCGACAAGCCAAACAACCTTGATTTCTTTTGATTGTTGAAGGATTTGGGCCTCTTGGGAGGTGCCTGCCTTGGGAGGCGGGAGTGGCACTTGGAACCCTCTTGGAGTTGTCTTGGGGCGTCTTGGAGGCTTGTCGGAGGGTATCTCGAACAAGGTTGAAGTATATTGAGCCGTCTTGGAGGCCCTCTTGGGCTGTCTTGGGCCCTCTTGGAGCCATCTAGGGCCATCTTGGCTGCTCTGACGGCTCACTCCCACCCGCCCTTCCAACACATAAGTAACATCCGAGCCTCAGCATGTTCAGCGGCCGTCTTTGGATGGACAGCTACTGAGAACCAACACCGACCCCATGTGCTCGACGCTGGGGCGAGGTGCGCCACGCGTGCCAGGCGCGCCACGCGCGCCAAGCACCCCACGGGCCCGGGTGTGCCAGGCACGCCTGGTGCGCCAGATACGCCACGTGCTCCGCGTGCGCCAGGTGTGCTGCATACTCCAGCCGCGCCAGGTGCGCCAGTATTGGGCCACTTGCAGATTGCGCCATGTGCGCATGCGCACGTAGCAGCACATATCGGAAAACATGCCGGCCCCCACCACCCTTGTCGAAAGTCAAGGCCCATCATTGTGTCCGGTGGGCCTGGGCACACCAGGTTATATGTTACCACGTTTGTCGTCTTTGTGGGAAACCGCTTGACAGTGATCGCGGGGTGGCCGCGCATGATCCAGATTTAGCCGCGAGGTGATTATGTTTTTTTTTGTCAGGGATGGTAGCCCTGCGCAACACAGGCAATATGCTGACACCCACGCCGTGCATGTCAAATTCGTCTCGCGAACGGCCCAGCCATAGTTATGCAGTTAGGGGCACCGTCGTTGTATGCACCGCATTCGGTGGAGCTCCCTATGGTGCCACGAAACGTGTGAGCGGTGTGCCTAAATGGGTGCGGCGGCCGCATGCGAGCGGTGGCATCTGTACCTTCGGTGGAGCTCCCTCTGGGGCCATGAAACGTGTGATGGGTGTGCCCAAAAGGGTACGGCGGCCGCATGCGAGCGCTGGCACATGGGCCTTCGGTGGAGCTCCCTCTGTCGGCCACGCAGCGTGCGTGTGGTGTGCCAAAATGGGTGCGGCGGCCGCATGCGAGCGCTGGCATCTGTGCCTTCGGTGGAGCTCTTTATGTTGGGTGGTTTTCATGGGAGCTCCCGGTAATCATGTTGCTCTCATTCAAGGCCTACTAAGGCCAAATGGGGCTCTCTGCGGCGCACATCGCACGCCTGCTTCCGGCGGACGCTTGCCTGCGTTGGGGACGCACGGAATGCGCCCACCAACGTTGAACGGGACAGGAGGCAAAGGCGATGGCGAAGTTAGGCGGCCAAGACCTCAGCACAAACGCCGTCACCATAAAGCGCGACCGATGGTGTTGTCCTCAACCTGCTTAAAATGACTGATGGCCTTGAATGACCTTAATTGGCCTTAAACAGCACCGGCGAGTAGTCCTTCATTGGAGTTCAATAACTTTAGATAGCACGGAATGGTTCGTCTTGCGTTGATTTCTAGCTCCCATGGAAAGACATCCAACCTATGGGGCCACGGAGCGTGTGAGGGGTGTGCCAAAATGGGTGCGGCGGCCGCATGCGAGCGCAGGCATCTGTGCCTTCGGCGGAGCTCCCTCTGGGGGCCACGAGACGTGTGACGGATGTGCAAAAATGGGTGAGGCGGCCGCATGCGAGCGCTGGCATCTATGCCTTCGGCGGAGCTCCCTCTGGGGGCCACGAGACGTGTGAGGGGTGCCAAAATGGGTGAGGCGGCTGCATGCGAGCGCTAGCATCTGTGCCTTCGGCGGAGCTCCCTCTGGGGGCCACGAAACGTGCGAGGGGTGTGCCAAAATGGGTGAGGCGGCCGCATGCGAGCGCTGGCATCTGCCCCTTCGGCGGAGCTCCCTCTGGAGCCACGAGACGTGTGAGGAGTGTGCCAAAAGTGGGTGAGGCGGCCGCATGCGAGCGCTGGCATCTGGGCCTTCGGCGGAGTTCTGTCTTGGGCCACGAGACGTGTGAGGGGTGTGCCCAAAGTGGGTGAGGCGACCGCATGCGAGCGCTGGCATCTGGGCCTTCGACGGAGCTCCCTCTGGCGCCACGAGACGTGTGAGGGGTGTGCCAAAATGGGTGAGGCGGCCGCATGCGAGTGCTGGCATCTGGGCGTTCGGCGGAGCTCCCTATGGGGCCACGAGACGTGTGAGTGGTGTGCCGAAATGGGTGAAGCGGCCGCATGCGAGCGCTGGCATCAGGGCCTTCGGCGGGCCTCCCTATGGGGCCACGAGACGAGTGAGGGGTGTGGCAAAATGAAGGGGGTGACGGGAGGAGGGAGGAGCTGGAGCAGGAGGAGGAGGGGAGAAGGAGGAGATGCGGGCACCGTTTCTTCAAAACGAGGACCCAACCCCAGAGGATGGTTGTGAAAACAATACACAGTTCTCGCGGGCCTCACGAGCATGGCTCAATGTTCTGCCCCACAGCGTACGTTGTATTATTTGTTGACAGGGATGATGGGAAGGACTGCATCGGGTTGGTTGCACATGCTCCGAATTTGGAGGCAGAGTGTGTTACATATTGTTCTGTGACAAGGATGGTTGGTGGGGGAGTGGGGTCGGCATTGTTCCTGGTTGGCTGCCGGTCGCCTGGGGGAGGGGGTGCATATTAATAGAGAACAGCGATAAACCGCTCCCGCGAGCAGGGGAAGAAGGGGTTGTGGCAGGCAACTTTGTTAGCGCGACTCGCTGGGCCTGCAAATCCGTGGCGATTGACAGGCCAAGTCTGCGCGGCTTCCAAAGGCTTCCGGGCTCTCCAAGGAGATGGCACAAGAAGTTTGCGTGGGTGTTGCGCGATCCATGATGGCGGAGGAGGGCTGCGCGGACCCGAGCAGGACCGCAAACAGATCCATGATTGCCTGCAAGGGCATGGCGGGGCCTCGAGGGAGCTTCCCGGGGATCCCGTCCTCCAAAGAGCCTGCAGTGGCCTCCAACAGCTTCCAGGTGCCTCTCCAGAGCGAAGTGGCCTTGTGCGAGCTGTTGTGGCAGTGCGCAGCACGGCGCAGGCTCGCCACGTCGCCGCGAAGCGCGAGCTGCGGTACCCCGTGCCGCGATGCTGTAACCTGCTTCCGTCGGTCCTTTGCGCCTTCGTGCCCACCTTAGGTGGGGGCTGTCGGACTTCTCTTGGGCCGCTGGGTTCCTGCGCGTCGCCACTGCCGGGGTGGGGCCTGACCCCAAGGATCGATCAGGACGGCGTCCCAGAAGGGCGCAGGGACAGATTCTGACTCGGGGCCCCAAGCGGTGTGGTGACCACACCGCGCGGTGAGTCTGTGGGCGCAGATGCGCAGCACGAGGCCGAGAGCTAAGTACAAGCCGACGAGGGAAGTTTCAGGATCTCCAGTTCCATGCGATGTTGAAAACGTGGGCCGCAGAGCTCGCCAGCCCTTCCCCAGCGTGTTGTTGATGGCCCAGCACCCGAGAACAGGGGGGGGGGGGGCAGACGGTGTGGTGACCACACCGTGTGGTCAGGCCGCGGGGATTTTGGGCCGCCGCACGGGTTTGAGACTCGGGTCTTTCTCCGAAGACGACCGCGCAGTGAGGTCGCTGGGGAGTTCGAGGTCACCACGCGGTCCGTCACCACACGGTTTTGGGGCCCCGAAATGACGAGCTCTTGGACGAATCCTCAGGAGTTGGCGATAGACAGGGAGGGCACTCCGTCCGGGTGGGTGGGAGTGCGGGCCCGCCATATTGCTTACACCAGCGCCCGCCCGATGCCTCCCCGCCGGCCGGCCCGTTCCGACTCCGACACCGTCGCGCGCACGCGATCAACCTCCCACCCCCCCCTCACGCCCGGGAAGGACAGCCCATTCCCGAGCGCCTCCCCCCTGAGACCCGATGTCGCGGCAGCATTGCAGCGTCGCAGCAAATCACGACCAGAGCCTTGTCGGCCCGACCTCTGTGCCTCTGTGCTGCATGATGCGAGCAAGATCGCTCTGTGGTGGCCCAGTCCGTAGCCATTTTGGCTCAAGCGCGCGCCAGCACCCACAGCAGAAGCCGCCCCGCCGCTCCGCGGCGCTTTCTGCGCCGCCATGGCGCCCGGCGGGCAGAAGGCCGCCTCCGTCGGCGCGGTCCTGGAAGGCCTGTTGGACCGGGAGTCGTCCTCTGGCGTCTGCGGCGTCGTCTGCCTCGACCACCGAGGATTCACCGTGGGCCAGCGGGGCGACCTCGTGCCCGCCCAGGCATCGCGCTTGGCCGACATCGCCACGGATTGCGCGCAGCTGAAGCCAGGCGCGGCACAGCCACCTCTGGTGGTTGTTGAGACCACCATGCGGACGATCTCGATCGCAACCCGTGATGACTTGATTGTGGCCGTCACCCGCAAGCCCGCGGAGCGCTGAGCGGACGCCAGCGCGGGCAGGCTGCGGCTTTCGGGTGCGAGCTCGGGCTGCTCGCAGCGACGACGACGGTGACGATGATGATGGCGACGACAACCCCCATGAGATGATGAGTATGATGATCATTTCAGTATCGTTTAACCGACCCCCATCCCCATCCTCATCCCCTTCGAGACCCCCACCAAATTACCACCCCAGTTGGAGATACACCCATCGAGACCCGAAGGGAACGGCCTGTATCCCCATATAGGGAGGTAAATCGGCCAGTGGGCCCAGGCCACGCCGCTGGGGATGGGGGTCGGATAGACGATGCTCAGATGATGGTGGCGACTCGCGGCGGCGACGACCCCCGTGAGATGATGATTTTGGTGATCGTTCTCGGTTGTGAGTGATGCTTGGTGGCGATGACGATCACGAGGGTGAGATCGGGCCCGGCCGCCAGAGGCATCACGTTGTTCCTCCTCCTCGCCCTCCTCTTCCTCCTTCTCCCCCTCTTCCTCCTTCTCCTCATCCTCATCCTCTTCCTCCTCATCCTCATCCTCGTCATCCTCCTCATCCTGCTCATCCGATTCCTCCTCCTAATCCTCTTCCTCCCGTCCTCTTCCTCCTCCTCCTCCTCCTCATGCTGCTCATCCTCTTCATGCTTCTTCTATTCTCTGTGAGCAAGCTCCTGCTGTCTCCGCAGCTTCTCTGCCCAAGTGCCCCCCCGTCGGCCGCGCGTGCGGACGCCTTATGCAGGCGGTCGCACAAGCGGCTCTCGAGGGCGCTGGGGAGATCTTCTTCAGGGGGCTGCGGGCCGCGCTCTACGAGCGGCTCGTGGCTGCCCCCTTCTCTGTGCTTCAGGACCAAGGGCCTCCTGCGCCTGCCTGGTCCATCCAGCAGGCGGACTCGTCCGAAGGTGAGGGGGCTTACTGCCCCCTCCCTTCGGCGGGTTCCGCCTGCCCCACCGTCTGCCTCGGGCTGGCGGTGGATCTGAGCGGCGGGGTCTCTCCCTGGCTGCTCAGCACGGTCGTCGCCCTCCTTTGGGTGACGGCCGCGTGCAGCGCCTGCGCAGGCTGCTGCCTCGGGCTGCTGGGCCCGTACGTGTGGCGGAGGCTCAGGGCCTCCGCCTGGCCGCGCGGTGCGGTTCCTGTTTCCCCTGAGCAGGACCGCCGTGCGGCGCGAGCGCTGGCCTACGGGGTTCCGCCTCGACCTCGAGCGCTCGAGCGGGCAGACGCCCAGCATTCGGGCGGCAGCTTCCACGGCGGCGCCCATTGATGGCGGAGCTGCCACCAGTTGGCGGGGGGCCTCTTTGGCCCGAGCTCTACCCATTCGCTGCTCCCACGGCGCGCGACTACGCACGATGGCGCCTAGACGACGGCGACACCAGCTGGGCAGCTATCCCCCTCGCTTCTCGAGAAGGGGGCATCCTTCTGGCCCTGCCTGGCGCCTTTCGCTCTACGGCGGAGCTCGAGGCTGCCGAGGCGGATGGCTTTGCGGGGATGATAGGTCCCTTCCAGCTAGTGGACGTCCAGCTCCAGGGGGCCGCTTCACGGCCGCTCGCCACTACCGCATCCGTCCTCGTCGTGGATATCGAGGTTGCAGAGCTCGAGCTCGAGTCGCTTTACCCTCTAGAGGTCGGCGACGACGCAGTCCTCGTTCCCTTCGCCGAGGTGCGCGGCCGCGTCTATTGGCCGCATCCTTCGGGGGTTCGGGTGCTTCGCGAGGGCTACGCTCGCTTGCACGGCGCCCCGCCTACTGCAGGGGAAGAGCCGCTCCCAGGGGCCGATCGGGCTACTCCCTATCACTCTGCCGACGAGATGGAGGAGCCCGAGGGGTTCGCGGCCGACGGGGAAGCCGACCGCACGGCCCCAAGTGCGCGATCTCCCGCGGTCACTGGAGTGCCGCGCGGCCCGCCCGCCAAGCGCGCGGGCGCCGCCGCCCCGCCACGGGTCGCGGGTCCCGCTCCGATCGCTCCTGGTGCTCCTGCGGCGTCTCTGGACGACGGGGCTCCCATGACCCGTGCCGAAGTAGCTGCCGAAATGCGCGCCTTGCTTGCAGCCCACGCGGCCTCCACGATGGTCGGCGGACCCGAGCCGCTGGGCCCCGCCCCGGCTGCCCGGAGCGATCGGCCCGAGGTGCCTCAGCTTTTCAGCGACGAAGCGGCGCGCCTCGGGCTGGATCCTGCGGGGATCGAGGCCGTCCTGTCTCACGCGCCCGTGGCCCCACAGCGGGTCTCCGCGCGTCCCAAGGGTCCGACCTCCGCGCTGGTCTCGGCGTGGGAAAAGGCGCGCTCTCTTGCTGTCCCTCGGGCCCCTTCGTCCGTCTTCGGACCGATGGGTCCCCCGCCGCCACCTGGGCTAGCCCATCCCGCTGCGGTCGACGGCTTTGCCGAGGCGGGCGGCGCCGACGGGTCAGAGCCGCCCCATGCGGCCAATCCGACGGACTTCAGCCTCATGCTACAGTGCCTGCACCAGTCCCTCTTATTGCAGCAGGGGCGGGGCCATCGCCCAACCGTCCATCCGCTTCTGGGGACCCTGAGCGACCCAGCTCAATCTCCGCCCACGAGCTCGGGCGACCCCGCGCCCGCATCGGCTCAGATGGGGGGAATTGCTCGGAGGCGCGAGTGGCAGCAAGCGCTGATACAGCACGGCCCCGACGTGCGAGGACTGATGAAGGAGAATTTGGCCCGCGTCCTGGGCGTGGAAGTCAGCGCCGTGACCCCCATGGCCATGCATCAGTATTTTCGCGAGCACAGTCCCCTGGGGGCTCAGCCGTCGACGCACGAATTGTTGACGCATTTCGCGTTCCTCAGCGCCGAGCTGTGGCGGGCCTGCGAAGAGGGCAACCCCGAGAGGGTCCAGACCTTACTGACGTGTCAGTGCATGTTCATCGACCAGCTGGCGGGGGACCGCGGCTATCTCGAGGCCGCCTGGTTCCTCACGGGGCTGGAGCCTCCCCCGTGTCGCGTGACCAGTCGTCACACGGAGCGCGAGGCCCAGGCCCCATTCTCACCCCTGGTGGATCCTCGCTGGCTGTCGGCGCAGGGCGAATACATGAAGGAGCTGCAAGCATTTCGGGCGCGTCTCGACGCCGAGCGCGCCGTCGCGCTTCCCAAGCATCCACCTCATCAGCCCAAGCAGCCCAAGGTTTCGAAGCCCCCCTTCAAGTTTCAGGGTGCTTCCAAGGCTCCGAAGGCGGTGCCCAAGAAGGACTGAAGACGCCCTTGGCGCCCGCCTCCTGGAAGGGTGGGCCTTCGCGGGGCCGGGGTACGCCGCCGCAAACAGTCTGCACCGACGCTGTTACGACTGCTAGGCGCGTTTGGGCGCAGCGAGGGCGTGAGGGTAGGAATGCGCTCCTCCAGCGATGCTGTTGCGGCCCCGCAGGGAGGAGTACGTTCCGCCACCACGCCCTTCGCTCTGCTCCGAACCGCTTCTCGGATCCCTTCGGCCATTTTGGCCGACGCCTGCCTCAGTCGAGCGCGCCCTCCAGGGGGCCTGCAGCCCCTGAGGTTGGTGTCCTTGCTGGTGCCTGTTCTCCTTCAAGCACCCCTGCTGCGCTTGCCAAAGTCGCGCCATTCGTCGCGGACTTGTCTGCCTTGCTGCGCCTGTTTCCAGGCGCGAACATTGATATCACCCACTGGGCGGCAGCGCTGTCCCAGGTTGGGATGGGTGCTCGATGTTCTCTTGGATCTTTCTCCCGCTCATCAATGCGTGCAATGGACAGGGACGACCCGTACCTTTTGGGGCCGCCTCCCCGCGATCCTTGGCCGTGCCCGCCTGCTCCACCTCTTGGTCCCCCGCCTGACGGCTTGTCGGCGAGGCGCAGGGAGCGCTGGAGATTGCGGCGCGCGGCGCGGACGCTCGCGCAGTATTCTGTTATTGCGTTGAACTGGCTCACTTTGGGTCATCCTAGCCTCGCTCCCGCCGAGGCTCGCGTCCGCGCCACGGTCTCGCCCTGCCAGGAGGGCGTCCGCACCCGTATCGAACGGTTGTGTCGGATCGCAGTTCGCCTCGCCCGTGGCGGCAAGAGCGACTTAGGTCGAGCCTTCGCCAAGTTCGACTCCACTGAGGTCTCGCTCCATGGCCTGGCCACCCATGTTGCAGCTTTGGAGGCCTCCTTCACCTCCTCTTCCTCCGTACCCGCCCCCGTGCGGCACTGCCCGACCAGCGCTCCTTCCGTGCCTGGTTCGCTGGCGTCTGCGGCGGCTTGGGACTCCACCCAGGCCGAGCCCTTCGATTTGAAAGTCAGGGCGTCTCGCATCAAGTGGGATTATTCGCCAGAGTTTGATCCCGTTCCTTTCCTCTCTGACGCTCGAGTCCGCGAAGCTTTCATCGATCCTGAGGTGATGCGACTACCGGCGTCAGAGTGGCCTGCTGGCCAAAAGGGGGCGCGCGTCCATATGGACCGCGCCGAGCTGTGGGCCCTACTCCAGAAGTGGGATGCCTGCGGCGCCCTGTACCTGACTCCTGCTTCGGACCTCGCCTGGGATGAAGCCTGTGGAGCTTTCAGGGTACCGAAGGACAGCGATTTCGACAGGTTGATCCTGAACCCAACGGTCGTGAACAGCCGCTGTGCTTCAATCTCGTCCAGCACCCAGCGCCTTGGCCAAGGTTTCCTGCTGTGCCGTTTGGGGCTGGCGCCTGGGGAATGGCTGGCAGTTTCTTGTGACGACCTACGGGAGTTTTACTACACTTTCCGCGTCCCTCCCGCGCGCGCCAGGCGTAACGCCCTGCGCGTTCGTCTGCCATCATCTCGCTTCAAGGCCTTTCGAGCCTGGCGCCCCGAGCTTGAAGGTGTGGATGTCGCGCCCTGCCTCAATGCTCTGGCGATGGGCGACAACGTGGCTGTGGAGATTGCCAACTCTGCGCATGAAGGCGTCCTGCACAGCTTCGGGGCTTTGCGGCCTCACGAGCAGGTTGTCCACCGCTCGCCCTTCCCGCGGGGCCCGTTTGTCGAGATGCTGAATATTGATGACCATACAGGTTTTCAGAAGCTCTCGTGGCGTGGCTCCGCTCCTCGCCCCGACGACCCGTGTCGCCGTGATCGTGAGGTCTTCGCCGCCTGTGATGCGGGCTACCCGCGCGTGGGCCTGATACAGCATCCAGGCAAGCGCGCGCGCGGCGAAACGCACAAGGTGGTGGTGGGCGCCGAGGTGGAAGGGCGCATAGGCATCGTCTGCGCTCCTCTTGTGCGGACGGTGGCCTTGTGCAGGCTGACCCTGATCCAAATCTACCTCGGCATCACCACACGCTCCCTGCTAGCCTCTCTTGTGGGCTGCTGGGTCCAGGTCTTCCTCTATCGCCGTCCGATGCTCGCCATCTTTACGCACGTCTACAACTTCTTGTCGCGCCTGGCGACCGAGGAGGGCATCGAATACGACCTGCCCCCTTATGTTCGCGACGAGCTTCTGGCCTGCACCTTTTTAGCCTTTACGGCTATAACCGACCTTCGGGCGCAGCCTTGCCCCGAGGTGTTCGGTACGGACGCGTCTCTCGGCTGGGGGGGCGTTGTCCGCGCTCCTATCAGCCCGCAGCTCTCCGCCGAGCTGTGGCGCAGATCGGAGCACGGGGGGTGGCACACGATTCTGCACAATCGGAGCCTCCTCGCCGTACTCAGCCGCGGCGTGCCCTTGGGCCCTGAGCTCACCCAACTGCATCACGACCTGGGGCTCCCGTCTATTGAGCCCCCCGTCGCGCCGCGTTGGGTCACCGAGCTATCAGAGGCGCTGCGCTTTCGGCTCGCGTACAAATGGGAGTTTCGCATGCCTCGTCACATCAATATCCTTGAGACAACAGTGTATAAGAGTCTGTGCAAATACTGTTGTGTTCGCCTCCCTGACTCTCGTATCCCCGTTCTCCTGGATTCAAAAGTGGCTTTGGGCGCGACCGCGCACGGGCGCAGCAGCTCTCCTGGTCTATCTCACGTTCTCTCGACCACTTTGCCTTATGTGATAGGAGGAGGTTTATATATGGGAGGCATGCACGTGCCTACGGACGTGCACAGGGCCGACGACCCCACGCGCAACCGTGCGGTGAGGCCCCCGTCCCGTGACCCTCCCGCCTGGTTAGTGGAAGCAGAGAGAGGAGAATTTACTCGCTTTGATTGCATCGCGTACGCCGATTCCCGCTCGTCATTCCCTACTTGTCTCTGGGGCCGATTTGTTGCGCAGCTTGTGGCTCGAGGCCCCGAGGGGCTGCTCAGCCACCGTTGGGCGGCCGCCCCCCCCCCCTCGGTGGGTGCGGGGATGGCCGCCGACGCCGCCGGCGACGGCGCCCAGGGCGAAGCACCTGACCCCTCGGGCGCCGCCGAGAGCAGCAGTGAAGCTGCTCTCGTCAGCGGAGAGCGTCGCGGGCCTCGCAACGCGCTCTTCGCTGATAGCGAACGGCCTCTCACATCCGCGGCAGGCGCCACGCCCAAAGCGTCTGCTTCCTCGGAGGGCGGCTCGCACGGCCCCGACCCTGCCGCCGCCAGCGCAGGGTCGGCTCCCCCGGCCGCCAAGCGTGCTCCGCCTCTGGCCCTCCGCTCCAAGGCCGCGGCGGTCCCTCCGCCTGCGATCGGGGCGGGCTCGTCGCGCGTCGGCTCGCGGGAAGCGCCAAAGGGGGCCACGGCTGCTACCCCCCGCATCTTCCAGCGAGCGGCCAGGGTGAGCGCCTCTCGCCAACTGCTTGGCGTAGTGGACGGGGCCTCGCGCAGCACCATTGAAGCCGCCTTCAGGCGCCAGTCCCTAGTCTACCATCCAGACAGGACTCCTGCGCACTTGGGGGCCGACGAGCGAGCAGCCCGCGCGCTGAAGTGGAAGCAGCTCTGTGACGCCAAGTCAGTGTTGCTCCAGGCCGTCTCGCAGGCCGCCGCGCCGCCCGATGGTCCTAGCACGGGCGGTGACGGTCCTGCCGCTCGCGCCTACGCCCAGGCAAAAGCGGCAGGGAAGGGCGCCCGCAAGGGCAAGCTGGCTCCTGGGTCGACCATGGCCCTTCAGGCGCTCGAAGAAGCGGTCTCTTCGCGGGTCGCCCTAGCGAGCGCCGAGCTGGCCCCTCGGGCTGCCCTCCCCGCCTCGGGCGCGCCTCTCCCGAGGAGCGGGGTTTCGTCTGCCCTCGCGACGCGGGCGGCTGAGTCGGATGCCATCCTCGCCTCCGCCGTGTCGCGCGGCCGCGTGGAGCTCGACGCACTCCGCACCGCGCGTGCCGACGCCACCAGGCGCACGGTGCAGGCTCCTGCACGCGGCGAAGGCGAGCGTGCCGTCGCTCGTGCCGAGCTCGCGGAAGGGATGGCCGATCGCGCCTACTTCCGACGCTTGCGTGAGGCCGCCAGCCGAGAGGCCGCGGGCTTGCCGCGTACGGCCCCCGTCCAGCTGGGTAGGGATTGGCGCAAAACTCTGCGCGCCGTCCTGCACAACGCTGAGGTCTCGACGGGCCTCGCCAACGCGGATCGTGCCGCTCGTGCTGGGGACGCCCCCGCGTCGTCCACTGGGCGCTCCCTGGCCGAGGTGGAGGCTGAGGACCCGCGCGCCTTGGCGAGGCCTGCCGACGACCCAGCGTCCAGCTTCAGCCGTCGTGAGGGGCGCGCGGTCCGCGCCCGCCTGGGCCCGCGGGACGAAGCAGTCGAGGACCAGCCCAATCGCGGTGGTCACGCGCAGCACTCCGCCTCGCGCACGGGCGCCGCGCGCACCAGGCGCGCCGCCAAGCAGCGGCGGGCTTCGATGGCGGCGCTCCCCGCCCCTGAGGGGGGGGCCGCCACGGCGCCGGGCCGCAGGGCGCGTCGCACTGCCAATGCGCGCCGCTGGGCAGGCGCGGCACGCCCCAGCTCCGCCGCGGGAGTGGGCCCTCCACCGCGGAGCCGCAGCCCTGCCCGCAGCCGCACGCGGTCTCCGAACCCGTACGGGACTGACCACACCTCTCCCTCGGGGGGCTGCTCCTCGCCTCCCGTCGGCGGCCCGATCTCGCCTGAGGAGCCGTCGGGGCCGCCGGCGGGGGAGGCATCGGAGGGCCCGCACACTCCTGACGGGTCTCCGCCCGCGAGCGTTCGCAGCCGCTCGAGAGCGGAGCCCGCGTGCGAGGAGGACTCTCCGACGGAGCTCGAGGACGTCGTGCTGAGTGCCCTCGCAGACTCCTCGGTGGACCTCGAGCGCGTCGTGGCGGGCCTGAACCCCGAGGTCCTCCTTCGCCTGCAGGCGGCCTTCCCTCGCCGCGCGGAGGCCTCTCCGCCCGCCGCTCACGCCGCGGCTCGCAGCCGCTCTCGGGGCCGCGGCACGCGTGCAGGCTCCGAGACGCCGCGGCCCGTGCCCCCGCCGCCGCCACCGCCCCTTCACCACTCTGGTGGGCGTGCGGCGCCGCGATCCCGCGCGTCGGCCGCAGGCCAGGGGCTTAGTCGAGCCGGCGCGCGCGACTCCTCTCGCGCGCCTTCGCGTCAGGCGACGTCGCCTGGGCGTCGCGAGGTACGCTCCCCTCGAGTCGCTCCGAAGCGTCGCCCGAGCCCCGCTACTTCGCAGCGGCCAGCCACGCCCCGCCATGGTGCGAGCTCGGGCGACGCCCACGCAGGCAGCTCCCGCGCGGACTCCGCTGCTCAGGCCCCTCCGACTTCGGTAGGCACGCGCTCCTCCAGCGATGCTGTTGCGGCCCCGCAGGGCGGAGGGCGTGCCGCCGAGGAAGGGGGGTCTTCGAGCGGCCCCGCGCTTGGCCGAGCTTCAGAGCACGAGCTGCATCTCAGCGGCTCCCGCAGCGGTGACGCTGAGAGCGCCGCGGCTGCAGCCTTCGCAGCGCGGCGCACGGCCTCTGCGGCCGTTGAGCAGCCCTTGCCTCCAGGGGCCGCCAGCGCCCTAGCGTGGCGCCTCAACATCGGCGGTGAGAAGATCACAGTGGTGAGGTGGGGACCCGCCTGGCAAGCTGCCTTCCAGAGCGCGGCGTCGTGGCTGAGGTCTTTCGCACCCGCAGGGGCCGCCGAGCCCGAGGGCAAAGATGACCTGCACTGCCTCCTGCGGGCCTTGCACGCCTATAAGCGCCTGTTTCAGACAGGCGGCGCCGAGCCGATTGACGAGGCCTCGTGGTTGCATCCTTACGTGGCCGTCGTCGAGCCCGAGGCAATCCCCGCGCATGCTGACCTCCAAGCCATGGGGGCGGGCGCCATCCGTGGCATCGGGCTCGGCTCAAAGATCGAGCACCGGCGGCGCGCGGGCAAATTGGCCTGCCTTTTCGACCTTCTGTACCACGTGCAGGACGGTCACGGCGCCATCCCAGCAGCGCTGTGGGGATCCCATTCCCCTCCGTCCGAGATCCTCGACGCCTTCGCGGAGGTGGTGCCCGTTCCACATCATTCGGGCCTCACGTCCTCGGCGGCTCGTTCCGAGCTTGCCGAAGCAGCCGCAGCTGCGCGTGCCGAGCCGCGCCCGCCATTTGACTGGGCGACCCTCGAGGGAGGGGGCGCTCTGCCAGCCGAGATCGAAGCAGGGGCTCGCCGTGCCTACCGTAACATGGGCGGGCCCTTCAGCTCGGCGCGGGCGATGCTGGCGGAGGCGTCGGGGTTCGAGACCGACGGGCGGGACACCCTCGTTCCGCCCTTCTACGCGTCCAGGCGCAGGAGGGCCGCCACGCTGATCAGCTCTCCCAGCCCTGGCCGCCCTGCGCTCATCCTGCGGTGCGTCTGCGGCCTCTGCATCTCTCTGGGAGCCGCGGCGCCGACCGCAGGCCAAGGGCTTAGTCAGGCTGCGCCTTCCGCGCCCGCTCGCCCTCCGCGCACTCCCTTCGTGCGCGATTCTCACCTCACCTCCGCGTATCTCGACCGTCGCTCGAGATCGATTGATGCGTTCGAGCTGTGGTTAGCAGAACACACTGGCGTGCCACCCGCCACACTTTACCGAAGCGGGATACTTCTCGCCCGTTTCCTCGCGACCTTCGGCGTGTGGCTTCATGATGCAGGTTTCCCTCATTATATTCTGGTCCATGCCATCTTGGGAATCCAAAGCGCCCATCCGCATTGGAAGGCCTTTCTGACAGAAGCTTGGGACGTAGCGAAACAATGGAAAGCTTGCGGAGCCGCCAAAGCTCCGCCCCCCCTTGCCACGCGCGCTGCTGCGCGCCATGGTCGGTCTCTGTCTCGCCTGGGACTGGCCTGTGATGGCGGCGCTGCTGCTCATGGGCTTCACGATGTTCCTCAGGCCTGGCGAACTGCTGGCGTCACGCCGCTGTGACCTGTCGCTTCCATGCGACCGCCTCGAAGTTGAAGGGGATGCTTTTCTTTCGATTCTTGTTCCAAAGACCAGAAGAACGTACCCGACGCAACATGCTCGCTGCTCCGATCGGGGCACGGTGAAGATATTGAATCAAGTGTTTGGGAGGTTGGTTTCCACCGATCCTCTCGCCCCCTTCGGCGCGAGCGGCTTCCGTACTCGGTGGAATCATCTGCTTTCGGCTCTGGGCGTCCCTCTTGCCAAAGCAGGTCAGGGGCTCAACCTGACGCCCGCTTGTCTGCGGGGCTCTGGCGCAACAGACTTCTATATCGCTACGGAAGACGTCCCTCGCGTCTTCTGGCGAGGGCGTTGGCGTCAAGCTTCCAGTGCCGAGCGCTACCTGCAAGCCGCCGCCGCCTCCACAGTTTTTGCTGCGCTGCCCGAGCCCGCACGGGCTCGGATCTTGTTCTTCGCCACCGCCAGCGACCGCCTTGTCGCGTCGTTCCTCCAAGTCGGCCCCGCCGCTTGGCCTGCCCTGCTTGCGGCCGCCCGCCAAAACCTTGTCACTTCGCAAGGTCCTTGAGCACGGGTATGGCTGCCTCGCCGACATCGGCGACCAGACGGACTCCACCGTCTGACGCGCGGCGCCCCGGCTTGAGCGCGCGGGACGGGCCTGCCCATTTTGGGCCGCCCCGCGCGCGCACGCCGCGGCCGCGCTCGGAGACAGCTCGCTAGCGCGCGAGCGGGAGAATGCTTCTTCTATTCTCTGTGAGCAAGCTCCTGCTGTCTCCGCAGCTTCTCTGCCCCCCTCCCTCCTCTCCCACTCTAAGGCTGACGGGCGCTGCCTCGCCGACATCGGCGACCAGACGGACTCCACCGTCTGACGCGCGGCGCCCCGGCTTGAGCGCGCGGGACGGGCCTGCCCATTTTGGGCCGCCCCGCGCGCGCACGCCGCGGCCGCGCTCGGAGACAGCTCGCTAGCGCGCGAGCGGGAGAATCCTCATCCTCTTCCTCCTCATCCTCCTCCTCATACTCCTCCTCCCCGTTCCTCCCTCCTCTTCCTCCTCCCGTCCCCTCCCGCTCGCCCGCTCCCCCGGCGCCGGCCCGGCCGCGCCCCCCGCCGTCGGGGGCCCCGGGCCGCCTCGCCGACCCGCGCGGCCTCGGGGCGCGCGGGTCGGCCGATCGTCTCGGCACCGCGGCGCGCGCAGGGGCACGGCGGCACAGCGGCCGCTCGGCCTCCCCCCGAAAAGGAAAAGGAGTTTTGGGGCGGACGCACCTCCTGCCCTGACACCTCGACCAGTGAGTTGGCCGTTTTCGGTTCGCGAGAGGGCGTCGCGGCCGTCGTTTTGGCGGGTCCGGGTCCGTCGGTTTTGGTCCCGGGCCGTTTGCACTGAAAGGTGGTTTACTAAAGGGAGGTGTGCCCACCGCCGAAAGAAGAACAGAAGGATCGCTCTGTGGTTAAATCGGGCATGTCCCAGGTCCCTCTACAGGAGGAATATGCAAAAGCTGTAACAAATAGTCTGGGGACGATCGGTTTGACTGTGCGTGACCATGTCTGAGTATTTCCTGGCTATCCTTTATTGCTCCTCCAGAATTCGCGTGTAGGGGGACATGCCCGACCCAACTCTCTGGTGGCCCCGCGGCCCGAGACCGGACCCCCCAAACAAGAAAAGGAAGAACAGAAGGATCGCTGTGTGGTGGTGTTCTTACTCACTGTTTTGCCGATCGGCGCGGGCCCCCTAAACCCCCCTTCCCCCCCCACGGAATAGCTCTTGGCTGTTTTGTTGGCGCCCGTCTCGAGCGGGTGGGGTCTCCCCCAGAGGTAACACTCTTGCAAACAGTCGCACTGAGCAGAGGTCTGGAGCCAGACCTCTCCCCCCTCCCCCCCCCTTCCGCCCAATGTCGAAGCGCCAATGAAAAAAAAACGCTCACCTGGTGGCCCCGCAGCCCGAGACCGGGCGAACTTGCCCCGCGTGAACAATGGAGACGCTACACGTCGGTCGTTGAAGGCAGGTCATGCTGGACCCCCAGGCCCCAATCCGCTTCTGGCGCCCTCCCAGCTCAAGAACCGATATGCTTGTGCTGTGTGCTGTTATTCTCTGGGAGGGCGTGGGCCCCATCCACTTTAGCCGCATTCCTACTTCATGTGTTGTACCTACTCCTTCCGACCGGCGTGTAGAGCCCCCAACATCGCCGCTAAGGGGCTCCCTTTGGGCGCTCTTGGGGTCGTCTTGGGGCCTTCTTGGGCCCGTCTCGGGTCTCCATGGGGCCCTCTCGGAGCCATCCTGAGGCTTCAGAAGCCCATCGGAAGAGAAAAGGTCAGAAGGCAATAATCATTGATGTCCATTCGATTCTTGACGCCTCGGGAGGCTTCCTTCTTCCGACTGGCGTGCAGTGTTCAGGGCCCCCACGTGATTCTGGGCCTCCTAGATGGGGTCGGAGTAGATGGGGTCGGAGGGTCGCGCCGCATCGCCGATGCATTGCCGATGCGGCTCGATGTGCAGCCCGACTTGCTTCTCGTCGACGTCGCCGATGCATCGCAGACGTCGATGAGGCATCGCCGGTGCATCACCGATGCATCGCCGATGCATCGCCGATGCATCGCCGATGCGGCACGATCCTCCGACCCCATCTACTCGGACCCCATCTAGGATTGTGATGTGCCAACTTACTTTAGCCTTGATTACCACCAAGAAAATACCAAATGTTGAGTGTTTTCACTTGTCGGGCCCTGGGAGGCGACACTCGTTTGACACCGTTTCGACACTTTCCTGGGTGCTCGAAATTATTTCTGGGATGTGGTCCCTAAGTACGATGGGGGCAGCATAAATCTATCAAGGGAGGAAAAATCACCCACACCAGACAATTGGCGTTTACTAAACGGCCTTGGGCGTTTACTGAACAGCCTTGCCTTGTCTGATTCCTTTTTGGGGTGCGTTTACTAAACGGCTTCGCGTGCCGGGGTGGTCACTGTCGGGGTACATTTTCTGCCCTGTAACCCAGGAGGCCTCTGGTGATCCACCCCTCCGCGCTCCCTGGACTCCGCTAGCAGCGGCGAGGCCCGCGACGGCGGGCAGGTCCCGGCGGGGCCCCGCCCCCCCGCCGCGAGGGCGCCGCCCTTCCGGAGGAGCCCTCGAGCGGTGCGGCAGCGGCGCCCTCGGGGGGAGAAAAAGGAGGAGGAGGAGGAGGAACGGGGAGGAGGAGGAGGAGGAGGAGGAGGAACGGGGAGGAGGAGGAGGAGGAGGAGGAACGGGGAGAGAGGAGAGGAGGAACGGGGAGGAGGAGGAGGAGGAGGAAGAGGGGGGGGCCCCCCGAGGCGCGGGGGGAGCCTCGCAGGGGGGAGCCCTGGCGCGGAGGGCGGCGGCGCTCGGGCGCGCCCGCGCGACCCGCCTCGAGCCGAGTGAGCCCGCGGGCCGCCGCGAGGCGAGCGGCGTGGGCCTGCGCGCGGCCTCGGGCGGCGGCGGAGGCGGCCGGGGGAGGGGCACGGGGCGAGCGGGGGCGGGCCACGCGCAGCGGGGGGGCAGGCATTGTCAGCCACGCGCAGAGGGGGGAGGAGGAGGGGGAAGAGGAGGAGGAGGAGGAGGAGGAGGAGGAGGAGGAGGAGGAGGGGGAAGGGGAACAACGTGATGCCTCTGGCGTCCAGGCCACCAAGTATCACTCGCAACCGATAATGATCATCATAATCATCATCTCACGGGGTCGTCGTCGCCATTATTCAGCCACTCGTAGAGGAGGGTTGGGGGGAGGAGGGAGAGTTTCTTAGAAGGATCCCTGCTTCTTAGAAGGCGCGGGCCTGATCTATATAGATGTAAGGTCAGCGCCTTCTAAGAAGCAGCCTCCGTCTAAGAAGCCCTCCCCCCTCCCTCCACCCCCTTGTGCACACCGCCAACATTTGGGGGATAGGCACAGGGGACGGGTCGCCGATCTATCGACGATGTATCGCCGATTCCAGGTCGATGCATTCTCTCTATGCCTATCCCCCCCCCTACAGTTGCCCCTCAGGTAGTGGGAGGGGGGATGGGCATGGGGGGTGGAACGATATGGGGGGGACCATACGGGGGGACAGGCATAGTGTGGGAACGATAGCGGGGGATGGGGGAACGAGAAGGGGGGATAGGCATAGGGGTGATGCATCGACCCCTAATCGCCCATTGATCGCGGAGAGGGGCCTGATAGCCCCACCCCGCCCAGGAAGGTGCGGATTCCCAATCGGGGGCCTATCGCCGATCGATCGACGATGTATCGCCGATTCCAGGTCGATGCATCCCCCCTTATGCCTATCCCCCCCTAGTGTTGCCCCTCAGGTAGGGGGAGGAGGGAAAAGCTTCTTAGAAGCACCCCTGCCTCTTGGAATCGAAAACGAAAAAAACGCCACAAACATAGACTTTGGCGCTCCGCCCGGATTTCTTGGACGCGCTGGGCTCTCCCTGGTGGCGCCTCCAGCGTCGCCCCTGGCACGCTCCGCGCGGCAGGGAGGGGGGTCCAGCGCAGACCCGCGCGGGGCACCAAACGTTTATGTCAATAATGTTTTTCTATAGAAGGCGCGGGCCTAATCGACAGACGTCGTAAGTTTCGGCGCCTTCTAAGAAGCAGCCTCCCTCTGAGAAGCCTCCCCCCTCCCCCTACCCCCCTTTTGCGCAACGCCAAGAGGGGGGATAGGGGCGTCTCGAAAACAAAGATCGAGGCGGAGGTTTTTCCTCGTCTTCGGCCCCTCGGGGCCCCTGCGGGGCCTCGGGGCCGTCCGACTCGGGAGGGGAATCCGGTCCCGGGGAAGCAGGGCTCGACCTGAACAGCGTTCTCCGCTTTCGCCCTGTCTTCGTCCTCCCTCGTTTTGTCTTCGTTCCGCCTCTTGCCGCACAGCGGAATCAAGACGGAAACGGTCCACGAGATCGCTAAAGCGCCGTGCAGTGTCGAGCCCTGCGGGGAAGTGGTCGAGGGCTCAGTGGGCCCTTGAAACGGCGAGGCCGCGTTTTCACCGTTTTCGAAAATCGTCTCTTGAAATTGGAAACGGCCAAAAAACGGCCCGAAACGGGAACCAAAAACAGCTTCGGAATTGGAACCAGACCCACGCAAATCGGCGGCAAACCTAACCTAACCATATGAATCCGCTAGGACCCCTACAGAGGCAAGCTCTGATTGGGGAAACATGCGCGGCTTTGCGGCGAGAGCCACGTTCTGAAGACGGCCCCCATCAATTTGCGAAATTCGTGAAGACGTTTGGGAACAAAGTGCGCAACGCGAAGGCGAGAGCCGCAGTTTGAAAACCACCCAGCCTCCATCCGTGTATCACTTGTGATGGGCGTGTTTTCCACCACCACCACCACCGTAAGTTGGAGGGGGGGGTTCTTCTCCTCCTCCTCGTCCTCTTCGTCCTCCTCCTCCTCCTCCTCGCCCTCCTTTCTCCTCCCCCCCTCCAACTGATGGTGGTGGTGGAAAACCGGGTCATCAATTTGCCAACTTTGGAACGCGGATGGTGGGCGGCGCGGAAGCGAGCGCCGCAGTTGTCGAGCACGGCCCGCCCCTCCATCCGCGAAAAACGCTTTGCAAGCTTCTTTGCGACGAGTGTGCGCGCGGCGCTACGGGGAGAGCCACACTCTGAACACAGCCCGCCCTCCATCAGTGAAACGACTGTAAACGTTTATAGGACGAATGGACGTGGCGCCCCAGCTAGAACCACATTGCGAAAAGGAAACGCCCTCTATCCGTCAAGCTTCTTCGAAGAATGTGCGCGCGGCGATAAGGCGAGAGCCACATTTTGAACACAGCCCGCCCTCCATCACGGGGCTGACCCTAAACGCTGTTGTTCGTTTTCGTGTTGTGTTCGTTCTTCCTCGTTGTTACTTCTCCTCGCCCTGCACGCAGAACAAAACGAACAGCAAAGCGGCCCACGAAGTGGCCAAAACACCGTTTAGGTCCAGCCTTGCTCCATCAGCGAAACGATTGTAAACGTTTAAGACGAATGGGCGTGGCGCCCCAGCTGAGCCACATTGCGAAAAGGAATCGCCCTCTACCCGTGAAGCTCTCTCAAACGTTTAAGACGAATGCGCGCGGCGCCAAGGCGAGACCAACATGTTGGAAGCCAGCCGCCCTCCGCCTGTGTAACGCCTGCAAGCCTTGAAGACGCATGTGCTTGGCGCTGAGGCCCGCTCTCCATCCGTACAATTGCTGCACACTTTGAAGACGAGTGTGCGCGGAGCCTCAGTGAGAACCACATTTTGAAAACGGCCCGCCCTCCATCCGTTGAGTTGCTGTACATTTGAAGCTTCAGGATCCGACATGGTGCGGACGTCTCTGGGGAAACGCCTGGCCTGCCCTACCGAACTGTCGCGGGGTGCGACAGGAAATTCGCGGGAGACGTAGGCGGAGGCGGAGGAGGAGGTGAAGTCGGAGGCGAAGGAAAGGGAGGAGAAGGAGGAGGAAAGGGGGGGAGGAGGGGGAGAGGAGCCAGGAAGGGGCAGAGGGGGGCAGGCCAAGCTATGTGCGCTCGCGTCATATCTGACGTCCTACCCCTCCCTCCCATCCCTTACCATGGCGCTGATTTTCTCTATCCGCGGACGCGTGTCGTAGCGGACCTGTGGCTCTGCGCGCGCGTGCGTAGTGGATGGTGGTGCGCGTGCGTGCGTGCGTGTGTGCGTGGTTGTGGTTATGGTTGTGGTTGTGGTGGTGGTGGTGGTGGTGGTGGTGGTGGTGGTGTGCGTGTGTGTGTGTGTGTGCGTGTGTGCGCGTGTGCTGTGGTGTGACGTGGTGTGGCGTCCTGGTGGTTTGGTGGTGGGCCAGGTGCGTGCGTGCGTGATGGCGGTGGTGGTGGTGGCGGTGGTGGTGGTGGTGTGTGTGTGTGTGCGCGTGTGTGTGTGTGTGTGTGTGTGTGTGCGTGTGTATGTGTGTGCGTGTGCGTGTTTATGTGTGTGTGTTTGTTTGTGTGTGTGTGTGTGCGTGCGTGCGTGCGTGCGTGCGTGCGTGCGTGCGTGCGTGCGTGCGTGCGTGCGTGTGTGTCTGTGTGCGCGCGGGTGTGATGTGGTGTGACGCGGTGTAGCGTGGTGGTGGTGGGTGGGGTAGTGGGGTGGTGGTGGCGGTGCGCGTGCGTGCGTGCGTGCGTGCGCTGGTGGGTGGAACTGGCGGTTGGCGAAGCGGGGCGCGGTGCAGTGGTGGCGGGCGGGCGGGCGCGAGAAAGAGGCCCGCGCTGGGGCGAGAACGCCATCCTGAACGACGGAGGCAAAACACCGATCCGAAAATGAGACCCACGTTGCAGCGGGAGCACGATTCGGAACGAGCGGGGCCCGAAAATTAAGCCGGCGCCTCAGCGAGAGCAGCATTTGGGGAACAAATGCAGGCGAAAACCCAACTCCCGGGAATCCGGTTTTTTAAAAAACAGTACGCGGGGGGGGGGGGGGCGAACACTCCCAGCACGTCATCAGGGGGAGAGGGAGAGTAGTATTCATATTGAGTAATTGCGGAGCGAAGTTTATCGAGTGAGCAATGTCACCCAATCTGGGTCCCTCGGTGCTCGTAGCTTACTTCCTGAGGGGGTGGGGGTGGAGTGGAAGGCGGGCGAATGGGGTGGTGGGCGGAGCGGGACCGAAGGTTGCCCAGATTTCGCCGCCGTGTCTTTTTTTTGTTGTTGTTTTCACGACGCGATGTGGAGCTCGGGGGAAATGGCGGATGGACAGGGGGCTGGAGGTTGATATGTTAGCCAGGCTGGACCCCAATCCACGCGGTGAAAGCTCTATTGCGTAAGTTGTGTGGCGCAAGCTTTGTGACATTGTTTAACCTCGACGAACCCCAAACGCCGTGGGCGGCAATGGGCGGCGACTTGGCGAAACTTCCACATATTCCAACGAATTGGGCGGCAACGAGGCGGCAACGGGTGGCGACGCGGCGAACTTGGCGAAATTTCGACGGACATCCCAAGTGAGCGGCATCGAGGCGGCAACGGGGCGGCGACGTGGCGAAATCTCGACGGATCCACCAAGTTTGCGGCAGCGGGCGGCGATGCGGCGAGCCCTGAACGGACCCCCCAGCTGTGTGGCAACGGGGCAGCAATGGGCGGCGACGCGGCGAAACCCTCGACGGTCCTCCCAAGTGGGCGGCAGCGAGGCGGCAACGGGCGGCGACGCGGCGACACCGCGACGGACCCCCCAAGCGGACGGCAACGATGGGGCAACAAGGCGGCAACGGACAACGATGCGGCGACACCCCGACGGACCCCCCCACGTCGGCGGCAACGGGCGGCGACGCGGCGAAATCTCGACGGATTTTGCAAGTGGGCGGCAACGAAGCGGCAACGGGCGGCGACTCGGCGAGACCTCGACGGACCCCCAAGTGGGCGGCGCCGAAACGGCAGCGAGGCGGCAATGAGCCGCGACGCGGCGAAACCTCGACCCCCCCCAAAGTGGGCGGCAACGAGGCGGCAATCCCCCCAAATGGGCGGCAACGAGGGCATCTGCCGGCGACGCTGTGACACTTCGACGGACCTCCCAAATGGGCGGCAACCAGGTGGGAACGAGGCGGCAACGCGCGGCGCCGTGTCGAAACCTCGACTGACCTCTTCAGTTGTTCAGGAACGTAAATGTGGGAAATGAGGGTCAGGGCGGAGGGGATAGGGCCTACCCACTGCGTCTAACCCCTGGCCAGGCCTCGCGAAAGGCCTCAAACGCCCGGGGGGGGGGTCTCGGCTCAACCCCCTCTGCCCTGACCCTCCGTGGGCAGAGGCCCTCCCCCGCCTCCCTGCGGGCCGCTGCCCTGTCCTGTCCCGCCCCCGCCCCCAGGGGCGCCCTTCATCTGAAGGTCTGAAAGGGGTGTGGCATCAAGGGATATGGTGCCAATGCTGAATCTGGCGATGCTACCTATCGCAGATCACATCTCCATTTCCACGATTGGCACCGCACACCTTCATGCCACACCCCATTCCTACCCCCCGACCTCAGGGAGGGAGCTTTCCCCCCACCCCACACAGGCCTGCCCGAGGGCGGCGACCCGCCGCTCGGCAGCCCCGGCTCCGAGTCGCGCGCCAGCTCCGCCGCGCCGCCGAGCAGCAGGAGTGGCGGCCCAGCGGGCGGCAGTGGGGCCGCGGGAGCAGCAGCCTTCGACTCCTCCGGCTCGGGTCGAGTCGATTTCGACCGATTCTGTTTCCGATGCGATTCGACCTCGGATTCCGATGTGGATGTCGATTTCTCGTTGGAGGCCTTTTTCATAGAATGGCCTTCGGCCCATCCCGCCATCGTGCCTGGGTCGTTGAGCATGGGTCATAGGCTTCGTGGGCCTCTTGGCTTGGATGCTCGTTGAGATATTGTTGGAAGCATCATGCGGCCTCCTGAGGATATCCTGGGGCGGAAAGCTCGACTTGTCCGTTCGGGCTCCCCGTCAGTCCATCTTGAGGCTCTCTTAGGCCGTCGGAGGCGCTCCTTCCTCGTCTTGGGGCCCCCTTGGACCGTCGTGGGCTCTCGTGGGAGCCTGCTGGGGCGTCTTGGGACGATCTCCGTGGCCTCTTGGGCGTTCTTGAACGCTGGGAGGCCGAAAAGCCGTGCATGCTAAACATGCACAGTCTCCGAATACAATGGGATGCTGTTTTGCCTCTTGGAGCCCTCGAGACCTCTTGGCCTCGCTTAGGCCGTCTGGGGCGCCACTTCAGCCGTCTTCAGGCCTCTTGGACCGTCTTGGAGGCCTCCTGGGGCGCTCTTGACCCGTCTCGGGGCCCTCCTGCGTCCGAAACAAGTCGCGCGACAAGACGCCATGGGGCCCGGGGGTCGCTCGCGCGACAAGCTGTAAGGCTTCAGGATGGTTGGCAGACTTGGGGTCTCGAAGCGCTGGCCACGAGGGGCCCCAGGAAAAGGAGTCCAGGGGCCGCTGTTCAGCGGACGCGCGGCGGAGAGGGTGCCGCCACAGGCAGGGGAGGAGCGGCGGGGGCGCAGGGCGCTGGGAGGGGGAGGGCCACGAGGAGGAAGAGGCAGCACACCATGGAGAGCAGCAGCATCGGAGCCAGGAGCGGAACCAGGTCGCACATGAGGAAGCGGGCGAGGGAGGGGGGAGGGAACATGTGATCTGAGCGGAGGAGGAGGAGGAGGAGGAGGAGGAGGAGGAGGAGGGGATGGAGATGGAGGAGGAGGTGGAGGAGGAGGAGGATGCGTATTGAGGAGTAAGGCACGCAGAACGCAGGAGGAGAAGGGAGAAGGAAGAGGAGGGAGAGGACAGGGAGGAGGAAGAGCTAGAAGATCAGGAAGATAAAGAGAACGAGGAAGGCGAGGAGGACGGTGAAGGGTAACAGAAGAGGGATGATGGCGGGGGAGGAGGATGAACGGAGGGAGAAACAGGGGACGACGGAGGAAGGGAGGGAAGGAGGGAGCAACAGGGAGGGAGGGAGCAACAGGGGAGGCGACGACGGAGGATGAACGGAGGGAGAAACAGGGGACGACGGACGAACGAGGTGAGGAGGATGAAGGGAGGAAGAGGGAGCAGAACCAGGGGATGACGGAGGAGAAAAAGGAGGAGGAGGAGGTGGAGGAGGAAGAGGAGGAGGAGGAGGAGGAGGAGGAGGAGGAGAAGAAGGTTGAGCAGGCAAGGGCGGTGTTTTGATGTACCTCGCAGGGCCGCGCCATCATTACACCTCCGGAGCAGGATCCAATACGACGACGGCCTGTAGACAACCGCCGAGACCCCTCGCGTCCATCCGGCCACGCGACCTGGCTCCTCGCAGAGATCTGTCACCACGACGGCGTGTACAAAGTTTACTCTGAATGCGGAATCCTCCCACCCCCCCCGGGGCCTCTCCGGCCCCCTCCCGCCCCTTCGCGCCCGCTTTCCCTCTTGCCCCGCTGGGCACCAGCGCACCCCGCCGCTGCCCGACCACCGTCTGACTCTTGCGGCCGCTGCTCGCCGCTGCCCACTTTTGGCAGACACGTCGCCACTCATTCCAGAGAGTGCTGCCCGCCCATCCCAACACGCCACCCCGCGCTCCAGAGCTTCGGCATACCGCGTCCAGTCGGAATACCGCCCGACGCCATGTCCACGCAGGGGAGCACCATGTGCGCCCCACATGTCACCGACACCCAGCCCACACACAGGCCAGAGACGCTGCCGAGCCCAGGTGCGTTTCCAAAACCTTGCCGTGGCCCTGGCCCTCCTGCCTCTCTAAGCACGGCTTTCCGTTTTCCTATTCGCAAGCGTTTTCATCCTTTACGTTGTCATCACCGACGTTTCCTACCACACCAGCGAACAGGGAAGAGCGGGAGGCAAAGGAAGGGATGAGGGCGAGGGAGAAGGGGAGCCTGGGAGGCGGGATGCGAGAGCGAGAACAGGAAGGCCTCGATGTGAGGGTGGGCGGGGGGGAGAGGGGAGGGGAGGGGAGGGGAGGAGAGGGAGGGGAGGGAGAGGAACAGGAGGAGGATGGAGGCCGGAGGCGAGGACGGGGAAGGGGGGAGGACGGGGGCGAGGACGGGGAAGGGGGGAGGACGGGGGCGACCCGCAGCCCGAGGCAAGCCTGAGTCCACGTCGCGAGTTTGCAGGCCTGGCGGCGGGGCCGCGGCGAGCGAGCGGGCACGCGCAGCGGCGTGCGGCGAGCAGCCGCGCGCGGCGGGATCGTTGTCCCCTTGCGCGGCCTGCGCTGCTGGGGCGGCCGCCGCCCTCCCCCCTGCCTGTCGGATGTAGCCAGGGCTCAGGTTCAGGGTAGAGCCGGTAAGTGTTAAGTCGGGCGTGTCCCTCTAAAGGAGGAATGTTCCACAGTCTACAAATAGTCTGGGGATGAATTCTGACCATGCCTGGATATTTTTGGAGTACTTTTTGACTATGTTTGATTTTTCCTCCAAAATCCCCCTGTAGGGGGGCAGGCCCGACCTAAGGTTAGTGGTTGTGCCCCGAAGCCCAACAACATGACCGGAGCCAATGCAGTCAGGGCGCTCAGCAAGGGTGAGCACGTTGCCAGCTCTGCCCTTCCGTTGCCGCTGCTGCCCCTCCATGGCTGCCTTCGTTGGCCGCGCCCCGCTCGAAAGGTGCCGGCATGACCTAGCAAGGCCCGTGCATCCATCTCGGGCGTCCTTATGATACGCCTCGACTGTAAACCAGGTCTGCTGTAGCTGGTGTTTCTTGGGTGGAGGGCGCCCCTCGGCACGCATCACTCAACTCAGTCCAGCTAAACCTAAACCCAGCCCCGCCAATGCCCGATTCTGGAGCGCCGTCGCACCGATCCCATAAGGTTCGGGGGCTGGGCGTGTGTGTGTGTGTGTGTGTGTGGTGTATGTGTGTGCGCGCTTGCGTTTCCGCATTAGTTTCGTAGCATCCTGACGGATCTCGGTTTAGGTACATACACTTTGTTTGCTCTTTTTTTCGAGTTGGTTCTACAAACTACCACCGCACTCGTTTCCATCGCTGGTTTCTGCTCTAGCCTTGACCAAGTGTGTTGGCTCAGGTCGACGCTCAAGCCGATATCAATACATCGGCGCAAACACTGTGGGTTTACATCCTCGGCCATGGCGTTACATGATCGCTGATTGCGTCTCTATTGGCTGGGCAGGTGGAGAACGGAACCCGAAATAAAGTTGGTTGCCGGTTTTGCCTCTGCCTGGTGATCTCTCGCGCCTATCTGCTCTTTACCACCTGCGCGTTTGAGTTTGACTGGAGTTGGCCCACTTGATGTGTGTACCACCGACTCTTTCCGTATGTCCATCCATCTTTTCACGTTCTACATCCACGGGTCGACATCCGTCGCAGCAGGGAGACCGCTGGTTCCCGAGCGTGACCCAGGCGGCCGTGGACACCCTTCCTCTTCTCCCACGGCTCTGCCCCCCTTGCAAGGCCGCTACGGTGCTGAACTCTAAAAGTGATTCCGCAATCGAAAGCGTCTTCGGCTACCCGCAAACAGTCGCGTGGCAGATCGCGCTGCTCGTTTGGGGTCAAGCAGAAATGGAGGCCCTGGTGACGCTCGTGATTCCCCGGCGCATTTACATGTCAAGCGTGAACCCAGGCAGTTTGGCAAGTTGTTGTCCGATTTCTGATATGGTACCTCTTGGCAGCTATTAGTACACACGCTGCACCCTGCCTTCCCCAAGACCCTCGACCTCGTACACCGAGACATCCTACAGCACTTCCGTCAAACCTGCCCTCACCTTGCGCATGTCGGGGGGGGTACCGCGACGGCTCTCACAATTGGCAGTGCGCTGTGCAAGTTACATGTGCGCCTCTTGGGAGGAAGGCGGTTGTCCTGGTGGTTTGCCTGGGCCATGCGGGCGCCCCCTGTAGGTTCCCAGCAGGTTGTAGTTCGCAAAGGTCCCGCCAGCGTCGTGCATGCGATGTATGGAGTTGAGTTCAGCATGGTGCCGGCATTTCGGTTGTGCGGCGATATTCGAATATCGGGCAAACGCCGTGCGTACATCTAACAGCTTGGCATTCGCATTCTATATACTGGACAAGCCTCACGCTAGGGCGCGGGGCGAGATGCGCGGCTGCTTCTGAAGGCTCCGCCGGCACCTTCGAGCGCAATGGCTGATTCAGGCTAGGCCAACTGGAACAGCCAGCTGCACAGCAAATATACGCGTTTGCTGCTTTGGTCTTGGACATCGCAGTTACTAACATGGCAGATCTTCTCGAGCCAACCCACAAAAATCCACGTCGCCCCGAGGCCCGAGGCCAATTCCGCGCCGACTCCGCCACCCCGAGGATATGCGCCCCGAAACGCCCCAGGCGCAGATATCAGAATCGACATGCGAGCTCGTCTAGCGGTTTCCGTTTGATTTTTCATGCCCAGGACGACGTATTGCGCTCTAAAAGCCTTGAACGATTTTGTCGGCGACGTATGTTTCGGCGGGCTCGTCTCGAGAGTTGCAGCGACCTGCAGACTCTCTTCAGGCGCCCCTTCAAGCGCGCCCCAAGGGCGTTCGGACTCATTGATGCACGTGCTGCAGGTTGCCAACCTCTCCTGCATGAATATGTTGCTGTCGAGCCACCAGGTGATTATGTGGAACCGAGCCCCCCCGTCCTTTTGCCACGCTGCCGATTCGCGGTTCAATGCGTGGTCGGCCGGCAGCCCCCCACCTCGCCGCCGCGATCGCTCGCGCGTTCGAGCGCGCGCGAGGCAAGCGGCTGAGCGCCGCGGGCGCCTTGCCGCAGTCTGGTTGCCCCTCGGTTCGGCGCCCGGGCGCGCTGCCGGCTCCGGGGCGCCCTTTTCCGAGACGGGGCCGGGCTGCCCCGCCGCGTTTTCCTGGCCCGAAGCCGCGCGAAGATTGGCCGAACAAACCGCCGGCCCGATGAAGATGGACACCCAGGGACCCAGATCACTGCCAAGCGTCGGGTCGATTTTCGGTTTGATTATTTCGCGAACCTGGGCCCCGAGCCCTTGATAGGAGTGCCTGAAGGACATGGCGTCGCCGGGTTCCCGCCCCGCGCGGGGCTCTGCCGTCGGAGCTTCGCGAGGCGACCGCGGAGTCTCGCAGTCGCTGGCTCCGACGGCGCGGGCTACCTTTGAAGCGACCCGGGCAGCCCCCGCGTTCAGTGCAAATTGCTCGCAGCAGTCCGCCCCTGTCGTCCTGCCGTGCACGCGGCGGCGCGAGCGCGGCGCGAGCGCTCGCAGATGCGGCCTCACTGTTTGCGTCCTCTGTCGAGGACATATCCAAAACGCGTCGCAGGTCACGCGTCGCATCTACGCGTTAAGTCGGCGGATGTGTTTCTGTAGCCGCGCCCCCTACCGCGGGGGGCTCAACGGGCCAGACCCACGGGACTGTTCGTCGGAAGCTGTTTGGATGAATGCCAGACACCCGAGAGTCAACATGGCGAGACAGACTCGCGCATCCGCAACGCGTCCTTCTGCCCCGGCCACCAGGCAGACGCCTGTCTCGCCGGGTCGGCCGAGGAGCGCGACAGGGCGAAGGTCGCGGGGCACGGGCCACGTTCCCGACGCCCCGCGCCAGCGGATCCAAGCATTGGACCCTTCTGCGCACGCCCCTCAGACTGGCGGTTTCTGCCGCGTCGCACGCGAGCACGGCGTCGCCGCGGCCGATGCCTGGCAGACGCGCCAGGGCTTCGCCTCGAGCGAGGTCGAGAGAGCCGCGGGCCATTCTGCGCCGAGATCCCTCGGCACGCTCTCTCGCGCATGATCGCGGTCGCCGCTGAGAAACATGGCTTCGAAACTCGCTGGGGCAGCGGCAGCTGGGCCGCGCGCGCGCGGGTGCATCTTCTGCCCAAAGTCCCCGCGCCGATGCGCGTTAGGTTTTGCGGCGCCCTGCTGGGCCTCATCGGCGAGCGTTGGTCGGAGCAGAGCAAAGGCATCCCAATTGGAGGCCCTCGGCCAGGGCGCGCTCTCGAGATTGCCCCTGGCCGCGCCAGGGCCGCTCGTGAACCGGGTTGCCCAAACAGGCGAACGCGCGTTGCTGCAGGCCGCTACGTGGATGATTCTGCGTTTTTCTTTGCGCTCTCTGCCCCTTATCGTTCGCGAGCCCCTCCGATCGCTGGGCGCGCGCGCGAGCGGAACGCTGCGAAGTTCGAAATTGACGACCCGCCCGACGTTTTCATCGACAGCGCAAAGTCCACATGGTCCCAGACCTGGGAAGCCCACCTGCGCTTCGCAGACATTGCCTTAGAGCCCCTATTCAAAAACGAAAAGTTTGCCAGGGCCAGCGACCCGTCAGACCTCGCCGAGCCATCTGCCCCCCCTCCTGGCGCCTCCATAGAAAACAACGCACTCTCCGTGAGAAACCGAGCCGAACTTAAAATGACGTGTATCCCGCTGGCAACTCCTAGCAAATCGCTTATTTCGCCATGGCCGACGCATTGATTCACCTCGGGTTGGGCTACCCGTTGCACGCTCGTTTTCAAGTTTTGGATTCGGGTCTAGCACTGGGCCGTTTTCCAGGGCGTGATTCGGGTAATCCCTCAGCTGGGCCCCAAATCCTGCCCTGGCCTCGTCAGTCCCCCGTGCCAGGACCAGCCTTTCCAGGCCGCGTCGGACATGCGCGGTCGGCTTCGACCCCCATTCCACCCCGTACCTTTTCAACCTCGTCGCCCCCTTCCTCAGCGGAGGCCATTGGCGGCCAGCCGCGGGGCAGCAGAGGCCCCAGGGACGGCGAGGGCCGCGGCGGCGCGCGCGCGTCCGCGACGGCCACGACAGGGGGGCGGGGGGGGCGGCGACGGCCTCATGGGCGTCGCCAACCAATCCAACCACTCAATGGGGATATTGGGATCGCTTGACCAGGTGGCCCAGCACGGGAGCGCCTTGTCGCCCGCCCAGACCAAGCAAGGTTCCTCTGGCACAAGCGGAGGCCCGACGTCACCCGGACAAGCGGAAGACATGCGATGATGCCCCAGGGCTTCCAGGGCGGCCCCACCTCGCCCCGGCAGCCCCCGCCCGGCGGCGGCGCGAATGGCGATTCGCGGCTGCAGAGCACCGCGCGGCACCTGGCCGAAGCCGCCAACAATGACGGGCCGCCGCGTGCTGCTGGCGCTCTCGAAGGCAGGCCTGAGCGCTTGGAGGCTGAGATGGAGGCCCCCTCAATGTAGACCGGCGCCCTGGAGGAAACAGCGGGGCCCGCGCAGGCCGCGAGCAGCGAGGCGAGCAAGGATATCAGGACGCTCGCGGCCATGCCCCAAGCAACGCGACCCCTGGTCGCCCCAGCCTGGGAGAAGAGCGAAGGTCCGCGAGCGGGCCCCGCCAGTCGCCCACGTCGGGAGGCGCGCGTCTCGGCGCGCCGCGCGCCCAGACCCAAAAGTCGCCGTTTTCACGTTCATTGTTCTGCCGATCGGCGCCGCCCCCCCCCCCCAAAGGAGTAGACATTCGTTGTGTCTGGTGCCTCTCTCGAGCAGGTGGGGCGTCTCTTTCCCCCATAGGGCGCTAGCCGCTAAGCAAAGGTCCGGAGCCAGACCCCCCCCCCCCCCCCCCTTATCCGCCCAGCGCCGAAACGCCGAATAAGAAAGCGCTCGCACACCTCGTCGGCATCAGCGCCACTGGGCGCGAGGCCCAGGACCTCGCGGAGACCCTCCCGACAAAGGCTTCGAGACGCAGTCGGAGGTCGTCGGCGCCTCGACGGGCGCCGCCCAGCGGCGCCAGAAGCTCGCGGCCATTGGCGCCGCGGGGGGCCCGCGCGATGAGGCGAGCGCCGAGGCTATGGTCGGGCATGGCCAGGACCCCGGGTAAGGGGCCCCGGTTAGTGGTAGGGCCCCGGAGCCTTTGAATGGGCCAGAATCATTAAAGCAGGTTTGCCATAGCTGGTGTTTTTCCGGGCGACGGCAGTTCGGGCTAGTGGAAATGGGACGGGGGGGCGCCCCCGGTACAGATCACTGAACCAGGTTCCACTAAACCCAGTTCTACCAGCGCCCGATCTGGGCGATGCACTTTTCCGTTACTTGCAGGTCGGGCCGCCGCGGTCACCGATTGCAGTTACAATCGCAGTAGAAGCGAAAGCGAAGCCAACGCCCGTGCCTCTGTTGCCGCAGATTGTTCCGCCTTCAGTTGCCGCGGCCGTGCGCGGTTCAGTTGTCCGTGTCTGCGTTTGCTTTGTGAGTCGGGCATTTTTCGCGGGCCTGGATGTGCGTCGCGGCGTTTCAGACATCAGAGATACCTTTGTTTGGTTTCCCTTCCTAATCAAACTGCCCTGTTTGCGGCAGGCATCGGCGCGGCGGAGTTTCTTGCGGGCTGCGCCCGCCCAGGATTCGACCGGCCAGACTGCGCTGTTCCCCCAGCCCTTCGCGCCCGGGCCCGCGAGGGCCCAGGGTGAGGCGCCTGATATAGATCGGGGCCCTGACTCGCCAAGCCCTGGGCCTCATGTCCCCTTCTCTGTCTTCGGCCCCCCGCCATTGTCCTCGCCCTCCTCCGCGCCTTCCGCGGGGGCCCTCCCCTGGGTCGCCGACCCTCGCGCGAGCGCGCGCGTTCGCTTGCGGCGCCGGCGTTGATGGCGCCCGCCGCGCGCCCAGCACTGCCGCGCCCAGGGGAGAGGGCCTTGACGAACAAGAAGAGGTGCATGCTCTCATTTAATCTTCTAAGGCCCTCCCGTCAGTTGCGGCATGCGTTCGCGCGCGCATTTCCGAATTTCTTTCAGAGCGTCGCGGCGGTTCTCAGCCCAGGGCGCATGCGCTTGCGGCGGGAGGCAGCGCCGAGAAACACCTCGCGTTTCGTCAGGGTTCCCTAGGTTTCTTCAGCTGGCGTTCGGCGCGGAAGGCCGCCGCAATGTCGGAGAAACTGCATATGCGAAGGCGCCCTGGGTCTGGGGGGGCGTCAGTCAGTTTTCGGGGCGCGCGCGCACATTCGGGGTGCTTGCCCGATACCCATAGCAACTATGACGCATGGAGTCATGCGGGCACAAAGTTCCCTTTTACCCAGGGAAGAAGTCGCAGCCTTTCTGTTTGTGCAAGGCCCGCAGCTCGCAGTTTCGAACGCCTTGAGTTTCTCGATGTCAAATTGCTTGATTCCAGCAATCAAGAAACCGCTTGGGCCAGGGTGTCCTGGGTCTTTTTGTTTGCAGCCGAGGCGCAGGATACCCAACCCTGAACCAAGCAACTTCGGCGGATTGCAGGGTTGGGTTTCTTGCGGTGGGTTTCTCGCGCATCGAACCTCAGCGCATTCCAGCGGTCGAGTTGAATTAACAAAGTAGGTGAACATGAGAATGGCGGCGGAGTGAGTCAGGATAGGTCCAGCTTGCTCGTTTCCATCGTTTCTTCTTGCTCTAGCCTTGGCCGAGCTCGTCGGCTCAGGCCGACGCGCGAGCCGACATCAACCGTCGCATCACAGCACGCACTGTGGGTTCACATGTTCGGCCACAGCGTTAACCCCATGCCCTGGATAACGAAGCGCGCCCCCACCCGAAACCCCCGCTCTTGCTTGTCTCCGGCAAAGACAGAGTTGTTCGAGGGAGAGGGGCTGCGAGGCCAAACTGCATCATATTTGTGGGAAGTTCCGAATCGAAGTTGCTCTCTTGTCATGTGTATATAGTGTATGTTTGCTGTGTGTGGTGTCTATGTAGAGATGTCTATGTGATATCCGCACATCCGTGCATGCGGCTCGCCGGGGAACAAGAAGGCACCCTCCGGAACCCCGAACTTCATTATCTCCAAGGGATTAGTATCGGGGGCAGTCGGTTGAATGATTGTTGATCGAACCGCGGTTTGTTAGGCAGGTGGAAACGAAACCCGAAGCGGAGGTGGTCGTAGCGGTTGCCGCTGCTGAGAGTGCGGCCGGCGCACAGCATTGATCGCGCCTCCCCGCGGCCGTTGTCAACCCTCAAGGTTCTTTGCTGCGCAACAGGAGCGCACGGACCGTCCCCGCGGTTGATGATCTGGGGCCTCCTTGCCTCGACCGCGTCGGTGCAGGTCGCGACCAGCAGCGCGGTCACCGCCTTCTCGGCCTGGGTCCTGCGGAGCGTCTTCTCGGACGCTGCGGAGGCCGCGCGGGCGGCGGGAAGGGCGGAGGTCAGGTGCCCAGACATCCCGGAGCCGATCTGCCACTGCCATTGTCAGTGTGAGGCGGCGTCGGCTCCTAGCGGCGGGGGTCGCCAGGCGTGGCAGCTCATCGCGCGCGCAGTGGTTTGCGTGTTTTTCTCTGTCGTGCAGGTGACCGTCACGTGCGTTCAGTATGGCGCTAGTTGGGCTTCCAGTCGGGCCACCAGCTCCTCCAGGTCCTCGAGTCCAGGGAGCGGACGGGTGGCCCTTGCCGACGGGATCAGGGGGAGCGACGCTTCGACGGGCGTTGGTGAAGCACGCGAGCGCGGGCGAGGACTTGTCACGCGAGCGGGTCTTCCTGAGTGATATGGCAGGAGGGGTCGCCACGGTTGCGACCCCAATCTTCGATGTGTACGACGAGGACATGAGTGATCAGAACGTGTTCGAGATGGTGAGGTTCCTCGGTGACAACGGGGAGCTGCCGCTCGGGCTGGGGGGAGCGCGCCTGCGCCGCTTCCAGCAGCCGCCGACCGACACGGAGGTGGACCAGCTGCTGGCCGTGGCGGTCGGCGTCGTCGCCCTCCGCGGCGGAGGGGGACTCGCGGGCGCGGCGGGCGGCCCAGCCGGCCGCGTGGCAGGCGCCGCTGCGGGCGGCGCTGGGCCAGCGGCCCCTGCCGTCGCGCGGGTGCTCGCGGAGCACGCGGACGGCCATGGCGGCGTCGGCGAGATCGTCACGACGCCCGCGGGCGCGGCCCAGGCGAACAGATACGGACTCATGGTGCTGCCGAACATGCAGATCCCGCGGCCCGTTCTTGTCAAGCAGCTGAATAATTACCAGGCTGAGATCGACACGTTCTGCGAGGAGCGGATCAAGTGGTGCCGAGCAGCTACGGCGACGCATGGTCAGGACCAGGCGGTCGGTGACGATGCGCAGACGCTGTCGGTGAGGTACGGGCCCGACGGGACTCGAAGGCGAGAGTTCAGGCAGTCGGCGCAGGAGATGACCATGACGGAGTTCGACGACTGGCCGCTGAGCGGCCCTCGGACTACGGAGTGGATGTGCCGCGAGATGATCAAGTTGGCTGAAGGGCCACGGGCGCAGCACTCGAAGTGGCTCTCGGAGGCAAAGATACCGGGTGGAGATCGCTCAGTCCACGAAGATGCTAACCTGGCGCTGGTGCAGGAGCTCGCAGTGACGCACGACGGGCTCAACGTGATGAACCTCGCGTGCGTGGAGGCCGTGGCCCGCAAGCGCCAGTTGATCGCCGAAGCGCGCCACGCCAACCCGAGTGCTCCGAGCTACAAGGGAGCAGCTCATGTCATGGGCGACGGGATGCGAGCTGGGGGAGCGCTGGCGTCACCCGCGCTGACGGCCCATGTGTCGGACCGGCTGCGGGCTGAGGCGGCCATCTCGAAGGAGAAGCGCAAGGCGGCGGAGGCGCGCTCGCTTGCACCTGGGCGCGGCCGCGGACGCGGCGGCCGGGGCGGGGGGGCTGGCGCGACGCCGCCGGGGCTGGCTAGTCTGAAGGATCTGAGGTGCGGATTGGCTCGACCGCACCTCGGCGCCCCCCCAGAGCCTGTGCGCAGCGCGTGGAGTGCGGGCTTCGACTCCTCCCGCTCGCCACGACTACCTGTCCTGAGTCATGGCCAAACCGTGCAGCGAGGCCGCTTTTGCTGAGGGAGAGAACGTCCGGAGCAGGTACCGCGACATATTCCCTCTGCCTCGACTCGCCGAGGGGCGACGAGGCGACCTGCGACGGATGCGCCGTTCGACGACGCGACGCCTGACACGTCGGTGGGCTGTGGCCGCTGCAGTCAACAAGTTGGTGGACGCTCTCAACTCGATGTACTTTGGTGCTCGCGATGTGCCCGCCCCTCCTGCCGTTTCAGACCTGATGACGTTGCCGCAGTGCCAGCGCGCTGCTCTCGGTCATCTGATGGGGCGCGTTCGTGAGCTGGGCCCTAAGCCTCCGAGTGTCACCCGCCCAGGAGCCCTTTAGGAGCTTTGGGTTTTTCGGCGCGGCTGCGCAGGGGACCTGGGGCAGGGCACCCGGGCCCCCATGGTTTTGGAGAAACGTTCGCTTCTGGACGTGGAGCGCTCGCCTGTTGAATTGGAATCAGTCTTGGTAGGTTTGCCCCAGGAGTGCCTTCGGAACTTTGAAGACAATATGCTCGTCGGGGCAGCGGTCTGGAGTCAGCTGTCCGACGAGGCACCCCGAGAGCCCCCTTACACGGACCCGCTTTTGAAGAGCCCCTGGGGGTTCAAGGTTTTTGCCTCCAGGATGGCCTCTCGGGGACTTGTGAGGTTCACTCGGCGCCCTGCTGCTCGAATCGGGGCGTCCACGGTTTTAAAGAAGTCGGGGATGCAACGCTTGGTTCTCGACTGCCGCCAATGTAATCTTAGGTTCGCCCCTCCTCCGCACACTGAGCTAGGTGGTTTAAGTTCTGTGAGTGACCTGGGGGCCCCCGTAGGTCAGGCCTTGTATTGGGCTGAGGGTGACATCGAGGACTGTTTCGACGAGTGCGGGATCTCCGATGAGCTTTCAGATTTCTTCGCGTTCGAGGTTGATGCCGTCGTCGGGGATCTTCTGGAAGCTGGTGCATCGGGGGAGTTATTGAGTGATTTCGGATTTGACGAGAAGGTATCGATGTGCTTGACTGTACTGCCCATGGGTTTTACCTGGTCGTTCTGGTTGGTCCAGGAATATCGCATGCAAGTTGCGCATAGGGAGGTCTCGAACAAGTTCGTTCTAGTGGACGGGCTCCCCGTCCCGTGCATGCAGGCAGGCGAGCGCGTCTACATGGCATACTATGATCATTTGACTGCGGGCGCCTTTTCGTGCAAGCTAGCTGGCGAGCTGCGCGATGATGTTCAGAGAGACATGGAGCAGGACGGCTTCACCATACACGACATCTCGGGACCGTCCCTCGTCGCCCGCGTGCTGGGCTCGGTTCTAAATGGCGATGGTGTACTCTCAGCCCGGACCCCGACAAGCTTTGGAAGTTGATCGCGGTGTTTGACTGGTTGAGTATTGGGCCCGTGGTATCCGCAAAAACCGTGGAGAGGCTCATCGGGCACTACATGTATATTATCGCTATGTTGAATCGAAGCACGCTCCCAGTCTTGCGGCACTTGTATGACTTCGTGGCGCAGAGCTGCGAGCCCGAACGTCTCTGGCCGAGCTGCTGCAAAGAGTGTCGTATTGTGACTGGTATTCTGCCACTCGCCGTCGCTGATCTTCGTCAGGAGTGGAATCCCACTGCCACGTGCACCGATGCCTCGCCGACGGGGCACGGAGTTTGCCAGCGCGATCTTGATGCGGAGAGCTTCCGAAGGATTGGGAGGTGGAGTGAGAGGTGGCGTTTCAAAAGGCCTGCGCCCGACCAGTGGGCCCCAAGGTCTCGTTCCCTAGGGTTGGACCCCCAAGAGGACCTCGCTTCCGCTGGGTGCGTCTGGGCCCCTGGGGTCTCCAAGGAGGGCATTTTGGGCGATGCTGGGGATTGGGGCTCTTTCAAGTACACCGAGGACCCCGATTTCCCCGAGGTGCCGTTAGGTCTCATGAAGCAACATTCCTGGGACGTCGTCTTGCATGGTACCTGGAAGTTCCTGGACGAACATATCACGATCAAGGAAGGTAGGACGGTCATCTTGGCGCTAAGACGTCTTTCTCGGGCTCACCGTAATTCTGGGAGGCGGAATTTGTTGCTCGTCGATAGCATGGGGTTGTGCTTCGCGTTGTCCGAGGGCCGTGCGTGCTCCTATGATTTGCTCAGAGTATGCCAGCAGGCGGGCGCCCTTTTGCTCGCCACCAACAGTCGCCTTCGGCCGCGCTGGGTGCCCAGCGAGTTCACTGTTGCAGACGAACCCTCAGGCCGTGAGGGGCGAGCGGACGCTCGCCGCTGGGCCCGCGCTGCTGCCGCGCGAGGGCGAGGAGAGGCAGCTGGTCGGCAGGGGGCAGGCAGCTGGGGCCCTCTCCCGCGCGCCAGCGGCGGCGCCGACTGGCTCCCGGAGCCTCCGGAGATGGAGCGCTGGCGAGGAGGAGCGCAAACGCCACCTGTCTCCCAAGGAGAAGCGCCTGCTAACGGCGCTGACGGAGGCCCAGGAGGACCGTCGCCCCCTGCCCCCATTTGGGGACCCGGGCAGCGGTCGACCTGACGTCGCACAAAAGGAAGGCCGAAGAGGCGCTCGACCCGAAGGGGAAGCTGCTGGCGTGGCGGGGCATGAAGTCTCGCCTGGAGGAGCGCAGCGTCTCGGCCAGGGCGAATCAAGATTACGACTTTTACCTGAAGGGGTTCAGGGACTTCTGCATGGAGAACGGGTTGCCCACGGCCATCTCGGCGCAGACCGACTTGCTGCTCGTGGACTACTTCGACGTGAAGTTCCTGGACGGGCACGGCCCCTCGCTCGCGGAGAAGACCATCGCGGCCGCGCAGTTTGCAGAGGCCCACGCGAAGGGCGGCCAGATCTGGACGCTGGTGCGGGCCCAGAGGGCGCTGAAGAGATGGAGGAAGGTCGCTCCGCCCACCAGCCTGCTGCCGCTGCCGTGGGTCATCCTGTCAGCGCTGGCGATGCACTTGGCGCATCAGGGAAGGCAGGACATGGCGCTGTACCTGGCGGTGTGTTTCGCCTGCTACCTGAGGCCCTCGGAGGGGCTGAGCATTCGTGCGAAGGACGCGGTCCCGCCGGTGGCAGGAGCGGGGCACGTGTTCCGCCGCTACACGGTGATCATCAGGGGGTCCGACGAGAAGGTGCCAGACAAGGTCGGGGTATTCGACAACAGCCTCATCCTCGACCAGGGAGGGGTACTTGCCCAACCTCGGCGCGGCGCTGCACAGGCGAGCTCGGGGCAAAGCAAGGGGCGCCCTCATGTTCGACTTCCAGCTGAAGGAGGTGGACGACTTGATGAACGAAGCTGCTCTCGACCTCGGACTTCGCGACCGCCTGTCGCTGCGCCAGTGCCGGCGCGGAGGTGCCGCCCACGACCTCGTCGGGAAGCGCCGGGACAGGGCCATGGTTATGGCCCGCGGCAGGTGGCAGACCGAGAGCTCCGTTCGTCGGTATACCAAGATCGGAAAGGTTCAGAACATGCTCGCGATGCTCGTGCCTCACGTCCTCGACCATGCGAAGAAGTGCGCGGCCGTTCTCGACGACGTGCTGATGGGGCGCAAGGCCGCCCTGCAGCCGCCAAGGGCGGCAAGGAGGTGACCTGAACTCGGCGCAGATCTCCAGCTCCGCGACAGGGCGGAGCTCGATGGGGACTCGTCGGTCGCCAAGGCTGCCTGGAGGTTTTCTCGGGATCAGGCCGATTGACCGCATCGTTGAGAAGGCACGGGGTCCGAGCTGAGGGCTTGGACATTATGAGTGACGTTGATCTGTTGGAGAATAAGAACCAGCAGCGTGTCCTCGCCTTGATTAGAAGCAGGAGGGTGGGCTGTCTGTGGTTCGGGTTGCCCTGTAATACTTGGGGCAGAGCGAGAACGTGGGGCGGCGCCGGCCCAGGGCCACTTCGGGACGAAGCAAAGTTTATCATGGGGTTGCCGGGAGGCCTTGGGGAAAAGACGCCAAGAAAGTCAAGGATGGAAATCGGATGATGTGGTTTACTGTGCGTTGTTGCCAGGCCGCGTCTAAAGCTGGGATCCCCTGGACAATCGAGGGCCCTCGTACGAGTCGTGTATGGAAGGCCACCGCTATTAAAAAGCTTGCAAAGATGACGTTGTTTGGGCCGAGGTGTTATCCCCCGCGTTTGTGCACTTGGATTTTAGTCAGTGCGGAGAGGCTTGGAAAAAAGGGTACTACCTTGTTATCCCACGGGATTGATCTCTCTCCAGCACATTGCAGATGCGTTATGTCGAAGGGTTTATGTTCTCGTACAGGCTGCCGCAATACCGTCTTGGAGGGTAAGGATTGTTCTGGAGACTGGAATACTCTACGTGCTCAAGCCTATCCTAAAGAACTGACTAGGGTGCTGTCAGATTTAAGTTATGAGCGCCTTTTAAGCAGTCCACTCCGTGGATAAGGGAGATCTCCAGGCCCCACCGGACCAAACTGTGTAACTGTTTGCAGCCGCCCCAGGCGGCCGTACGTCAGCTCGTGCCTTTAACCTTGTAACCTGCCGCGCTGCCACGCTGCGCGTCTGTCAAAGTTTTCTGGTCCAGGGGGGGTAGATCATGAGAGTGCGGTGCGCAGCATTGATCGTGCCTCCCCGCGGCCTCTGTCAACCCTCAAGGTTCTTTGCCGCGCCGTCCCGAACCCCGTCCTGCCTCCCCTCTCTCTCTCTCTCTCTTTTGCCTTGGGGGAGATCTCCAGGTCTCACCAGACCAAACTGTAACTGTTTGCAGCCGCCCCAGGCGGCCGTACGTCAGCTCGTGCCTTTAACCTTGTAGCCTGCCGCGCTGCCACGTTGCGCGTCTGAAAAGGTGTTCTGGCCCAGGGGAGGGGTAGATCACTGGTATGCTGTAGCGTCTGTTTGTTTTTTCGCCATGTGCGCGCGCGTGGAGGGCTGCCGCCCCGCGAAGCGCGAGCAGCGAGCACCCCACAAGGGGAGAAGGATGACAACGAGAAGGAGGAGGAGGAGGAGGAGGAGGAGGAGGAGGAGGAGCAGGACGAGGAGAAGAAGGAGGAGGAGGAAGAGGAGGAAATGTGTGTGCGTGTGTGTGTGTATGTTTTGAGGGCGGCCTTCTCCACTGGTGCGAGCCCCCCCTAGCATACGCAACCAAGTCATATGGTCACACACGAAACTGCCGCGCGCAACCAAAACGCGAAACATATCGTTACGATCGACCCCGTACACACTTGAACTATCAAAATGCATTGTGCTCTTCGGTAACCAACCTTTTCCCGGGATGATTTTTCCGTAGCCAAATAGTAACCATATGTACCATCTTCATAACCAAATCACACAACAAACATAAATCGTAGCCGCATCGTCACATCGAACCGAACATGTTCGACATTCCCGATTGAGCTCCAGGGAAGGGGGCGGTGGAACAAGACGGCGAGAGCGACAACGAACATGAGCACGCGAAAAAGTGAAGAACGAAAAAGCGAACGGAAATTGAAGCAGGACCTGGGGTAAAATCGGTGTCGTGGAAGACGACGTGGAAAACCGAGCGACAAGGAGGGACAACGAATGAGGAGGAGGAGACAGAGCGTTATCAGGAATAGCAGGACGAGGAGGAGGCAGAGAGGGATACAACAAAGTGCTAACGGAGTTCCCCCGCATAAGGATGTTACGGGGTGGGAAGGGCACGAAACCTTGTAAACATAATGGTTTGGTGGTACCTTCCTCTCTCAAGCCGGGTTTTTTTTTTCTGGAGGGGTGTGAGTGGCACGAAACCTGATATCGAATATGGTTTTGGGATACCCTCCTCGTTCAGGCGGGGCCTCCTTGGAGGGGTTGGATGGGCACGACACTTTGTAAATAGTTTGGTTTGGGGATACCCTCCTCGCTTAAGCAGGGCCTCCCTGGAGGGGTGGGAGGGGCACGCAACCCGATATCGAATTGTATGGGTTTGGGATACTCCCCTCGAACAGGCGGGGCCTGTTTGCAGGGCTGGGAGGGGCACGACAACTTCGTAACTTGTATGGTTTTGGGGTACCCTCCTCGCTCAGGCGGGGCTGTACACGATCTGGTTGTAGGATCCCCTCCTCGCTCAAGCGGGGCCGGCCTGGAGAGGTGGGAGGGGCACGAAATGTTGGACATAATTTGGTTTGGGGGTGCCCTCCTCGCTCAGGCGGGGCCTCCCTGGAAGGGTGGGAGGGACACGAAACCTTGTAAACAGTATGGGTTTGGGATACTCTCCTCGCTCAGGCGGCGCCTCCCTGGAGAGGTGGGAAGGGCACGACCCCTTTTAAATAGTATGGCTTTGGGATACCCTCCTCGCTCGGGCGGGGCCTGCCTGGAGGGGTTGGAGGCGCACGAAACCTTGTAGCTAGAATGGTTTGGTGGTACCCTCCTCGCTCAGGCAGGGCCTCCCTGGAGGAGTTGGAGGGGCACGAAGCGTTGTAAATATAATGGTTCGGTGATATTATCCTCGCTCAGGCGGGGCCTGCCAGGAGGGGTTGGAAGGGGCACGACACCTTGTAAACAATGTGGTTTTGAAATGCCTTCCTCGCTCGGGCGGTGCCTCCTTGAGCGGTGTGAGGGTCACGAAACCTTCTAAGTAGTATTGTTTCGGGATGCCCTCCTCGCTCGGGTGGGGTTTTCCTGGAGGGCTGGGAGGGGCACGACACCTCGTACATAATATGGTGTGGGGATACCCTCCTCGCTCGGGCGAGGCTACCCTGGAGGGGTGTGAAGGGCACGAAACCTGATGCCGAGTATGGTTTTGGGAGTCCCTCCTCGCTCGGGCGGGGCGTCCCTGGAGGGGTGGGAGGGGCACGAAACTTTGTAAACAGTATGGTTTTGTGATACCCTCATCGGGCACGACACTTTGTAGATGACATGGTTTGGGTAGACCCTCCTCGCTCGGGCGGGGCCTCCCTGGCGGGGTGGGAGGGGCACTAAAACGTGTAAACAATATAGTTTTGAAATGCTTTCCTCGCTCAGGCGGGGCCTCCCTGGAGGGGTGGGAGGGGCACGACAACTTTGTAAATTGTATGGTTTTGGGATACCCTCCTCGCTCAGGCAGGGCCTTCCTGGAGGGGTTGGAGGGGCACGAAGCGTTGTACATATAATGATTTGGTGATACCTCCTCGCTCAGGCGGGGCCTGTCTGGAGGGGTGGGACGGGCACGACACCTTGTAAATCATCTGGTGTGGGGGTACCCTCCTCGCTCGGGCGGGGCCTCCTCCATGGAGGGCTGGGAGGAGCACGAAACCTTGTAACTAGTTTGGTTTTGAGATTCCCTCCTCGCTCGGGCAAGGCCTCCCTGGAGAGGTGGGAAGGGGCACGGCAACTCGTAAATCATATTGTTTGGTATGGCAGGTATGGTATAGTATAGTACGTGTGGTATGGTAGGGTATGGTATGGCATAATATGGACGTAATAGTATAGTACGTATGGTATTGGTAGGGCATGGCAGGTATGATATTGCACAGGTGAGAGAAGAGGAGAAGGAGGAGAAGGAGGAGGAGAAGGAGAGGGTTGTTCAGGAAAACAAGAACCTTTTTTTTTCAGAATGTGGGGAACAACACACACGCAAGCTCGAGGAGGATTGAGAAGGGAAGGATGAGGAGGAGGAGGAGGAGGAGGAGGAGGGAAAAGGAAGAGAGGCATTGGCGGAGAGGCATTGGCGGAAGCACTGCGAGAGTACGAGGGCCGAGTAACAGTATTGACACATTGATGATTTGACGCCAGGGTTCAAGGTTAGAACCAGGAGGTTTGGAAGGAGGCGTCGGAGGAGGCCCTAATGTACAAGGACGAGGATGAGGCTTGCAGGAAGTATTATTGGAGTGAGAAAACCAGAGACGGTTTGGAGGGAAGAGGGGGCTTGACGAGGGATACTTTGAACAGGAGGAGGTGCGGGAAGAAATGGTTGGAATTCTAGACGCTTTGCGTAACCCCACCACCTCTGCCCTAGTCTTAGCCGACCCAGCGTACGGCGGTGGTACGGACTTCGCGCTGAGTGGTTCAGCCTTCAGCGTTGTCGCTTCGGTTCTACCTGCCCGCTTTCGGCTAGGAGAGCTGGTCGGAACTTGGGCGCCGATCGGGCGACTTTTCCGTTGCAATCGCACTGCGGTCTGCTTCACTTCGGTGTGGTTGGCGCCTATGTGCGTTCGCCTTAATGCGGGGCATTTGGCTCAGTGCATGTGCACACCACGCATTCTTGCTAATTCGCCTAGCTCGCGTCCCGGACGTTGCTCTCGCCGTCTGACCGCCGTCTCGCGGCCGCGACCGAAAAAGAATAGCCCCACCAGCCCATCCAGAAACGATGCCAAGAGACGTAGCCTCGATCAGGGAAGTGGGCAGCACACAGAGGAAGGGTCCCCCAGAGGAGGCTTTTTGGAGCGTGTTGGAGGCATGTTAGCGGGCCCAGTGTCGTCTTTGAGCGTGTTGGGTGCCTCGGGGGTGCTCTTGAGGTTTATTTGGTGTCTCTGTAGGGCCTCTTGGAGGCCTCGTGGGTGCCTCTTGGGGCCGTATGGGCGCCTCTTGGGGCCCTTTTGGGGCACTCTTGGGAGCTTTAGGGGCGCCCGTGGGCCATCTTGCAGGACATCGGTCTTCATCTGAGAGGAAGTTCAGATCAAGTGCAGATCGTCCTCGCCACTCCTCCTCCTCCTCCTCCTCCTCCTCCTCCTCCTCCTCCTCCTCCTCCTCCTCCTCATTATATCGTCGTTCCCCCTCCTCCTTTCCCTCCTCCTCCCCCTTGTTATCCCCCCACCTCCGCCTCCTCCTTCTCCTCGTCCCCATCCTCCGCTGTTTGGTCACCCCGACTTTGCGCAGCGAGCGTAATTTCAAAACCACCTCCTCATCTGCCTCCTCCTTTTCCTCCTCATCCTCCTCCACGTCCTCTTCATTGTCCTCCTCCTTCTCCTCCTTTTTCTCCTCCTCCTGCCTCTCCTTCTCCTCATCCTCTTCCCCTCCTCCTCCTCCACGTTTTTTCTCCCCCTCCTCCTAGCATTCGGTGCGCCGCCCATGGCGGCAGGCGCCTCACAAGGATCGTGCACCATAGGGGGTTCCACCCATGGCCTTACCCCCATTCCCGCACGCCCCTTCAGAGGCATCGCGCAGCCAGCCGGTCCCGAATCCAAGATTCGCGTCCTCGCGCTAAGAGACAAGAAGTCACATGAGTGGTTTGGGTGGTTCGTGGGTCAATGCTTCATGTGCGCCCCCATGTGGGGGCCAGGTGTGGTTACGATTTGGTTGCGACGTTCGCGGTGCACCGCGAACGTCACAACCAAATCGTAACCAAACCATAACTAAATCATAACCATATTGGATCGTAAATCGTAGCCGTATTTGATGCACCGTAACCAAATCGTAACCGCATTTCCAGTTTACAAAACCAGCTCATAACCACATTATGTTTCGTAATCAGCTTCCCCGCAACCAAATGAAAACAAGGCACCCCTCTGAAGCGAAGTCGCTCTTACAAGGTGACAATTTGGTTATGGGCGCGTAGGCGACCAACCAGTTTAAAGTACATTGTGTTTGGCGCGCGAGTTGGTTACGCGCTCTTGCCTTCTAAGGCCCAGAGCACGCGGGGGATAAGGACGAGGAAGAGGAGGAGGAGGAGCAGCAGCAGCAGGCGGAGGAGGAGGAGGACGAGGAGGAGCGCGCGTGTGTGTGTGCGTGTGCGTATGCGTGTGCGTGTGTATGTGTGTTGTGTGCTGTATGGTGTGTGTGTGTGTGTGTGTTGTGTGTTGTGTGATGTGTGTGGTGTGTGGTGTGTTGTGTTGTGTTGTGTGGTGTCTGGTTTGTGTTGTGTGTGATGTGTTATGGGTGTTGTGCTCTGTATTGTGTGTTGTGTGTTGTGTTGTTGTGTGCTGTGTGTTTCGTAATGTGTGTGCTATGTGTGCTATGTGTGTGTTGTGTGTTGTGTGTGGTGTGTATGTGTTGTGTGTTGTGCGTGTGTCTGTTTTTGTGCGTGTGTCTTTGGAGAGCGGCCTTCCCGCCCGCTGCGAGCACCCCAAAGCAGGAGGAGGAGGAGGAACAGAAATGTTTGGGGGCTTTCGTTTCGGTGTGCATCTAAGCCGTGCAAGGAGGGGGAGGACAAGTGCGAGGAGGACGAGGGGGAGGACACCCGCGCGCGCCGGGGGAGGGGGTAAGGAGGAGGAACACGAAGTAGAGGAGGAGCAGGAGACCCCTCGGAAGAGAGAAGGGTGAGGTTCCGCCGTTCCGCCACTCGGATGTTCTAGTCAGGACTTCGAAAGCTGTGCGGATGACCGAGTCGACCGCATCCACGATGCCCAGAAACGCGGCGATTCGTACTTTAGTCGTTGGCGTGGTTTTGGTTTGCGTCAGCTGGTCATGCAGATGGGCGCGATGAACACTGGGAAGAAGTCAAGCTTCAGCGCCGTCTGCCACATCTTAAGCACGGTCATCACACGCCACGCGCACATGCACCTTCATGGATTGTCCCAGGGAGATACCTTAGATATGCTCCATGGACCAGTCGCACAGAATGAGCCGTGGCAATCACTTTGGCTTCACCAGATTCCCGACAGCTACCGCAGCAACCTCCAGATAGCTTTGGTTTTCCGTCCCCCGTACATACGCAGAACCTTTAATAACATGTCCCCTGGTTATTGTCCCTCGGCACCGAGTGGCATTTTTGAAAGGTCCTGTTACCAAGGATAACTTCGAAACCCGCGCTCATTTTCACGAAGTCCAGACGTCATCAGAGTTAAGTTCAGACGAATTTACGTCGACACCCATGCCGCCTCCCCCTCTCCTCCCACCATGTGAAGTTGCTTGGTCGGCCTCTGAATCCAGAGGTTGGTGCGAGTCGATGAGTCTTGCAATGACTCTCCTTGCCAGCGCGGGCAACTCGAAAAAACGCGCCTCTGGCTCCGACGTTGGGTCTGTGAGGTCCTCTCTCTCTTTCTCGTTGTCTCTTTCGCTCCCTTGCCCGTTTCTGGCCCTTCCTGGCCCGCTTTTCTGTGTCGGCCCGTCCCGGTGTCCGAATAAGAGCCGCGGCGCCCCGCACTGCTTGCGAACCCCTGTGTGCCCGCGACCCTGGCACCTGGGAGTGTACGACCACCACTATTCGTTTTTTTACGTTGTCTCTTTCTGTGTTTCTCTTGGACTCTCTCGTTCGTTTTTCTTCATGTCCTCTCTCTGCCTCTCTTTCTCGCTCTCACTGCCTCGTGATTATGCTTCCTCTCTCTGTCCATGCATCCCTGTCGTTCGCCCGCCCGCTCTCCTCTGCTCAACCATGGTCGTTCTCGTTGGCTACTTCTTCTCCCATCCACACCTGCTGCTCTTCCTAGTCTTGCTTGTTCTCCAATCATCTGCCCTTCATCTGATGTGATCCCGTTTGGCCGCCTAGCTCCTCGGCCGCGTCGAAACGAAATGGCGTGCTGCTGCGAGCTCTCCAACATTCGGCAGTCATTCGAACACCATGCTCCATTTCATGCTGTGGGCCTCTCGGGTATCCTTGTGAGGCCCTGCCGCACACCCGGCCCGTCTTGTGGTGGTCCCAGGGTTCCATCTTGGACCATGTTGGTTCTTACCGGAGGCAGCCAGGGTTGATCTGGGGCCATGGTGGAGCCATCGACGTACGACCAACAATTGGGCGCTGCTGCTCCTCGGGACCTCTCCTATCCAGACCTGAGGAAAGCAGGTGGCAGTGATCACGTTTCTAATGTCAACGCCGCACGCTCTCTCTCTTTCTCTCTCTCTCTCTCTCTCTCTCTCATTCCTAACCAACACTCCCACCGCTTTGGCAGCACCCGTGGCTCAGCATAGCCAGCGGCCGCGATCCGATGGACAGCCATGGGGAGCCAAACTTGACGCCATTTCCGCCAGGCTCGCTGGGTGTGCCAGGCGCGCCTGGTGTGCCGGACGCCCACCGCTAGCGGCAAGCGGCGCGCGTCAGGTGCGCCAGTGCGCACAACAGCGCACAGTGGGCAGTACGACGACGCCTTCACCCCTGAAACCCAAGCAAAGACGACGGGGTGAATTGTCATCGTGCACGGCGCGTGCACATTCAATCACCTTGCATCGGCCTTGGAGAAGGTGTGGGCCAGCATGAAGCGAACAAGATTCCCGCACCTCCACCGTGTGTGTGTGAAGGTTCGGCGCAAAATGATGTTGGATGCCAATGCGTGGTCAAAGGTTTGCCGCAATGTGCACGTTGCATTACTTGGAGGCCTTTCTGAGGCTCTTTCCGTCGGTCTCACTGCACATGCGTGGTTGCAGCCTCCATTCTGATGTGTCTGAGTACGCGAAGCTACCTGCTCCCACAGGCCCCTGGGATCGGCGCACTGACGTTTTTTCACCCCTCGCCCCTCCGCCAGCTCTCTTTCCCTCGTGCGCAGTCGAATCCGACGTGAGGGGGGTGCGCAAGGCACCCCTGGATCCCTCGATCATGGACATTGCTGGGTATCATTTACACTTGGATCCCTCGATCCTGGGCATCCTGGGCATCCTGGATTCCTCGATCCCCGGCCCAGTGGCACCCAGTCCTCGTGCCCCCTCCGCGTGGCTGATTCTGGCCTCGCGGCCGACCCTCTGCGCCTCTGAGGCTCTTCCGGGGCAGGCCTGCCCTTGCCCACCCCCTCGGCCATGCTCGCCCGTGGCGCCGCGTTCTCCCGCCGGGCGGCTGCGGCAACAGGCAGGAGGGCGAGGGCTCGGAGCGGGTTCTGGACAGTTCGCGCAAGGAGTGGGCGACCAAGTGGTAACGGGGGAACCATGTCGCGTCCCAGGCGTGCGATGTCCTGATCTCTTCCGTACGGGATCCTGGGAAGTCCCGACCCCTTTCCCGGGGACCAGTTCTTCATCCTGAGTGGCTGTTTGACGATCCCGGGGCCCGGACCGGGGGCCCCGAGAGGCCGAAAACGACGCAACACATCTGCCGGATGTTTTCTCAGGACGCGGGCATGTCTGGGGTCGACCTGAGTCCCGACACCGCTCGTGCTCTGCGATTGTGGACGCGCAGCGTCGCACGGTGCCGTCCGCGGCCGCGCGCCGTTGGCGCACGGCCTGAGCTCGTGAGCGAGCGAGGGGCGGCGCGAGAGCGAGAAGAGCATCGTGCTCTGCGCGTCTCGTGGCGTGGGGAGTTAGCTCGATCCTTCTCCTGCTCCTCCTGCTCCTCCTTCTCCTGCTTCTCCTCCTCCTCATCCTCATCCTCCTGCTCCTCCTCCTCCTCCCTCCTCCCTCCTCCCTCCTCCCTCCTCCCTCCCCCCCCCTCGCTCCTCCTCGCTCCTCCGCTCACTCCGTCCTCCCCCTCCTCCCTCCTCCCTCATCCTGCTCTTCGCTCCCCCTGCTCCTGGTTCCCCCGCCCGCTCCGCGGCAGCGGCTCGATCGTGTTGTTCTTTGTGGGGGGGGGCGGGAGGGGCGATTTCCAGGGCCACCAGGTGTGCGGGGGGGCAGCTACAATGCAAACGCCACAATCCACACGGTGGTTCCCGTGTGGGAGGAAGCTCCAGATTCGTCGGACATGATGTTGCGGTTTCAACTCTGCGCGCGCATCGTGCACACAAGTTGCTGCAGGCCTGGGTTTCTCGGAGGCTTGAGGAAGAGTTGTTCAGTCGGACCGGGGTATATGATGGAGGTCGGTTCGGGGAGGAGCCCTGGTGTTCCTCGTGTCTGTTGCATGTTCCCGTGCATCCTCGGGAGAGTACACTTAGATTGTTATGTTTGTGTTGGGTGACGAAGGGCCTCATGTTCTTGAGGGATCTGCGTCCGGCCTAGGTCCGACTGTAAAATTTGCGACGGTGGGATGCGGCTCTGCTCCTGGTGCCTCGGCCCGTCTCGGTCGGAGCTCGGGCGCCCCCGGCCACACCCTGAAGCTTTGGGATACGCCCGCGGCGCTGCCGGGCGACACGCGCGAAATGCAAGGGCCAAGGGCATTGTTAAGCCGGATTCGAGTCCTGCTCCCCTAGGATATTCGGTAGCAGAGTGTGTTTGTTGATAGCGCTTGCCATTTCGTTTTGGAATACATTGCCCGCTGTTGTGAGGCAGTTAGTATACGAGGGGGTACAGAGGGCAGAGTGTTCACACAGCTGGGAGGAATTTGTGAATTCAGTATGGGTCAGGCTTGAAGTGCCTCGACGAAGTGCGCCCACCCGAATAGTAAGCATGTGGCTGTATGCGGACCGAAGACAGTTTGCTTCCCGTCGTCGTCCTCCCCCTTGCTCCGCCCCCCCTTGGATGGTGTCGAAAGCGTCCGCGGCTCGGGCGGGAGAGCGTCCCCTTTTCCACTCCCTCATTATGTATCGTTCGTCGTTGCCTGCCTGTTCCACCGTCCGTCGTCCTACCTCGTTCTCCCTCCTGGTTCGAAGAAGGAGAGTGAAATCCCTGGTGCCGCGTTATACCGCCCGTTCGGTATCCGACCACAACGGCGCAACCAAACAGACGGGATTGCCAATTCAAGCTTTCGGGGCGCACTCCAAGCGCGGGCGGCCAAAGGCCGCTAAACACAGTCGCGTCGCCAACGTGTAAACGTATAGGTGGCTGCGGCAAGGTCCGGCCCTTGCCAGCGCAGCGATCTGTATGGCGTTGCGCAGGGCTTTGACTGGTAATCTGCCCGTGACATGTGACACCTCGCGTGTTTTCGGGCTGCGGGGCCTTTTTGGGGGGTCCTTCGGGGCCGGGGCCTCGTGGGACGGTTTGGGGCCGTTTGGGACCGCTTCGGTGCCGCATTTCACCGTGGCCGCCCTGGGTCAGGAAAGCGTTTATTTGCGGCCTCCTCGGGGTAACCTTGGGCCAGGGAAGAATGTACTCGCATTCCCCCATAGCTGGGCACGTCGACTACGGTTCTGGGTTGGTAAAGTCGGGGCGCCGTCGAGGTGGCGAGCGTTTACCTTTCTTAGATACACAGGTCAAGGTGTGATATGTGTACGCAGCTGGTGTTTTCAACTGGGCAATTCCTATGTAGGTCCATTGTTTACACAGGCGGTGGTGTGATCTGCGTGCACAGATATGGTTTCCATCTGTATATTCGGGGTATGCCCCTCGCAGGCGGTGTTATTGGGCGGGAACTTTCACGTTTCTCTTTCGGCTGGTCCAGGGGGGGTTGTACGCGGTCGAAATATACAGTTCGTGTGTCCGGTTGTGCATGTGTTGCGCGCCGGGTGGGAGTTTCCGCGGATCTCCCGGCTGGTCCAGGAGGGGGCCGTGATTTGGGAGGGCAAAAGCGCGGGGTTTGGGGATGCGGGGCTATGGGAGGGAAGGGGTTCGAAAAGAGGGGTGGCGAAGGGACCGGATGAAAACGATGGGACGCCAGGGTAGGACATGGGCCCAAGAGAACTTGCATTATGGGCGTCAGCATCATGAGGACGAGGACGGCGGGGGGGGCAACACAAGGGGGGATGATTTGCATTAGGGTGTAGAGGATTGGCGGAGGGCGGGGACGTGGACAATGGGGGCACGCATCTGGCGGGCGGGGGAGGACGAGGAGGAACGACGTGAACTGGCGCATGGGGACGTTGACAATAAGGGGGAGGGGCATGATGAGGATGGGGAGGGGTCGGAAGGGGCATGGGGTGGGTGGGGCGAAAGCGAATGGATATCGGGAGGAGGCGGGGGATGGGGCATGACGGCGAGGTGGGCGCCAGCGAACGTTCAGTTATTCAGCGTTCTGCGTGTCCGTGCGCCCCCCCAGAACACACATTGATCGGTTGCAAAACTGCATTATTTGGGTAGTCGGGCGCGGCGTGCGTCCAGGCCACAGGCTCGAGACAACGACGCCCCTTGGCGTCGCGTTGAAGCTGCCCTTCTTCGCCAAGCCGCATATGCACAGATAAACAGAATATGTGTTTCAACGTTTGTTGCATAACCGTGTCTGTAGTAACACACCCACTTTGGAATCCAACAGTTCGTTTCGGTCGGTCTCGTTCGGAATCTCTCCAGCAAACTTCGGGTCGCTTTTTGTGGTTCTCGAATTGTTTGGAATTGGTGGCATTCGTGAAGTTTGCTTCTTGCGTGGTGTAATTTTCGGTAGTTGTTGATGCTTGTGCCGCTTGTGGATTGCCCGCCCCCCCCCGTCCCCCGTTTTCTGTTTGGGCCCTGCCCCCGTCGAGCCTCCGTCTATTTTCGAATTTTCGTTCGGCAAGAAAGAGACAAATGCATTCCGCACCTTTTTGTCGCTGGCGTTCGCACAAACATCCGGTGGGATTGATATTTGTTTTTCAAACCCCCATCCCCTCATCTCAGCCTTGTCGAGGAAAACGAGTGCTGGGGAAGGTGGTCGGCCCCGCGCGAGCCGGCAAAAACAGGCGAGCAAACAGGGGTTGGCCATGCAACGAGCTTGAAGAATGGCGTTCGTGGAGAAGTAGTACCGGAATGGAGTGCTGCAGGCAGGATTGCGGGGAATATAAAGTGGAGGAGGAGGAACAGGAGGAGGAGGAGGAGGAGGAGGAGGAGGAAGAGGAGGTGGAAGCCACCGCCTTGCAATCGCCTTGCCCCCTTCACGACAGATGCAGAGGGGCCGGGCGAGGCGTTGAAAGTCTGGCGCGCGCCAAGAACGCAGCGGAGTCCAGAACCAGGCGCTGAGTCATACAGTGGTTTGCCATTATTCCCTCGACGATAGGCACATTTTGTTCCTGACAGTGCATGTGTTGCCTTTGACCTACACTCACACTCCCGCCCGTTTGCACGTGCGACACACTTCCACTCGAACTCGGCTCGCTTTTGCACTTGCTATCGCAGTTTTACCAAAACTACACAGACGCGCATAATCGCACGCAAACTCCTCTCATTCGCGTATACGCGCGTTCCCCCCGCTCGCTTTACGACACTTTCTTACGCGTGCAGTTGCGCTTGCATTAGCTTTCGCACTCGGATTCGTGCTCACGCGGTTCAGTATTCGCGCCCACTGTAATATCATAGCTGCGCTTCACATCTCGCATGTTTACGCAAGGATTTGCGTCGCGCAATCAATGTGCCAGTGATCGTGCTTTCACAATCCGTACGAATAGCCGCTTCCATTTCACGAGCAATCATCACTACCCCTGATCATTACCATTGGCTCACACATGTGCGACCATGCTCATTACTGTGCAGGTGCGCGCTGGGTATCATCAGAGGACGAAGCTGCCGCCGGGGCTTTCCCCTAGGTTTCCTCCCGCGGTGCGGCTTGGCCTCCCAGAGAGACTGGTAGAGGAGGATCGGCGGCAAGCGTGGGGGGGAAGTGAAAAGTAAAAGGCATTCTAGGAAGGCGGCCAGACTTCTCAGAAGCCCTCGCGCCTTCTGAGAAGTCTTTTCTGCCTTCGGGGAAGGCTCAGGCAACTTCTCAGAAGGCTGGGGGATTTCCGAGCCTTCTGAGAAGGCCCGCCCCTCCCCGCTCCCCCCCCTCGCTCGCCGCCGACAGCTGCCCCGTGGCCTCCCCGAAGCACTGGCAGAGGAGGCGATCGCGAGAGCCCCCTCCTCGAGCAGCCACGGGCACGGCCGGCGCCGAGGCCGGCCCTGCGCGGCGGGCCGCAAGCGCCCAGGCCGCGGGAGGCGGCGGTGCGCCTTCGGGCTGGCCGCGCGGCCGCCGCGGGTCGGGCGGCGGAGGCCGCCGAGCGCCTCGGCGAGACGCGGGGCGCGCCTCCTGCGGCTGCAGGGGCAGCCCGCAGCACGTGCCGCGGGCGGCTCCCGGCGGGCGCCGCCCGCGGGCGGCGCGCGGGGCTCGGAGCGGGGCACGCCGCTGGCCAGGAGCGGGGCGCGCCGCCGTGAGCTCGGCGACGACCCCCTCCTCCTCCAGGCGCCCTGCGGCAGATGGCGGGAGCGGTCCCTCCCCATTCCTTACCTCCCTCCCCTGCTGCACGCCCCGCCCCGCCCCCTCACGGGCTGTCGGCGACGACCCCCTCCTCATCCTCCCACGGGCGGCGAACACGTCCGCATCCGCGCCGTCGCCGTCTGGGCTCCAGGGCGCGAGCCTGCAGATGCGCGGTGGCCCGGATACGTTCCGCGCGGAGCATCCGTGAGGAAACGCCCCGCCCTGGGGCCCGGCCCGCGAGGCCGTGGATACGGATATGTGCTTCGCCCCCGAGTTGCCCCCTTCTCCTCATCCTCCTCACCCTAGTTGCCCGTGGTTTCATGTCCGCCTGGTCTCCACGCCCGGCGTGACCTCGCATGAGGAGGGGGTCTATTTAATCAAAGCAGGCACACTTGCTGGTTCCGGGGGGGGCGGGGGCGACGGAGAAAGACGACGAGGCGCCCTACGGCAGATAGGTGGAGCGGTCCCTCCCCTGCCCTGCCTCCCTCCCCTGCTGCACGCCCCGCCCCGATGAGCGACAGGGTGGAGGGCGGCCCCGCGCTCGGCGGACGGCGACAGCGATGCGCCAGAGGGCAGAAAGCGAAAGCGCGCCCCCTCCCCCCTCCCCCATTCGGGTCGGACGAGGGGGGGGGAGGTTGGGAAGAGAGGGGGGGGCACGGGAGCTGCTGCATGCTGGCTTCGGCTCCGGCGCCGTGGGGACCGCCTGCATGCAGCCGAATCGCTGGCTCCTCTATGCTTCCCAACCCCCCTTCTCGTCAGCCCCTCCCCCTTCCCCCTCCCTCCACCATGCTCAGCATCGTCTAACCGATCCCTATCTCCATAGGCCATTGTATCTCAGCCCCGCCAGCAGACCCCCTCCTTCCCAAGGTGGAGACAGGTCCCGCGACACCCAGAGGGGACAACATAAAAACCCACCCGGAGCCTAGAGAGCGTTTTGTATTCCCGGGCAATCTCGGGCGTTACGGGGGGGGAAGGGGGGCTGGGGGGCGGTCAGGTCACATTTCGCGCTGGCGCCGTGTAGGAATACCGCAAGAATCGTGGTGCTACCTGGGGGGAGGGGTACTGGCGGGTCTGGTCACTGCCGCTATCGCGAAGCATAGAATATTCGATTCTGTCGGATCGAAATGGGTACGGAAAGAATCCGTACAAAGTCCAACAACAGTTCCTGATCGGTTTTTAAGAGGGCTCGCTGTCCGCGCTGCCGCGGGCCCTGTCCCTTCGAGACAGAAGGCCGCCTGCCCAACAGCGGCCGCTGTCAGTCTTGGACAACGTTTGATCGTACCCAGCTCTTCCGTGCCCATTTCGGGCGTCCAAGTCCTGGGGGGGTAGAGTCGGCCAGTGTGGCACAGGTTCTGCCAGTGGGGGTGGGGATCCGTGAACCGGTGCCCACGTGCCGCACGTCCCGCCCCGACGGCGGCCAGGCGGAGGGGCGGCCCCGCGCTCGGCGGCTGTCGGCCGCTAGGGCGCCGTACTCGTTGGCACCGTGGGCAAGGCGGCTAGGCGCGCCGAGCGTTGATGCAGGAGGGAGAAGAGGGGGGGTGGAGGGCGCGGGGAGGTGCGTGTCGAGTGGTGGCGAAGCGTCCTGGCTTGCCCATGGGCCGTCAAAGAATTATCTACGAACCTTTTGTGATGTGTGCGACATATTCTCAGATCATGTCTGGCTGAGACCGTCTTCTCTTAGTATAACATTGCGTTGGGTCTGGGACAAGTTCTTTGGTTCTAAGAACATGTCATGGTAGGCCTACATGAATGCCGGGACAATTGGTCCTTGCTCGAGAGTGGAGGGAGGGAGGAAGGAGGATTGTCCTGGATTGTCCCGGCCTGCACTGTAGGGCCAAGCGTGCTCAGGGCCTCAGTGGATGCACCTCTGCCGCGCCCAGCTTATCCCGGCCCAGCTGTAGAGGAGAGCTGTAGTCTGAAGTGTAGCCGATGACGCCGGTTCCCAGTTTAGCGCCCGCCTGCCGCGCAAGCCTCGGCCCCCTCACACGAACGGATTCCAACACTGTAGTTGATAGCTTGGCTGAGGAAAGAGGGGGAAGAGCAGGGGAGGGGGATGGTCGACGAAGAAAGCACAAAAAACATACGCATCGGCGCTCCGCCTCCCCTGGCGGCGCCTCCGGTGCTGCCACTGGCGCGCTCCGCGCGCCAGGGAGGGGGTCTCAGCATATATCCAAGAAGTCCGCGCGGGCCTCCGAACGTTTATGTTCATGTTTCTGTTTATAATTTGTGTTTTTCCTCTGGACGGGGAGAGGGGGGTGGGGTGGGGTTAAGTTAGCCAGCTCGAACAAGCCAGAGGGTTCCGTCCACTCCCACCCGCCCTCCCACAACATAAGAAACAAGTGCGTCGCGTCCGACGCCTGTCGCTCATCTTATATCGCGGGCGGCTAGACGATCAGCGCGCGACATGAGCTGCGTCCTATTCCTGCCGCGTATTGAGCAACGTCGACGAGAAACAAGACCGCGCGCGATGTACGCCGCGCCCCGCTCCGGCCTCTCATGTTGCATCGTCGGCGAGAACATGTCCAGCGCGCGAAGTGCGCCGCGTCTCATTCCAGCCACGCGTGTTGTACCGCCACTCGTTTCGCTCCCGCCGCGCATGGAGGAGGGGGAGGAGGGGGAGGAGGAGGAGGGGGAGGAGGAGGAGGAGGAGGAGGAGGAGGAGGAGGAGGAGGAGGAGGGGAGGAGGGGAGGGAAAGAGGGAGGAAGGGAGAAACTGAGGAGGAATAGGTGAATAGCTCTTGGGAATTCGCGGGGCGTCCTGGGAGTTTTCTGCTATACGCCTCAGGGCCTCTTGGATAGATCTTCCGTGTTGGAATATTGTCAACACAAGCAGGCGCGAACCTCGTAATCTATCAAACACCAAATGGAAATCCTTATTTCTGCTGCCCCCCCGGACCTCCTGGACGTTTTTTTAATTTTTTGGGGGGGCCCTTGCTTGAAACGCCCATGCTTGAGGCATTCTGCTTCGCCGCCCGCTCAGATCTTCAACCCGACGGGCCGCAGCGTCGACGACAAGAAAGTCCTTGTTGACGAGCAGGCGTCCCCGCGCGATGCGCGCCGCGTCCCATTCCCACTACGCGATTCGCAGCGCCGACGAGGAGAAAGTACATATTGGCAACACAAACGTCGACGTTGCGGTGTTTGTTTTGACAGGTAGGACGTGGGGTCCCGCGTAGGGTTGGCCAGGCGTCCGCGCGCGATGTGCGCGGCGTCCCATTCATGCTTCACTGTTCGCAGCGTCGGCGACAAGAAAGTATAGGTTGAAGAGAAATACGTTAACTTTGTATTGTTTTGTTGATAGGCAGGGCGCGACCACCCGCTTCGGGTTACCCAAGCGACGTTCACTCCGTCCCGTTATTGCTGCACTTTTCGCAACTCGACGACATGCTGGCGAGGAAAAATTTAGTTTGTGTTGTTCTGACAGTTCGGACGGCGGGGTTGCTATCGGCGACTAGGTGGGGATGTGGGGGTGTTTAATCGTAGGAAGTAAGGGCGGGGGGTGGGGCACAGGGGCAGGATGGGTGGGGGTGGGTGGGCGGGTTGGGGCTGGCGTTTAGCTTTGTGCCTTGGCAGGCTTGTGCGACCGCCGAGTGGCAGCCGTTCTTCTTTTCAGCTCGCATGACAATGTTTTTGTTTCGGCTCTCCTCGTCTTCCTCATTTCCATGTTTCTTCTTCGCGTAATCCTCCTCCTCCTCCTCCTCCTCCTCATTATCCTCCTCGTCCTCGTCCTCCTCCTTTTCCTCCCCTTCCTCCTCCTGATCATCATCGTCCTCCTTGTCCTCCTCGTCGTTGCTGCCGTCCCTCTGTCACATTGGGCACTCGGAGTGGAATTATGGCCCATCGCAGACCTCCTCCCCACTGGCCCCGCCATTGCTCCGTTCTCCCTCCCTGCCTTCACCTCCTTGCCTGCTTTTCCCTGCCGCCTGGTCTCCACGCCGGGCGCGCGCTGTTTTGCGCCCGCCGGGTCTCCACGCCTGGCGTGGCTCGAGGCGTCCTTGCGCCGCGAGGGCCTCTGGACCTTCTCCTCAGAAGATGTGCGCTCATCTGTTCGCTCGTCCTCCTCGTATCGTTCCTCATCGTCACCACCATCATCGCCACCATCAGCACCATCATCATTGACAGCATCACCGTCGTCGTCGTCATCCTCAGCCTCATCACCATCATCGCCATTATCACATCAGCGTCATCGTCGTCATCAGCAACATTATCGTCAGCACCAGCATCATCTGCATCAGCATAATCATCGTCAGCAGTAGCACCACCATCATCACACTTATCCTTTACCATCACCACCACCAGTGTCACTGCGTATCCGAATCAGTGTCATTATCACCACCATCTTCAACATCCTCAACATCATCATCATCATCATCATCATCATCATCATCATCATAATCATAATCATCATCATCATCATCATCATCATCATCATCATCATCATCATCATCATCAGTACCATCACCATCATCATCATCATGATCCGCATCATCAGTATCACCCGCATCCTCATCATCATCATCATCATCATCGTCAGCGTCGTCGGCCGTCATTCATCACCATCATCAACATACACAAGCTCCAGCACCAGCATCTTCATCATCATCACCAGCGTTGGCGTCGTCATCCTCATCACCATCAGCATCATCGCCAGCATCGCCACCATCATCAGCATCAGCATCGTCAGCAGCAGCATCGTCGGTACCAGCATCATCGTCACAAGCAGCAGCCTCACCATCATCAAACTTCTACTGATCCATAGCAGCACCACCACCAGTATCAGCGTCATTATGTTCGGCTGCATCATCATGATCAGTACCAGCATCATCATCACCGCAATCACCATCACCATCGCCACCGTCATCACGATCGTCAACATCACCATCGTCATCATCATCAGCAGCATCACCATCAGCATCGTGATCATCAGCACACTCAACCGCATCAGCATCATCACTATCATCATCGTCATCATCACCAGCAATTTCGTCGTCAGAATCACTATCATCGTCATCATCGTCATCATCCCCAGCATCATCACCAAACGCATCATCAGCATCAGCAGCATCATCGTCATCGCCACCATCTTTGTCGCAATCAACATCATCATCGTCATCATCATACGCATCATCATCGTCATCACAATATTCAACGTCATCAACAGCATCAGCATCACCACCGTCATCATCAGTATCAGCAGCACCATCATCATCACCAATAGCAGCTTCCTCGTCATCCTCATCATCAGCATGTTCATCATCATCGCCATCGTCATCATCAGCATCATCCTCATCGTCAACCTCATCCCCAGCATTGGCATCAGCATCATCATCTGCATCAACACCATCATACGCATCATCATCATCACCAGTATACCATCGTCGTCGTCGTAGTCATCATCACCAGCATCATCGTCCTCGTCCTCATCATCATCACAATCACCATTATCATCGTCATCATCATCAGCATCATCATCATCATCATCAGTATCATCAGCATCATCATCACAAGCATCATCCTTGTCATCGTCATCGTCATCGTCATTGTCATCACCATTACCATTATCATTATACATCATCTTACTCGTGCACCTTCTCCTGCTCCTGCTCGTGATACCTGGCCCGGGTCCTTTCTCATCCTCCTCATCGTCCTCTCGGTCCTCGTCGGTTATTCCGTCTCTGTTGGAAGGCTGCCTCGGTGGCCGGGCGACGGCTCGGCGCACATCGGGGTCGCGGCCACAGCGCTCGCGGGCGCAGCTGCGCTGGCCGCGGCATTCCATGACCCTGGGACGGGGAGGGGCGTCGGAGGAGAACGAAGATATGACAGATCCTCGGAGGAGGAACGGGTACGTACCGATACCACTGCCATTGCCGCGTTTTCGCCTTCTGGAGCCTCCTGGAGGTCCTTGTCGCCGCGGCTGGATTCGCCTCGAAGTTCTGGTCAGCACGCGCCCAAGGAGAGGTCCAGGGACTAGCAGTATCGGTAGTTACTTGGTGGCTTCCCCAATGACAGATCCGCTTCGCTTCCCACGCGGAGGAAGAGCGAACAGAAGATGAAGGGGAGAGGTGGGAGGAGGAGAATGGATCCTCACGACTGCTCGGTTCCTGTCGGGCACCTCCAAGGTGGAAGGTCGGCGAGAGAAGGAGCGGCATAGGCAAGCAGCCGCGCCCGTCCGCCTCAGTTGTGATGCCGACTTTGGCAGAGGGCGCCCTGGGTGGGGCGGGATAGGGGGAGGGGTCGGGGGGGCTAGGGAGGGGGGAGTGGCTGCTCAGCAGACGGAGGGGCGGGGCGAGGGGCAGCTTTGGGGGAGAACGAGGGGGGGGGCGATGGATGAGAGGAAGGAGGGGAGCGGTGGGCGGGGAGGCAGGCGAGGGAGAACCCTGGAGGGGAGGAGGAGGTGGAGGACGGGAGGGGGGGAGCGAGCCCCGGAGCGGGAGGGGAGGAGAGGGGAGATTGGTGGAGGACGGGAGAGTGAGCTTCGGCGAGCTGCGTCAAATTAGTGACTATGCGCGCCATACGTCTGGCCACACGATGCCTCCCAAGAGGGGCTCCAAGAGGCCCAAGAGGCCCGGGGCACTCACACACATCGGGCAATTGCCTAACGTTGTTGCAATGCTGATCTTACCTCAGGCTCGTCTCATTCGGACAGGTGTGCAACAAGAGCTTGAGAGGGCCCCATGCCGGCGTTCACATGTGTTCGGGAAGCTCACAAGTAGTGCAAAAGCAACAGTTGTTCAACATTCCGATCAAGACAGCTGTTCAATTCAAAGTGGGTCACACACAACGTGAAATACAAATATCCATCCTTAAGGTTCCCGAGCCCGTTTACGTAAAGCAGTTGGGAAGATTGGGGTCGCATTAGCTTGTTGAGGTTCCCCATCCACCTGCTTACGCATAGTGTGTCCTCCTCACGTCTCCTTCATTCCTCCTTGTTCATTATTGTCGGCCGTAGCTGGAGCTGCCCTTCGGGCACAATGAAGTGGTTCAACGGGCGGCTTGGTTGTCTTTTTGGGGTGCGATCCGTGTGTCCGTACTTGCTCCCTTGTGGTCGGTTGGGGAGCGTTTGTCCACAATTGTTCATTGTGTGCGTTCGGTGAGCTAGCCTAGATAAGATGTGACATGCAATATCGATGCTGTCGCACACTCCAGCGCAGGCTTGTCATGTTCGCACTCTTCCCGTTTATGCCAAGAAAGGATTTGGGGTCTCCTCGCTTCTTTTGCTCATGGCTCCAAGAGCACCTCCCCAAGAGGCCCAGGCTCCATTGCGGTTGTTTGGAGGGCCTTTCGGAGGAGATTAGAGACTAGAACTTGACCGCGCGCGAACCGCTCGTGCGCGTTTCTAATTTCACACCGAGGGCGACAGCAACGTAGCTCGCACATGTTCCTCGCATTTGAAGCGACCAGCATGTTCTAGGCAGTTTCGTTCGCGCGGGAGGAGGCGGAGGAGAATGATGCGAACCGTGGCCAGGAGGCAGAGGAGGAGGAGGAAAGGATGATGATGTTGATGATGTTGTTGATGACGATGATGGTGATGAACATGATGATGGTGATGGTGATGATGATGATTATGATGGTCATGATGATTATGATGATGGTGATGATGAAGCTGATGATGAGGAGGATGAGGAGGTTGATGATGATGGTGATGATGAAGGTGATGTTGATGATGATGCTGATGATGATGACGATGATGATGATGCTGATGCTGATGCTAGTGATGATGGTGATGATGATGATGATGATGATGATGCTGATGCTGATGATGGTGATGATGATGGTGGTGGTGATGATGTTGCTGATGATGGTGCTAATGATGATGAGGACGAGGAGTAGGAGGAGGAGGCGGAGGCGGGGGAGGAGGCGGATGAGGTGGAGGAGGAGGAGGAGGAGGAGGAGGAGGAATGCCAGAGAGGATATCAACGTAAACGCAATGGTAATGGCGGAGGGTGTCGATTTGGAGGGGGGGATCGATGATGAGAAGGGCGAGGGGGAGGAGGGTTCATTACCGATCTGGAGGAGGATAAAAAGGGAAACGGATATCGATGTAAATGAGGAGGGGAAGGAGGAGGAGGAGGAGGAGGAGAGGGGGGAGGATGAGGAGAGGTACAAGACTAGCAGCAGGAGGATACCCTCCCTGAAAATCTATCTTCGAACCTCTCTGTCGGGTGCATTTCGATCATAACCGCAGGGGTAGTCCAACCGTGTCGGCGAGTCGGCGAGAAGGCTCCCGAAGAGCACAGCACGGGAGGAACAAGCGCCCAGAAATCTCGACCCTGGAACCTCGAACGGCGACTACTCGAAACATCTCAACTACAGAACACAAACATACACTTTCGGAGGTACGCGTGGATTTCTTGGGTTGGCACTGGGCCCCTCTTCTCTGGCGCGCGGAGCGCGCCGATGGCGTCGCCAGAGGCGCCGCCAGGAGGGCCCAGCGCCAATCCCAGGAATCCGGGCGGATTTCCGAAAGTTGATGCCGATGCCGCTTTCCCTCACGCTACCCTCGTCACCATGCAGCAGGCGGGTCCTGAGGTTCTCCGCCCATTTCGGGATCTCCAGGCCCTCCACGGGCCCCAGAATGTGCAGGGCCCCGTGGGGCACCTCCAGCCATGCACTTCTTCCATGTTCGGTGATTCTCAGGATGTTTGTTAGCCCAATGTATGTTTACCTCATTCAGCTCCGCCGATAGCACGCAGCCCGTGCCGTCTTTCCTTGCATCGCCTGCGTCGTATCGAACGGTTTCGGTGGAGGCCATCATTGCACCGCCTGCGTCGTATCGAGGGGGCTTGGTGGAAAAGTACACTTGGGTGCTAATACACGCTCCGAGGACCATCGAATTCTACACTGCGACCTCTGGGCCCTCCACGGGCCCCGGGACCCCTCGACGCGCCCCAGGACCGTGAGGGCCCTGTGGTGGACCTCCCGGCCCTCTGCTCCTTCCGTGTCGGTGCCGCCTCGTGCGTTGTGTGGGTACGCCGACGTCCGAAGACGACCCTCGAGGTCTCAAGGCGATCACCTACTTTGTTCGAGGCTGTGGAGTTCCGCCGCCAGCTCCCGAGCCCGTCGTGCGCGGCGACGGAAAGGAAGAGAGGAAACGAGGAGCAAGCAGACGACGGCGAACGCAGAGGCAGGAGGTCGCGACCCCCCTAACACGCACCCTGCCCTTGCACACTGCCCTATCTTCAATGTCTGCACGCGGTGGAGGAGGAGGAGGAGGAGGAGGAGGAGGTGGAGGAGGAGGAGGAGGAGGAGGACCCCCCCTTTCTCCGCCTCCAGAGGGCCTGTGGAGGAGGAGGAGGAGGAGGAACCCCCCCTTCCCCAACCCAGAGGGGCCTGTGGAGGAGGAGGAGGCGAAGGAGGAGGAGGCTGAAAGGCTGAAAGGTGCAAGGGCAAGATGCCTCGCCGCAACGCGGCTGGCCCGAATCACTGGCCGAAAACAATCCCCAAAGGCAGACGCAGCGACGAGGAGCCCGAGGGTCCCACCAGACAGGCGCACCCCATCAACAAAAAAAAGGTCCTCCCTCCCATGATGGGAAGGCCGTGGCCAAGGCCCCGCCACCTCCACGGGGACGGAGACACACAGGCGACCAAACGCAGCCTCCAAGGCCGCCCCGGGGAGCCCCGCGGGCCGGAACGGAGCAGCCCCCTGGGCCACCCTCAGAAGACGCCAGCGGTTCGAGCCGACCCCATGCAGCTACGCATAGCGGCTCTTCCGCTCTCGACGGCCAGGAAGGTCATTAACGCGATCCTCACCGTCCGTTATTGCCCTTCCGCTTATTGTGATTCTTGCTATTGGCATGATTAGGATTAGTATTATTCTTGCTAGCCGTATTATGTTTAATTATCATGTGCTCTACGATTACTACGGTTATGAGTCGTATTGGTACTATGTGTATTAGTGTAAGTGTGTTCATTTCTATGTTCCACATTATTTCTCGTATTAGGTGTCTGTTTATTGTTATTGTGATTCGTGATGCCTATAGTGTTATCATTAGTGCTAGTATGATCCTTCTTCTCTTTGCCTAGCGAGGGCGGAGCGAAGTTGCCTAGCGAGGGCGGAGCGAATGTCTTCCACGGAGAACTCGAACCGCTCCGTCATTACCGCCAGCGCGGCCTCGTGCTCTCCTGAGCCATGCTGCAGGCTATCGACGGCCTGCGGAACTTGATCGATGAAGCCGCCCTGAGCGTAAGCGAAGACGAGCGGCATCTTCTCCTCGCCGGCGTCGTCGCAGTCCACAGCCAGGGCCGTTACGACAGTGACCATCTTGCCGCATTCCTGGGCCTCCTCGTCGTCCACGGCCTCCGTAGACGTCCTGATTGCTTCCTGCAGCTCATCGTCGGCGTCGACGCCGTCCGCGGCCGCCGGCGTTACGACAGTGGCCGCCATGCCCCACTCCCCAGCCTCCACGTACTCCACGGCCTCCGTGATTAGACGCCGTCGCGGCGCTCTCGCACTCCAGCATTTTCCCGTTCGCGCTGCCCTCCACGAACTGCGCCCTCTCGTTGATCGCTTCGATCCCGACGTTCGGGCAGCTTGGCGCTGCCCTCGGCGTGCGGCGCCGCCGGCAGCCCCGCCAACGTGGGGAACGCGGGAACGGCGGGGAGCGCGGGCTCGTCCTCCACGGCCGAGGCCGCGATCGGCGAGGTGCTCACGACCTGCGGCCCGACGCCCCCGGCGTCCCCGAGATTCGCCTCCAGCTCCACGAAACGCGCCACCGAGAGAGGCACCCTGGGCCAGCTTTGGCGTCTGCGGCAGCGTTGGCGGCGGCTCCAGCAGAGCCCCCCGCGGGCTCGGCGACGCGCTCAGCCGCCTCGGCGGGGGTGCCGGACCAATGTGCGCCAAGATTTCATTGGCACAAATGGCCCCCGCGGCGCTCCCATCTCTACGAAGATCGCCTCCAGCGTGCACACCCGCAGCGACCCGAAGACTGCCTCCCCGACGATCGCCTCCACGTCGATCGCCTCCAGCATCCCGAAGATCGCCGTCAGCCTGCACTCCGCCTTCGCCTTGAAGACCGCCCCCCACGACGATCTCCAGCGACTCGTAGAAGTGCTCTAGCTTCGTCGCCCTGAAGACCGACCTCGCGACGATCTCCGCCATCGACTCGTAATTAGCGCTGCTCCAGCGTGACCTCCATCCTCCTTCTGGTCGTCCTTCGGCTCGGCGGTGAACTCAACGCTGTCCGAACCCTAGACCCCCAGCTGGTCCCCGGTGAAGTGCGCCGCGCCCATCAAGGACCGCCCCCTGTTCACGAAACACCGCCAGTAGCCCCTCCACGGGAACGCTCATCCCACCAGTGTCCGGGGCCCCGTTCATGGCCCGGCCATGGCTCGCTGCAGGTGGGTCCTTCTGAAGTGCGCCTGCAGCAGCTCTGGGGGTCACCGCCCACCAGAGCCAGAACGGCCGAGAAGGAGGAGGAGGAGGAGGAGGAGGAGGAGGAGGAGGAGGAGGAGGAGGGAGGGAGAGAAGGAGGAGGAGGAGGAGGAGGAGGAGGAGGAGGACACCCCCTCCCCGGCCCCAGGAGGGCCTGTGGTCGCCCCTCCTGCGTGATGCGCAGCGCGCGGAAGCCGCCGCCGACTTAGCCGGGCGCCCGCTGCTGTGCCAGCCAGCGGCCGAGGCCGCCGCTGCGTGGCTGCGCAGAGGAAGCACGCGCACGCGCGGGGGGTGGGTGGGGCAGGGGGGGAGGGAGTAGAGGAAGAGGAAGTGGAGGAAGAGGGGGAGGAGGAGGAGGAGGAGGAGGAGGAGGAGGAGGAGGAGGAGGAGGAGGATGAGGCGGAAGCGGAGGAGGTGGAGGTGGAGGAGGAGGGAGGAAGGGGAGGAGGAGCGGCGTAGGAGGAGGGAGGAGGAGGAGGAGTACGCAGGCGGCAGGCGCAGGCGCAGGCGCAGCGCAGGCGCAGGGCGCAGGCGCAGGCGCGGGCAGGCGCAGGCGCAGGCGCAGGCGCAGGCGCAGGCGGAGGCGGAGGAGGAGGAGGAGGAGTTGGAGAAGGAGGAGAGGAGGAGGGGGAGGAGGAGGGGAGGAGCAGGAGGAGGGGGAGGAGGAAGGAGGAGGAGGAGCGGAGGAGGAGGAGGAGGAGGATGAGGAGGAGGAGGAGGTGGAGGAGGAAGAGGAGGAGGAAGAGGAGGAGGAGGAGGAGGAGGAGGAGGAGGAGGAGGAGGAGGGGGGAGGAGGAGGAGGAGAGAGGGAGGAGGAGGAGGAGGAGGAGGAGGAGGAGGAGGAGGAGGACAGGAACAGACAGGAGGAGGGGAGGGAGGGGAGGAGGAGGAGCAGGGGGAGGAGCAGAGGAGAGGAGGAGGCGGAGGAGAAAGGAGGAGAAGGAGGAGAAGGAGGAGGAGAGAGAGAGGAGGAGGAGGAGGAGGAGGAGGAGGAGGAGCGGGAGGAAGAGAAGGAAGAGGGAGACGAGGAGAGGGAGGCGGAGGATGAGGAGGGAAAGGCGGAGGAGGCGGAGGATGAGGAGGAGGGGTAGTAGTGGTAGTAGTAGTAGTAGTAGTAGTAGTAGTAGTAGTAGTAGTAGTAGTAGTAGCAGCAGCAGCAGTAGTAGTAG
>CAUYUJ010015389.1:125000-204829 GCA_963575745.1 Prorocentrum cordatum | reverse complement strand
CCTAGTGGGCTCCCGTTGCGGGCCGTCTTTGGTGTTCTCCCTGGGCGCCACCAGTCGGTGCCCAGGGCCGAGCGTTTTGCGATGTTCCAGGCGTTTCGGGTTGGACCCTGGGACACCCAAGTGCGGTGCGCGAAGGCTCTTCGTGGGATCTGGATGTACTTGGTCCACGAGCTGTGCGAAGCACGCTAATGTGTGGAGAATGAGATTCGGCCTGCACGGCGCCAGCGACCCGACCCCCACCTTTGAGTGGGCCCTTGCCCACCGAGAATGCGTGCAGCCTCGCCGGCCGAGGTAATGAATTTCCTTGGTAACCTTTGGGCCGACTTCTTCGCTAGGTTTGTCTCGGAGTCCCACGCAGTCTCGGACACACTTGTAAAGTGGCAGTCCGCGAGTATCAAGGACACTAAGCTCACGTTTGATTTTTCTTGCTAGAATATCGCAAGCGATCGCGGGGCTGGCCCAGGACCTCTCGGCCCCGTCCGCCGTGCCCGTGCGTCCGACCCCAAGCAGGCAGAGTAAGGACTCGTTGGCTTTGTCGGAGCACACGTTGTTCCGCTTCCTTGCGCTCGGTGGGTGGCGATGTCAAGTGTGCAACTTGTATGCTAGGACGCCCCCCTCCCTTGCCCAGCTGCAGACAGGAAACAGGCGTGCTTGCGGGCCTTCAACCTGCCAGCGACGGAAAGCGACGGGTGTCTTCGCTGATCGGGAAGAGGAGAGGTTCCCCATTTCCTCGAGGGCGGTGCCACTGGCCCTTGAGGCCGCAGAGGGGGTCCTGGGGCCCAAGCTGGGGGATGGGCAGGCACCGCTCTCGACGGTGCTGCAAGAGCGTTTCGGGACCCTCGGCCATGAAATGGAGCAGTCTGGCTCCGTGCTCTTTTGCGCCCTGTGCTCAGCGTTCACTGTTCTTCCCAACGGGAATGCCGTTCAGAGCACCCATCCACCCGCAGTTCACAAGCCACCACAGTTAGATATGCGGCTCGTGGGCTCCACCCAAAGGCGGGCAAGGTTCTTGACCCGATCTGAGTTTTGGGGAGGGGGGCCTTGTCTTGTCCCTCGTCACGCGGCCTCCGAAAAGCCGTGCCGAGGGGCGAAACACATTGGATAGAACCCCCTCCAATTCCTGGGTGTGCGTGTGCTGCTGTATGCCGCACGAGAGCGACGACCGCGTAGATCAGCGAGCTTAACGTTTCTCCTTTGATTGAGTCTTGCGTTTCCGACCCGCGGATCCGCCAGGCTCTCCGCTTTCCTCCTCCTCCTCCTCCTCCTCCTCCTCCTCTGCCTCCTCCTCCTCCTCCTCCTCCCCCTCCTGCCATTCCTCCTTCCGTTCCTCCTTTCCCTCCTCCTCCTGCTCCTCCTCCTCCTCCTCCTCCCGACCTCGTCGCGACCTCTAGTAAATATCTGTGGCTGCGAGCGAGGGGGGAAAGTGAGAAAGAGAAGGCCTTCTCAGAAGGCGACGGGGCTGGTCAGAAGCGCTCTGGCCTTGTGAGAAGAAGTTTGTTGTTTGCGTTTTCGGGGGAGGTCGGGCGCGACTGCTGGAGGGGGCTGCTGCGGCACCCCGCCATCCTCGTTGTTCTCCTGCTTTTGCGCCCGCCTGGTCTCCACGCTGGGCGGTCGCGTGCATCCGCGGGCGCGTGGTGGCCCCTGCCCCGTGCTCGTTCTTACGACGCACGGACTACGATCGGGGGGCCGCAGCGCCGATGCCCCTCCAGGACTCGGTGTTTGGTGGCATTGGAAATCCAAGGCAGGCTGGTGCCATCCCTGAACGGCGTGCTGGCGATTTCGTGAACCGTCTTCGTTTTTTATCCCGTTTTGCAGCAAAGGCGGAACGAAGGCAGAACGAGAGAACAAGTCAACAAAGCGAAGGCGAAGACGGAAAGCACCGTTTAGTTCGAGCCCTATCTCCTTCGCCCGCGCTCCCCTTCCTCATCTTCCTCCTGTTCCCGCACCTGCCTTGTATCCGCGCCGGCGGTCGGGTTCGTCTTCGGGCGGGTGTGGCCCAACTGGCTCTGGGGAGGCGCCGCCCACCTCTGTCCGGCGCGAGCGCCGCCCAGTGGCACCTCGGGAAGGCCAGGAAAAACGGCTTCCGTGTGGGAACATACAGCTTGCTCAGTCGGTGTTTCAGGGTGCTTGGACATGATGATTTGGGACCCGATTGTCGGCCGCGTTCGCAGGACAGCACAGGTTTCTGTTTCGCGTCTGTTGTCGGTTGGCCTTCGCGTGACTCCAGGCTTGCCTGGTGGGCTTTGTCAATGCTCTGCGTGTGTTGTTCGCGGTTGTTGCGCCGAGGAACCTCCAAATAGTGCCATTCGGGTGAGCAATTTTCCAATGGGTACGTTTGCATCTTTGCCTATCGGGTGATCTTGACCCTGGGCCATGTGGCCATGGGCTTCCAACTTCGGATTCAGTTAGGGCGCCCAAGGGCCTTGCATCCTTGCCGCGCATCCTTGTGATCTGGTCGCGCTGTTGCAGTGTAGATCGGTTCTGGAGCTTTTCATCCGTTCTAGCAGTGACACCAGCTCCAGGGGAACGCGTCGTCATCACGCTATTTTGCCACCCTCGTCCGCACCCGCACGCAAAGCGGGGGTGGATTTCGGCCAGCACACCTGGACGTGGCGAGTCAACTTCCCATGTTGACTTTCACTGGGTTCGATGGGGTTCATGCGCTATTGTCTGGCCTCTCCCTTGCCCCATGGGATTGTGGTCATTCACGGCAGTGGCGTCAGAGCTTTGGCATAGTTTTAAGTCGGGCCTGTCCCGCTACAGGGGGAGTAGTCAAAAATAGTGAAAAATAGTCTGGGCACGAATTTCTGATTATTGTTTGTCTATGTTGCGTATGTTTAATTTGTTGCGTATGTTTAGTTGGTTGCCCAAAATCCGCCTGTAGGGGGACATGCCCGACCTAAGCATAGTTGTGTAAACCACCCTTTTGCCTCTGGATGTTTATTTTTCTTGCTATCCGCTCCCTTTGTCCCCTACCTCTTGCTCCTGTGATCTTGCCCGCCTCCGCCAGTTGGCTCAGACAATGTGCATGATGACTTCTCTCCTCTTCCTCCTCTCCGTGTCTTGGTGCTGATACGTTTTTCCCCAAACATTGTTTGCACGTAGGAGTTCTTACCGCTCCTCGATGGAACCTGGGCTTGTCTGCCGGTCTGGTAGCTAATTATGTTGCCGCCGTTGCCGCCTCGTCGCCGCCCGTCGTGTGGGCCTGTCTGTCCGTAGCCGTGCTTGTTGAAACCTCGTCGCCGCCCGTCGTCTGGGCCTGTCTGGCGGTCGCCGCGCTTGTCGCCGCCGTCGCCGCCCCTCATAGATTGCACGAAATATAAACGCATACATATATATATATATACACACATATACCTATACGACCACCATTCGGGTGATAAGGAGGTGAGGGGGGGGGCGGGACCAACGTCGCACTCGATCGATCTCACTATCGAACTAACTACCGATCTCACAATCGATCTCACAATCGATCTCACATTCGATCTGACTATCGATCTCACAATCGATCCCACAATCGATCTCACAATCGATCTCACATTCGGTCTCGCTATTGATCTCACAATCGATATCACAATCGATCTCACAATCGATCTCACATTCGATCTGACTATCAATCTCACGATCAAACTCACTACCGATCTCACAATCGATCTCACATTCGGTCTCACATTCGGTCTCACTATCGATATCACAATCGATCCCACAATCGATCTCGCATTCGGTCTCACTATCGATCTCACTATCGAACTCACTTTCGATCTCATTATCGATCTCACATTCGGTCTCACTATCGGTCTCACTGTCGATATCGCAACCGATCCCACAATTGATCTCACACTCGGTCTCACCATCGATCTCACTATCGAACTCAATACCGATCCCATTAGTGATCTCAATCGATCGATCCCACAATCGATCTGACTATCGATCTCACAATCATCATCATCATCATCATCATCATCATCATCATCATCATCATCATCATCATCATCATCATCATTGGGGCACCATCATCACCATCATCATCAGCAGCATCATTATCATCAGCACCATCATCATCATCATCATCATCATCATCATCATCGTCATCGGGACACCGACGGGACACCGACGGGACACCGGCGGGACACCGCGGGCCCCCGGCCGCCCGGAAGGGAATCATTTCGTCCGGCCGCGCCTCAGCCACACGGGACACCAGCGGGACACCGGCGAGACACCGCGGGGCCCGGGCCGCCCGGAAGGGAATCATTTGGTCCGGCCGCGCCTCAGCCACACGGGACACCAGCGGGACACCGGCGGGACACCGCGGGGCTCCGGCCGCCCGGAAGGGAATCATTTGGTCCGGCCGCGCCTCAGCCACAGGAGACTTTCTCTCGCCCGCCCACGCAGCTTCGCCTCGCCCGCACGGCACGCACGAACACGAAACCGAAATCGATTTCCCGGTAGGGGGGCTCTCCGTTCCACTTCGATCTCACCCCTTCACCTCCGATACATAGACACTGCAATACATGGATCACATAACATCGGTGTCGCTTCATACATATATATATATATATATTGCACTGCAGGTAATGCCCACCACATAGGTCTCACCACACAGATTGCACCTTATGTGCTGCACAACATAGATTGCACCACCTTGGTTTGACCACGTAGACTACACAACGTATATTCTCCTTTCCGATAAGGGAGTAGACTCTACCCCCCCGGCGATATCGGTCCCCTGTTCGGATATGCAAATCATAAGTGATTATGACCACATGTCCATCCTAAATATGAATTTACACTATCCCCGGGTGGCCGGTATCGCTCCCCTTGAGGTTCCCTTGTGAAAAACAATACGCGGGGACATTTTCGATTCCAACATAAGACTTTTTCGCGAAACCCTTGCAAACAATGGGGCGAAGTTCACACGCGCGCGTCGTCGCGCGCGCACGCCGAAATCCTTCAAAAACTTTCGGTATCGGAAGGATTTTGCAATCGAGTTTCAAAAACAAACATACAAAACCACATGGTCGCAACACTGATTTGCAAAAAGAGTTTACGCGCGAGCTCTTGCGAAATCTTAGGAGAACCATAGGTTAATAGGTTTTTTAAGATGTTCACAACATGCTACCACCCAACGGGCTTCGCGCGCGCATGTCGAAATCTGTCGAACGCCCTTGCGCGTGTGCCGTCGCGAGAATCCTCTGCAAAAAATGGGACGAAGTGCAGACGCGCGCGTCGTCGCGCGCGTATGCCGAAATCCTTCCAAGCCCATGGGCTTCGGAAGGACTTCAACATCGTGTGTCCAAAAAACCTACAAGCAACACGGATTTTCAAAAAAAGCGTGCGCTCGCGCGCTCTTGCGTCGTCGTCGTCGTCGTCGCCGTCCTCCCTCCTCCCGCGTCGTCGTCGTCGTCGCCTACGTCGTCCTCTGTCTTTCCTCGTGTTCGTCGTCGTCGTCCTCTTTGGCGTCGTGGTCGTTTCCGTCGTCGTTGTCGCCGTGGTCGTCCTTCCTCCTCCTCCCTCGTCGTCGTCGTCGTCCGTCGTCGGCGTCTCGTCGTCGTCCCTCCTATTTCGTCGCGTCGTCGTCGTCGTCGTCTTCGTCTTCCCTCCTCTCTCGTCGTCGTTGTCGTCGGCGTCGCCGTCCTTCCTCCTTCTTCGTCGTTCGCGTCGTCGCCGTCCTCCCTCCTCCCTCGTCGTTGTCGTCGTTGTCGCCGTCGTCGTCCTCCCTCCTCCCTCGTCGTCGTTTTCGTTGGCGACGTCGTCGTCGTCTTCGTCGTCGTCTTCGTCGTCGTCGTCGGCGTCGTCGTCTTCGTCGACGTCGGCGTCGTCGTCGTCGCCGCCGTCGTCGTCGTCGTCGTCGTCGGCGTCGTTGACGTCGTCGTCGTCTATGTCGTCGTTGTCGTCGTCCTCGGCGTCGTCATCGTCGTTGTCGTTGTCATCGTCGTCGTCGGCGTCGGCGTCGGCGTCGTCGTCGTCGGTGTCGTCGTCGTCGTCGTCGTTGTCGGCGTCGTCGAAGTAGTTGGAGACGTCGTCGGTGTCGTCGTAGTCATTGTCGCTGGCGTCGTCGTCGCCGTTGTCGCTGTCGTCGTCGGCGTCGCTGTCGTTGCCAAGTGCCCTTTGGTACCCACCGTCACGGTCTTAAGAGATGTTGCAAACCAAGTTGCGGGTGGGTGGGTGGGATATTTGCGCGAGCAGTGGAGTGGACAATTCATTGCGAACAGAAATAAAGTACACACCATAGATAGTGCAACATAGATCCTCTTTTCTAAAAAGAGAATAGACTCTGCCCCCACCTGGGCGTTATCGGCCCCCCTTTCGGGCATGTAAACCATAAGTGATTAAGACCACATGTCCATCTTAAATATGAATTTACACTATCCCAGGGGACGGTATCGCTCCCCCTGAGGTTCCCTTGAAAAACAATACGCGGGGACATTGTTTGTTCCAGCATAAGACTTTGTCGCGAAACCCTTGCAAAAAATGGACAAAGTGCACACGCGCGCGTCGTCGCGCGCGGATGCCGAAATTCTTCAAAATGCTTCGGTGTCGGAAGGATTTCGCAATCGAGTTCCCCAAAAACATACAAAAACAGAGGGTTTGCAACACTGATTTGCTAAAAAAGCTTCCGCGCGAGCCCTTGCGGAATCTTAAGAAAACCATAGGTTTTCAAGATTTTCACCAACTGCTACCAAACGGGCTTCTCGCGCGCATGTCGAAATCTGTCGAACGCCCTTACGCGTGTGCCGTCGCGAGAATCCTCTGATCCTCTGCAAAAAATGGGACGAAGTGCAGACGCGCGCGTCGTCGCGCGCGTAGGCCGAAATCCGTCAAAACCCATAGGCTTCGGAAGGATTTCAAAATCGTGTGTCAACAAAAACATACAAAAACCTTGGTTTCGCAACACGGATTTTCAAAAAAGCGTGCGCTCGCGCGCTCTTGCGTCGTCGTCGTCGTCGTCATCCTCCCTCCTCCCGCGTCGTCGTCGTCGTCGCCTACGTCGTCCTCTGTCTTTCCTCGTTTTCGTCGTCGTTGTCCTCTTTGGCGTCTTTGTCGTTTCCGTCGTCGTTGTCGCCGTGGTCGTCCTTCCTCCTCCCTTGTCGTCGTCGTCGTCCGTCGTCGGCGTCTCATCGTCGTCCCTCCTATTTTGTCGCCGTCGTCGTCGTCGTCGTCGTTGTCGCCGTCGTCTTCCCTCCTCCCTCGTCGTTCTCGTCGTCGGCGTCGCCGTCCTTCCTCCTTATTCGTCGTTTCCGTCGTCGCCGTCCTCCCTCCTCCCTCGTCGTTGTCGTCGTTGTCGTCGTTGTCGCCGTCGTCGTCCTCCCTCCTCCCTCGTCGTCGTTTTCGTTGGCGACGTCGTCGTCGTCTTCGTCGTCGTCGGCGTCGTCGTCGTCGGTGTCGTCGTTGTCGGCGCCGTCGTCGTCGTCGTCGTCGGCGTCGTTGACGTCGTCGGTGTCGTCATTGTCGTCGTCGTCATTGTCGTCGTTGTCATCGTTGTCGTCGTTGCCGTCGGCGGCGTCGGCGTCGGCATCGTCGTCGTCGTCGCCGGTGTTGTCGTCGCCGTCGTTCTCGGCGTCGTCGAAGTCGTTGGAGACGTCGTCGGTGTCGTCGTAGTCGTCGGCGGCGTCGTCGTCGTTGTCGCTGTCGTCGTCAGCGTCGCTGTCGTTGCCAAGTGCCATTTGGTACCCACCGTCACGGTCTTAAGAGATGTTGCAAGCCCAGTTGCGGGTGGGTGGGTGGGATATTTGCGCGAGCAGTGGAGTGGACAATTCATTGCGAACAGAACTTAATTGCACCACATATATTGCTCCACGTAGAGTTCACAAAATGTAGTTCACCACATATGTTGCACCACATATATTTCATTACGAAGGTTACGCAACATAGATTGCACAACACGTATTGTCTCACATCGATTGCACCACATTGGTCGCACCACATAGAGTACATTGCATATCCCTCACACCATATCGTTTCATAGATCGGGCCACTTGTATTGCACAACATCTGTTGCACAACATCAATTGCACAGCATGGATTGCCCCATATAGGTTGGACAGCAAACCATGCTACAAACACACTCGTTCGGGTCAACGCGGGCTACCATAAATGTTGAACTGTATCGTTCAATTTTCCCATCCAGAACACGTTGCGCAGAGTTACGAGTAGATCGACAGTTCAGTTGTGTCGTTTTGTCTGTTGTATACATGCACGTATGCTTATAGTTGGTATTGATTTGTGTATGCTCGCTTCCGATGTCGTGATATCGAAGCGGGTGCGGCTGCAGGTGCCTGGGCCCGAGCTTTCGTACCCCTTCAACATTGGATGTACAGTAAATGTGCAGAAGCGTGTAGATATGTGTGTATGTATATCTATATATAGAAAGAGAGAGGGACCGAGAGGGAGAGAGAGCACACAGACATGTGTATATGTATCTATAGATATCAGATGGGAAAAGAGAGCGAGAGAGCAGAGAGAAAACAAAAACAAACGACTCGCCTTACCATCTATCTAGATTCCCCGAACAGTTCGTGCACTTAGGGTATCCTAATGCTGGTCTGAGGTGCTGGGCCTGGCCGTCGGTCCGCCAGCTGCGTGGCCACCGTCGTCGCCCCGTCGCAACCTCGTCGCCGCCCATCGTCTGGGCCTGGCCGCCGGTCTGGCGGCTATGTTGCCGCCGTCGCTGCCGTTGCCGCCTCGTCGCTGCCCGTCGCTTGGGCCTGTCTGTCGGTCTGGCGGCTAAGGCGTGACCGTCGCCGCCCTGTCGCCGCCTCGTCGCCGCCCGTCGTCTAGGCGCACATTGCTTGGCATTGCGTTGCTTTGCTATGGCGCGCTTTGCATCGCATTGCATTGGTTTACTTTGCATTATATTGCATTGCCACGCCGCGCTTTGCATTGCTCCACCTTCCCTTCCACAAAGAATTCACCACATAGATCGTACCACATTGATTCTCCTATCTAGAAGAACAATAGGCGCTCTACCCCCCCCCACTGGAGTCAACGATCCCCCCTGGGGTATTGCGATTTCATATTAATGGTACACACGCGCCCGTCCTAAAAACGAAATCATATTATCCCAGCCAAACTGGTATCACTCCCCCCCGCCATCCACAGCATCAAATAGTATGCGCGCACTTTCGTTTATCAGAAATCATAAGTTTTCAAGAATCCCTTGCAACAAATTGGACGAAGTGCACACGCGTGCGTCGTCGCGCGCATGTCGAAATCCTCCAAGGACCTGTGGTTTCGGAAAATCGAGTTTCCAAAAAAAACATGTAAAAGCAAATTGTTTCGCAACACTGATGTTATAAGAAAGCTTACGCGCGCGCTCTTGCGAAATCTGCAGGGAACCATTGGTTGTTTTAAAGATTTTCCAAAAATGCTACCAAACGGGCTTCGCGCGCGCATGCCGAAATCTGTCGAACGCCCTTGCGCGCGTGCCGTCGCGAGAACCTTCTGCAAAAAGCTGGGACGAAGTGCAGACGCGTGCGTTGCCGAAATCCTTCCAAACCTATCGGTTTCGGAAGGATTTCAAAATCGTGTGTCCAAAGAACATACCAAAACACCAGGGTTCGAAACACGGAGTTTTAAACAAAAGCGTGCGCGCGCGTTCTTGACTCGTCGTCGTCGTCGTCGTCGTCGCCTCCCTCCTCCCTCGTCGTCGTCGTCGCCGTCGTCGCCGTCGTCGTCCTCTGTTTTTCCTCGTCGTCGTCGTCGTCGTCGTCTTGGCGTCGTCGTCGTTTCCGTCGTCGTTGTCGCCGTGGTCGTCTTTCCTCCCTTCGTCGGCGTTTCGTCGTTGTCCCTCCTACTCGTCGCCGTCGTCGTCGTCTTTCCTCCTCCCTCGTCGTTGTCGTAGTCGTCTTCGTTGGCGACGTCGTCGTCGTCGCCGTCGTCTTCGTCGTCGCCGTCGTCGTCGGCGTCGGCGTCGGCGTCGTCGTCGTCTTCGTCGGCGGCGTCGTCGTCGGCGTTGTCATCGTCGTCGTCGTCGTCGCCAGCGTCGGCGTCGTCGTCGTCGTCGGTGTTGTCGTCGTCGTTGTCGTCGTCGTCGAAGTCGTTGGAGACGTCATCGGTGTCGTCGTCGTCGTCGTCGGCGGCGTTTTCGTCGTCGTTGTTGTCGCTGTCGTCGTCGGCGCTGGTGTCGTTGCCATGTGCCATGTGGTACCCACCGTCACGGTCTTGAGAGGTCTTGCAACCAAGTTGCGGGTGGGAGGGCGGGATGTTTGCACGAGCATTGGAGAGGACAGCTTCATGTTGAGCACGTGGTTGATTGCGCAACATACATTGCACAACATAAGCCGTACCACATGTATTCGCCTTTCTAAAGTAGTGTTCGAATATACCCGTCCCCCGGATTTAACCGCCCCCCTTCTTGCATTGCAAATTACACACGAGCCTGCCCCTATCGCCCATCTTAGACATGAGCTCGTATGATGCCAGCCAGGCCTGCACCGCCCCCCCCATCCTTCTGCAACCAAATACCAAGAACCCTTGCAAACAAACAGGCGGATTGCACGCGCGCGTCGTCGCGCGCGCATGCAGCAATCCTTTTAACAAGCCCTAGTTGCCGTACGAATTTCGAAAAACGACTGCCCCGAAAACAGATACAAAGACACAGTGTGCGCAACAGTTTGCCAAACAATGTGCGCTCGCGCTCTTGCGAATTCTCAAGGAAAGTATCGGTTGTTCACCCGTGTCATAAAATTCTGCCAAGCGGGCCGTCCGCGTCGCCTGTCGACATCATTCGAACGCCCTTGCGCGCGTGTGTTGGGGGGGCACGATCCGTGTCAAATCATACCTTGCGGGCCAATCTCGCGCGTAGGCCGCGCGCGCATGTCGAACCCTTTTCCAAAACCTTCATCACCGACGCGAGGACGCCGTCATCGTCGCCGGCATGATCAGCATCGGCGCCGTCATTGGCCGTGCCGTCGCCGTTGCCATCATCGTCGCCAACGTCGATACTATCACCAGCGTCTCTACAATTATTCGACGTTGCCATGATACTGCGCCCGCCCACGTGGTCGACTCGCACTGAAGTGCCCAGAGGTCAGCGCCACCGCGGCCGCGTCGGTCGCGCAAGAGTACAGTCAACCCGCATAGCAAGGTTGGGCAACCTTCCCACGGGTTTTCCTTGCATCCTTGCCTCCTCGGTTCATTCTTCGCCGCTTTCGCTGGCCGCGCCCCGCTCGAAAAGCTTTGCAATCGGCGCCCACCGCCCTTGCATCCTTATCGCGCATCCTTGCTATACTGGTTGACTGTAGCTGGCCGCTGCGCGCGCGAGCATGCGCGGGCTAGCGCGGCCGCATGGTTGTACCAGCCAGCCAGCCAGCACCAAGCACTCATCGCAATCGCCGCCGCATGCGCTTTGCAAACCAATTCGTGGTAGATTGGGTGGGATGGTTGCGCGAGCAGTGGGGCTGACAAGCGCGAGTTCCACAGGCGAGTTGCACCACATTTATTGTGCCACATTGGTTGTTTTACGTAGATTGCACAGCGTAGATTGCTACACACAGTGTCTGGGACCCACGTTGGTTGGTGTATATATATGTATAAATACATACATACATACATACATACATACATACATACATACATACATACACACTACAACCATCGCGTGCGCTTCGCGCGCGCTCAGATTCTAGCGAGATGTTCGGGGTCTCCTCGGGGCATCCAGGACTGCTTCTTGAAGTCGCCATGGGACATTATTGGCATGTTTTCGGGGGCCTTTTTGAAAGAGTTTTGAAGCCTTTTTGGGTGCCGTCTTGGAGCCTCATGTGGGCTTGTTGGGGGCCTCTTGGGGCCTCGTGGGGGCCTTGGGGCCTCTTGGGGGTTTCCTGGGGGGCATCTTGGGGCCTCGGGCGGGCATCTTGGGGCGGAGAGCTTAAGTATTCGGTTCGCGTTCCCTCTCTTGGGGCCCTTTCGGGGCCTTTTTGGTACTCTTGCGTCGACCTGGGCGGCTGTGAGGCAGACTCTGAGGCCGTCTCGGGGCTCTCTCGGGCCGTCTTGGGGCTCTCTTGGAGGCCTCATGGGCCGTCTTGGAGCGGTTTTGAGAGCCTCTTGGGCGGTGTTTTAGCGCTGGAAACACGAAACAGCGAGAATGCAACAAAGATTATGAAAAAGCCATCGAAATCAACGATTTTGCCCTCTCGGGGCGCTCTTGGGCGGCATTTAAAAGGCCTCTTGGGGCGTTTTGGGAGCCTCAGCGGGAGTTTAAAACGAATCGTGCGTCGCCAGAGACCCTTGGACGGCGTCTTGGGGGGGTCTCGAGACCGTCTGGGGCCGCCGTGATTGCTGTCTGAGGGCTCCCCGGGGCGATTTTAGGCCTCTCAGAGGTGGGCCCGGACCCGGGCCCCACGTTTGCGGTCGAGGCCCCGGCCCCCGGACCCGGACCTCCGTTATGTGTATATATATAGAGAGAGAGGGAGAGAGAGAGAGAGAGAGAGATGTATATATATTTAGAACCGGAATCGCCTCAGCAATTACCGCCCGTCCGTCTCATACATCAAAGCGAGTCTCAGTTGCCGCCCCATCTTTTATCAATGATAGCGCGGAGCAGGTGAACCTTCGGATGGCAGTGCTGGAGGCTGGAGGTATTCGCGCTGACATGTAGCGCGCGGCTTCTAATATGATGCGTTCGATTCGATATGCATGTGTTTGAGAAGAGCACAGCGGTGCCTACTTTCAATTATTGCAAAGTGGGCATGTTGAACATATCGTGCAGTGGCTTCGCGTCAGAGCCGGCTTGCGAACGATATGAGCGCGAAGTGTTTTCGCACATTGCGAGCGGACACATGGACGTTGGAACATGTGCTTGGGACAGGCACTCGTCTCGAGCTCTGGCCATGACCTGCCAATCTCTAGCGAGGGCCAGGTGCATGGTGATTCAGATAGTCGGTTTCAGTGTCCGCTGAGCATCCAGCTAAATTTGTCTTACAGATCTTGACACGTCGCGTTAGCCCATCCAGAACCTGTATTCAGGCGAGCTAGCTTGAACAAGGACGTGTAAGAGAGAGGTTGCCGTTAAACTTACGCTCGGGATTACCCCCTAGTCAACGAAAATGCATTTTCAGAAATCGTGCTGGATGATCCAAACAGAGCTAGACTCAATCCAACCCCCCCAAAGGATGGCCAGCCTGGGGATTGTTGGAATTTCTTGCAGGGTGTTGTCGGTGCGATTTGGGATCCCTGGTGGGGTTTTCGTCGGGCCTTTCCTGGTGCGATCCCGAAGGCCGTCGATCAAGAAAGAGGGTGCGCCCAATTCGCGCCCCCCCGTCGCAGCCAGAAACTAAAACTTGTCATGGGGCCCTCTCGGGACTCTTGGAGCGCTCTTGAGTGGTTGCGGGCAATTGTTGGGTCTCTTCTGGGCTCGTTTTGGGGTTCGATTGGGTCCTAGGGGGGCATCTTGAGGCCCTAGAAGGCAATCGGAAGCGAACAAGCTAGAAGGAAAACATTATCGAAATACGTTACCGAGGAACCCCACATATTTATGTCATGCCATGCGTGTTCACATACAATGTCACATCGTGCTTCCTCATCATCCACAGTCCCTCGCACTAGCTGTCATCCAACCCATCACCAGTCAGAAAAACAACCCGCGCCAGACGAACCAAACTGACAAGCCAGACTGACAAGACCAGCCAGATCAGCAAACTTGCGCGCCAGATCAGCAAACTTGCGCACCCCCTATGGTGTCGAGAAAGTGCCACGCCTGCTATGCCCCGGACGACCGTCGTGCATAGCGGCCGCGCTGAGGGACCACCCCCTTGCGCACCCCCTACGGTGTCGAGAAAGTGCCACGCCTGCTATGCCCTGGACGACCGTCGTGCATAGCGGCCGCGCTGAGGGACCACCCCCTGCGCACCCCCTTTATGGTGATGGTGTCGAGAAAGTGCCACGCCTGCTATGCCCTGGACGACCGTCGTGCATAGCGGCCGCGCTGAGGGACCACCCCCTGCGCACCCCCTATGGTGTCGAGAAAATGCCACGCCTGCTATGCCCTGGACGACCGTCGTGCATAGCGGCCGCGCTGAGGGGCCACCCCGTGCGCACCCCCTATGGTGTCGAGAAAGTGCCACGCCTGCTATACCCTGGACGACCGTCGTGCATAGCGGCCGCGCTGAGGGACCACCCCTTGCGCACCCCCTATGGTGTCGAGAAAATGCCACGACTGCTATGCCCTGGACGACCGTCGTGCATAGCGGCCGCGCTGAGGGACCACCCCCTGCGCACCCCCTTTATGGTGATGGTGTCGAGAAAGTGCCACACCTGCTATGCCCTGGTGCTGTGCTGTGTTGTGCCGAGCTGTGCTGAGTTGTGCTGTGCTGAGCTGTGCTGTGCTGGGCTGAGCTGAGCTGAGCTGTGCTTAGCTATGCTGAACAGTGCTGTGCTGTGCTGTGCTGTGCTGTGCTGTGCTGCGCTGTGTGGGAAGGGGAAGAGGGAGGTGAGGTGAGCGAGCGCGGGCGCGACGCGGCATGGAAGAAAACCTTAACCCCACTAAGCATGTGGGGAACAACATCATGTGGTTTGACGAATTGGACTCCTCGGGACCGTCCAAGATATCTTGGCGTCCTCGCGGTGCTTCTCGGCGACATGCTGGACACCACCGTGGTCCAATTTGGGCCATATTGGAAGCCAATGTGAGCAATCCGCGGCCATCTTGGAGCCATCTAAGTTGGGCCATATTCGGCACATACCCTGACCGCTCGCGCCCCCTCCCTGGTCCAGACCCATGGTGAGGCGGTGAAAAGGGGGGACTGTGGAGTACCCTCGGGGTCGAGGGCGCGCGCACGCGAGGCTTTCACACTGAGTTCGCGTTTGCGTCTTTGAATGCTCTGCGTGCTCCCTGGCATCATCCTATTCCTCCTCTTCCTCCTGTTTTCCTCCACCTCCTCCTCTACAATTTCACAACCTGAATGCTACTTTCCTGTCTCCCCTGATGACGTCCCGAAGATGTCCGCCCCCCCTCCGCGCATTGTTCTGTCACACGCAGACGCACACACACACACACACACTCACTCACTCACACACACAGGGTTCCCAGGAAACGGGTGCTCGTTTGGGCTTGTTTTCAACATGTTGTGTCCGCTGAGGCGCTGGCCTCATTGTTGCGCCTCTGGTTATTCCAAATCGTGTTCCCGCTGCAGCACGGGCGTTTTCGGTCTTTTCAGAAGTCCCCAAGATATGGATAATGACCATCCGGAAAGGGGGGCACAAAAAACTCAAATGATTCCGCGTTCGGTGTCGATTCGTTCCTTTTTGGGCCCCCCCTTTGGGGCGTCGTCGTTTTTAGGAATACTCAAGCGGGAGCCCCGTATCTGCTTCGAGAAGGCGATGTTGAAAGCAGAGCCAGCGGGTCCTCTCCATCAGCCCCGCCGTGTGTGGAGCTTTTCGGGGAGCCCAAGGAGGTAGACATGGAGCCACGAATCCAGACCTGCCCAGACCCTCGAAGACGATCCACTTACTCTCCGAAGAACCTGGCGCCAGGCCATGCCATGCCATTTTGTGCGGTGTTGTGGTATGCGCCGCTGTGCGATGCCATGCTTTGCGTTGCAACGCTTTGTGATGCAATCCTCCACTGCGCAATGCCACGCCATGCTATTGCATGATACGCTTTGCCGTGCTCTTCTACGCCATGCCATGCCGTGCTGTACCATGTATCGCGTACCCTCTCGCGATCATTCCCCTGCTCGACATCCGGTTGTGCGAGTGGGGAGGATATTTACACCGTGGTAGGGGATGGGAGGGAGGGTTGGACGTAATATACGACGCGAGCGCACCTAGCTGTTCCCCCTCGTCCTCCTCCTTTTACCTCCTCCTCCTCCTCCTCCTCCTCCTCCTCCTCCTCCTCTTCCTCCTTGTCATGATCATCACCTCTCTACTCTTCCCCCCTAAGGAGGCATTAAGGTTTGCATTCCAAGGATCCACCGTTACGCCGCAGACCTTACCATGGGCTTTCCCAGTCCCCCTGTCCACGAACAAACCTAGGCCGCTGTGTGTTATGTGTTTTGGGGGAGGGGCGACCTCTGAATATCTGCACCTTGTGTTTATCATCCTGCTCCTCCTCTTCTTCCCCTCCCACTCCCCTCTCCTCCTCCTCCTCCTCCTCCTCCCCCTCCTCCACCTCCTCCTCCACCTCCTCCTCTTCCTCCTTGTCAAAGGTTTTCTCCCACGTGTTCTATGCTATGACGCAGATTCTACCATGGGCCCACCCTAGCAAGGGCCCACCAGGGCTCAGCAAAGCATGCCACGGGCATACCAGGGCTTAGCATAACTTCCCTGGGTCTTACCAGGGGTTCCAAAGCTTACTATAGCTCTGCAAAGCTTACCAAGGCTGAGCAGGCTCTGGCTTGGTTCAGCACGGCTTAGCAGTGCTTGCAGAGGCCGCCAGGGAGTAGCAAGTCTTAGCCTGGCTTGGGAGGTTCTACCAGGGCCGAACTTGGCTGAACCACAGTTCCCAGGCCTCAGCAAGGCTCAGCCGGGCTTCGCAGGGCTTTCAAGGCCATCGCAACTCTGACCAAGGATTTACAAGGATTACCAGGGCCTAGCAGTGCCCAGCACATCTCAGCAAGGGCTTACCAAACCTCCGCGAAGCTCAGCAGGACTTACAGAAGTTCATCAAATCGTAGCAATGCTCAGCAACGCTCAGCAGTGCGAATGTATGGTAGGACTTCGAAAGCCTTCGCAGAGCTTCGCAAAGCTTGGCAAGGCTGAACAAGGCTTGGCAGCGTCTTGCAAGTCTTACCAAGCTGAGCTGGGCTTAGCGACGCTTACCACGCTTGGCAGTGCCTAGCAGAGCCTACCATGACATTGCAAAAGCTGACCCGGGCTTAGCAGGGCTGGGCAGGGCGCGCCCAGACATGGCAGGGTTTCGCAGAGAACGTCAGGGCTCATCAGTGCGCAGCAGGCTCCTCAGGTTTCAGGAGCTTTCCCAAGGCATTTGCAGGGTGGACCAAGGCTGACCAAGGCTTACAAAGCTTAGCTGTGCTTGCAAAAGGCTGACCAACTTGACAATGTTTAGCACAGGTCAGCAGAGCTGGCTTACCAGGCGTAGCAAAACCTGCCAGGGCTCAGCAGTGCTTAGCATGCTAAGCGGGGCTTAGCAAGGTGCACATGGTCTTCGCAGGGCTTGCCAAGGCTCAGCCAGGGCCACCAGGGCTTCGCATCGTTTTCCAAGATCGAGCAAGTCTCATTGAGCTTTTGACGGATGTCGGGGGGGTTCGACATGGGTTCGGGTTGGTTGCTGTTCGCTTTGGTGATGGGGATGTTGGTTCATAGGGAACGGTGATAGGCCCGTCCCCGAAGGGGAAGGAGGGAACTGGTCCGCTAGACCACTTCCGCCCGTGGTGCTGATAGGAATTTCTTATTCCGACGCCTGAGATCACCCATGCCACCCCGTCCCCTCTTCTCATCCCTCCAACGTGAATTCTGATGACATCAACGTTCGGTGTATGTGCCTCCTTTGCGAAACGAGGCGGGCGCATGCACCGACCCTGGGCGCAGGCTGGGCCTGGCCAGGACCCGCGAGGTGGATGGCCCGACGTTCCCTGGTTCGGCGAGCCACCCTGTCGGATGCCGGACGGGGCTAGGACGAGGATGAATCCGTTCAAGAGCGTTCCAGACGTTTCAGATCATTCCGAAACGCTCTGCAGAAGCCGCGGCGCCCGAGACCTCAAGAGCCGCCAGCTCTCAAAGAGTCTCGATCTGCCCTCACCTCACCCAACTTTGTCCTCGTCCCGGCTTCGTCTCAGGATGTTCGAGCTGGGCGGTCACCCCCCCCGCGCGGCACCTCGACCGCGCCGCAGCGCGGAGCTCCTCGGGCGGCGCCGGCCGCGGGGCCCGCCAGCAGCCCCCGCGCGAGATCCGCCCGCCCGCCCTTCCGGCCCGCCGCAGCGCTGGCGCGGCCCGCCGAGGCGGGCGCCCGGCGGCCTTGCGCGTCGCCGCCGTGCGTCTCGGGGGGCCCAGGTCTCCCAGATGGGACACTTCTTCTAGAGCTGGGACCTCTTTATTCTCTTGCACAGCTGTGCTCTAGAGCTCGGACGTCCTTATTTTCGTCGTGGTTCGTGGTTCGTGGTGGTTCGCCCCCCTCGGCCCCTCCCCTGAGCCTGAGCCCCAGCTCCCCTGGGCCACCCACCCTTCGGAGGCTTGCTCCGCCGAGGCTGCCCAGGACAGCCCCCCCTGGGCCGCGGACATGCTTTTAAGTTTCGTCGTGGTTCGTGGTTCGTCGTGGTTCGTCCCCCTCGGCCCCTCCCCTGAGCCTGAGCCCCAGCTCCCGCCCTTTGGACCCCCCCCTCCGTCCAGGCTTCCCAGGGCAGCCCCCCTGGGCCGCGGAACCCTTTATTTTCGTCGTGGTTCGTGGCTCGTGGTGGTTCGTCCCTCTCGGTGAGCCTGAGCCCCAGCTCCCCTGGGCCACCCACCCTTCGGAGGCTTGCTCCGCCAAGACTGCCCAGGACAGCCCCCCTGGGCCGCGGACATGCTTAAGTTTCGTCGTGGTTCGTGGTTCGTCGTGGTTCGTCCTCCTCGGCCCATCCCCGGAGCCTGAACCCCAGCTCCCCTGGGCCGCCCCCCTCTTGGGACCCCCCCTCCGTCCAGGCTTCCCAGGGCAGCCCCCCTGGGCCGCGGAACCCTTTATTTTCGTCGTGGTTCGCGGCTCGCGGTGGTTCGTCCCCTTCGGTGAGCTTGAGCCCCAGCTCCCCTGGGCCACCCACCCTTCGGAGGCTTGCTCCGCCGAGGCTGCCCAGGACAGCCCCCCCTGGGCCGCGGACATGCTTTTAAGTTTCGTCGTGGTTCGTGGTTCGTCGTGGTTCGTCGTGGTTCGTCCCCCTCGGCCCATCCCCTGAGCCTGAGCCCCAGCTCCCCTGGGCCACCCCCCCTTGGGACCCCCCCTCCGTCCAGGCTTCCCAGGGCAGCCCCCCTGGGCCGCGGAACCCTTTATTTTCGTCGTGGTTCGCGGCTCGTGGTGGTTCGTCCCCTTCGGTGAGCTTGAGCCCCAGGTCCCCTGGGCCACCCACCCTTCGGAGGCTTGCTCCGCCAAGGCTTCCCAGGACAGCCCCCCTGGGCCGCGGACGTCCTTATTTTCGTCGTGGTTCGTGGTTCGTCGTGGTTCGTCCTCCTCGGCCCCTCCCCTGAGCCTGAGCCCCAGCTCCCCCCCTTCGGACCCCCCCTCCGTCAAGGCTTCCCAGGGCAGCCCCGTGGGCCGCGGAACCTTTTATTTTCGTCGTGGTTCGTAGCTCGTGGTGGTTCGTCCCCTTCGGTGAGCCTGAGCCCCAGCTCCCCTGGGCCACCCACCCTTTGGGAGGCTTGCTCCGCCAAGGCTTCCCAGGACAGCCCCCCTGGGCCGCGGATGTCCTCATTTTCGTCGTGGTTCGTGGTTCGTCGTGGTTCGTCCCCGCGGAGCTGGCCTATTGTGGTCAGTTCTAGCTCTGCTCCTCACCATCCACGGCACTATCTGGTGGAACATCAGGGTGCAATGGGTTTGCGCGGAAGAATGTATAGAACTACGCACTATAGCAAGGACACTTGCAGTGACTGCTCTGCTTACGCGGAGGCCTCTTACTTTCGTCCTACATCCCTGCGCTACTACACTCCTGAAGTCCACCCACCTACTCCAATTTGAGATGCGAGGTCATTGGATTGGTGTTACTATCTTTGGGCTCACTGGGGTCGCTACCGGGTGCGCGGTAGGACACATGCGTTGTGGAGGCGACACAAGAACGACCGGCCCTCATTGGGACCCAGCCAGTCAGGTACTTTTCCGCGAATTCGTCCGCGAGGGTGGCCGCCACACCGACGGCGCCACCTACATGAGGTTCCTCTTAAATACGAAGTTCGAGACTTTAGTAGAGGAGCGCCAACTCAGCTCTGGTACAGCTCCCGTTGGCTTTAGAGTCCATGCGGAAGAACGGATCAACCAGACAGAAGCGCTTCGAGATAGCCCGCCATGAAGCTGAAACGGCTGGCTTTAACATCCCCAACTTCCAAACCTTCACAGTCATTGTATTCAGAGCTCTTGGGGTGGAGACATCGCGTGCACAGCGACTCCTGCAGCCACTAGACCACCACATGCCGAGAGACCAGCAACAATGTGACGCACTACTAGAACACATGAGAGAACCCCTGGCCATATTGGCGGCATTTTCAGCCACGGTCACCGAACCGAGACCTACCACGCTGAGGCAACCGCAGGGCAACCTGCTAATGACGTCTGGGATGACGATCCACAATCAGTTGAGACCACGATGACGCCGATATGTCTTCGGGCGATGGGGCCGCAGCCCTTGACTACTCCGATATGCCTACATACTTCACGGAAGAGCAACAGGCGCAATGGCTAGTTCTAGGATACCGAAAACATAAGCACAGACGGAGGCGATTCATGAAGAAGCCCGTCCGTGGAGCACGGCGCATCGCACGACGAGCGCTCGAGGGAGAAGGCAAGGGTCGAGGCAAGGGCAAGGGTAAGCGTCGGCGATTGCATGGCAGAGGCATACTGGCATTCCTAGCACCCCTTTCCGACCACTGTTTGAAGAGACTTTTTCAGGCGCAGGCAGGAATCGCAGGCATACGTCAGGAAAAGGCAAGGGGCGTCGGGGACACCCGAAGGATGCCTATGGTAAGACTACGGAGTGCGACATATACCACAATGCGCAGCACTTTCGCCGCGAATGCCCTCAGGGCGATGGGGGGGGGGGGGCAGGGGTCCATCGATGCATCGTGCTCAAACCGACTCTGACATGCAGTATGTTGATTGGGGGTCTCTCTCAGCTGGCTCTGCCGATAGCTCAGCTGCAGCTGTTCAATTCATGGCTGCCAGATATCTGAGTGCAAGTATGTCCCTCGAGAATTACGCCGACGAGCTATTCGGGGAGGTATTCATTGGCCACAGCGATATCGATCTGGCAGACTGGCTGGGCACACCCATCGCGGGGCACCTTGCAGATATTGGATTCGCCGAGAACTTCTTCATGCCCGCCGATGAAGATGACGCGGCGGGGGCGCCCGCGGATGCAGAAGCCGGCGTTCTTGCGACAGAAGGGGGCACGCAGTTGATGCTTTATCCTCGGGCCATTGGAGACCCGACAAACATGGGCTTGAGTGATGATGACCCCTTGGTGGGAAACCCGCGAGACGTTAGTGGTCTGTCTGAGCGCATTCAATATTAGTTTGGCCAGAATGAAGGATTTCAATGCACATTCGCCGCGTCGGGCCGCTCTATGAGCCGCCAGGAGCGACCGGCAAGCCGCCAGGTCTGGAGGAGAAGGTATAGCGCCTTTGACGATGACGAAGAATGGGGAGACGACGCTCGTCTGGCACGCCGCGGTCGGTTCCCCAGTCGCTCACCCAAGTGCGCGCGCGCGCGCCCCAGTGGCGCTCGCTCTAGCGGCCTTCAGCGCCCTCGCCCTCCTGATGCCGGCGCTCCAAAGGCCCCTCCACGGCAGACCAATAGGCCTGATGCCCCCCCGAGGAAGGGGCCGTCTGCGGGGACACCCGCCTCAGGAAGATCAGCCGCGAGAAGAATATCCAGAGGGCGGAATGCAGCGCCTCGTCGGCTACGCGGAAGCTGGATTGGCTCGCCCGTACACGCCCCCACGTACGATGCGATATTGGTTGAACAAGGGCTGGGCTGGGCACCAGATGCGCCACTGGCGCTCCCTTCGCAAGATTCAACGAGGTGAAGACGGCAAGATCATTCGCTCTACACGGACAGGACCTGTCAAACCATAAAAAGATGGTCAAGCGCGACCTCAAGGGAGCTATCGTCTAGGAACGGAAGCTTTACAGAGGCGTTTGTTGCACGTGCCCCAGATATGCCGACCACGGACCTGGTTGTCCCATGAGGCGCCCACCAAGAAGCCCGCGCTTGAACTGGGCACCGTGGGCTTGGTCCCATGGTAATGGTCGGGGTTGCTGCGCCGATCCTAATGCAGCGCCATATGAAGAGCAGCTGAAAGATCCAACTATTCAGATATGGATACGAGCAAGCTACTGCAAGCCGACTACGAGCAAGCCACAGTCATTGTAATATCCCAATATATTCAGAGATGGACACACCTTTCTCCCCACCGTAATTTGAAGCAGTTGAATCGCGATTGGCGCGCGGGGAAACCTGCTTCACCCAAATCAGAAGAAGACGACCAACAAGAAGCTGATGATGATGAAGTTGATGCGATGGCCGAAGAAGCAGACCCCGCGGAAGCAGCTCCTGCAGGGCACGCCTCGGATTATTCCGACGCCCGCTCCCCTCCCACGGGCGTGACTTACGACGCGGGCGTTCCGATCGGTATTTGGCATGTCGCCACTGAAGAAATGGATCTGTCTCCCGGAAGCAAGCTCGCTTACCGCGATGGACAGAGGCAACTGTTGACAAAAGGTCCAGCGCTACCAAGAATAACCTGCCCAAGAGGGGCAAGGCCACCATCGGGAATATGGCACTTAGAAAGCCTGACGGCATGGGCCTGGACCCCGGCAGGAATCCCGCGCGATATGGATCATGGGCGCCGGCAAGGGCAACCATCGGCTAATGCAGCTCCCAAGCCGAAGCCAAATCCGCCTATTCGCTTATTCATGTTTCTCCACCCTCGGATTCGTCGAGTCCATCTAAGTCGCTTGGACCTGATCAGCCTAAACCACCGCCCAAATAGAAGAAGAGAAAGAGCTCAGATGATCCATGCCCTGGAGACAGCAAGCAGCAACGACCTGTGGGGCAACTTGCCGATCGACGTCGATCTAGAGGAGGACCAGTAGCGGCTGCCGCAGCAGCTGTTCTTCAAGGCACCAGCACCCCTACTCCGAAGGACCCTGTACCACGCCGCGGCCCCACACCGGGTCGGACGCGCAGGACTGGCTGGACGCCGACACTGGAGGGATCACCAAGAGATGCTTCTTCAACGCGGCGCGGTACCGACAATATACAGTAGCAGCTCCCAAAGATAAGACAGTCGAGAATTACCGCACCAAGGAGAAGAAACGCCATAACTTTGACATCAGCACCCCGCAAGTGACTCCCCGGACGCCTACGGGAACGGCAGGCGCTGCCTCATCATCGGCAGGCGCTCGTGCACCCGCAGCACCGGCGACAGCTCAGAGCTCAGCGGGGCAACCTGCTCAGAGCTCTGCAGGGCAACCTGCTCTTACTTTTGGAAATTCCCGTTGAGTGCCAACAGTGTTGGGACAGCTTGCGTACTTCCAATCGTATGAAGATCAAAACAGCATACCATCCTCAATTTGGTGACGGGTCTGATGAATCCGTCGCGGCGCAATGCGACATTGAGGATGCCGCCGCCCTGGCCGACTGGCACGCTTATACGCGCCGAATGGTACATGACATGTCGCGTAAACGCCTGGCGTTCACGTGCGATTCAAAGAAGGACGACCTGCTCGGACTCCCTCAAGCAGAGAATAATAACAGGCCAAGGTTGAGCTTTGAGGAGCAGCGCCACTGCTCAGAGTGGCTCACGATTGCTCTTCGCCACATACCATTTCTTAACAGCCGTATCTCTGATAGGTTCCTGCGAGCAGCGCCGTCTTTCGATGAATTCGACGGACGGGCTGAGCTTTCAGAGTTGCTCGACCAGTGGCCACCTGAAGGATCTGATCGCCATCGTCGCAAACACATGGAGACTGCGCGTCGGTGTCTCAGGGACCGCCACTGGACATGCCGAGCGTTAGCTGTGTTGGATCTGATTGGCATGGTCGACAATACTGGAATGCAGAAAAACAGGTTGCAGCTCAAGAAATGCCAGTATGCCTCTGAGGCGCACGGCTTATCTCATCCGCCCAAGTAATGGACACAGCAGTCCTGGGATAAAGTGCCTTGAACCACTGTGTATGAGAATCGCAGATTTGACTCTTCCAGGTGCACCTTGCTACTCTTACTCATTGTACCCAGTGGGCAGACATCCCGAATATACTTAGCATTGGACTGTCGTGCCGCGCCGACGACACCACCAAGAAAAGAGGCAGACAATTTGTTCATGCCTGCCCATATTTACCAGGCGACAACAGAATCCAGTCCGGCCTGCGCGTCGACTCCGAGGTTTTGGTCTATGGTTAGCTTGAAGAACTTGCTTTGGCAGAGTATGCCGATGTGGCGCTCAGCAATTGATTTCATACTGTCAGCAGGTCGGGACGGCAGAATTCCTCCGACTCAGATCGTCCAGCTTATCGGTATTCCGCCCTATGACCAGTGCAGGTACAACCGCGTGGGACATGAATGGATAAATCCCCATGTACCTGTGGGACAACGAACAGCAGTGTCCGTGCAGTGATCTTTCTATCGACAGGATGAACGAATTTCGGAATGATGCATCATCGTTGAAAGATTGGCTTATTCCAAAGACCCCCTACAAGTTGAAATGCCACGAACCGGCGCCTATTCAGGAGGTCGAGTTCTCTACAGCGTCTATGCTGCAAGATGTGCATCAAGCGGGGGCACCTGCAGTGGGATCTGACGGATCGTGGATTCAGGCCTAAGCTGCGGATGCGACAGGTATGACTTCGAGTGACATTACTCCCACCGACATTCTGTGCGCCAGCGATCCGCGGCGTGCTCAGGTGCAGCAGTTGCCAGCACCTGCAGGGCAACCTGCGTCATTCGCACCTATGAGCAGAGCCGCAACTCCATTCGGGACTCCACAGAGCGCTGAACACCAACAGCCTACAGGCAAGGCTCCGAAACATGCGGATTGACCCGCGGTTCTACCAGGCTTTACAGGCGACGTCGCCAGTCGCATCGCCGCGTCCACATGCGGGGCAACCTGCTTCTCCTGATTGCCATGTTGCACAATGGGCCGAGAGCCTAGTTGGTCAGCAAGAGTGGATGTACCGGCAGATGCGCGACGCCGCGCAGAGTATGCGCAGGGACGGCATCGACCTCCCCAACGCCAACTGGACGCCGCCTTGGGAGTATGTTCCGGATCCAAGTCCATGACTGGACAACCACAATCGGCACGAATACGTTCCAGCATTTTTCAGTCATCCGACATACGGTCCGACAGGTGCTGAACGTCCTACGGCACCACCGATGGACTTCCCATTGCATCCTGACTATTATGCTCAGGTAAGTAGTACTCTTCGTGCAGGGACGCAGCCGGAAATCCCGTATGTACGAGCGACGGCCGACGACTTCTACCAGTCTCAGTTGACGCGCGGCTCTGGCTACACGTCAGGGTTTCCGGGCCAGACTCCTTCCTCATTATGGATATTTGGCTACCCCTATGGATTCCGATGTGCAGCAGCAGGCCCCAGGCCTGGTTGTGCCATCATCCATGGGTGAGCTGCGCCCAGAGATTCTGGACATTCACGAGGCGCAGCAGGCCAACCTTTCGACGCAATCGGCCCGCCAGCGTCGCAACCACGAGCGCCAGGCAAACAGGATGCTGGGCCGTGCGGGGCAACCTGCTACTCCAAATACATCAGAGACACCTGCACCTAACCCGACAGCACTTGCAGCAATGCAGCTACCGTCGGCCCCACCGATTCGATATGAAGTTGGCGAAACCACTCTGGAGCGCCAGACGCGTATCAGGCCATCGGCAACACCACCAGTCATCAGCGACGGTGACTTGAACAAGTGTGCCATATGGCTGGATCGCTTCATGCATCACGACAAGGCCTGGAGGCTTCAGTGTGGTCACATATTCCATGCACAGTGATGGGACCGAGTTGCACATGTTCATGTGGACAGACAGTTGGTTGGCAATGTGGAAGGTACTCCACTGAGGCACCCTGCGCCATTTGCAGGGGCGTTGGTCTAATCACAGCGGAGTTTCATTGTTCCCTTGCTGGAGATCAGGATGCACTGGGCCGTCATGGAGAGATACTCCGAGGGACTAACGAACTCAGGGGCCTTCGCGAAGAGCTCAATCGCTTCACGGCGATGATGACGAATAACACGGCAGCCCCTACAGCAACACCAGCGGGGCAACCTGCGTCATCAGCCAATGCGGAGCAGGCGAGGAAGCCGCCGTGCCTGCCGTGGATGCGCCCACCGCCAACAATGCAGGGGCACCTGCTGCAACCGCACCTGCCGCGCTGCCGGCCAACGACATGTGGCTGAGGCGATGGAGAGAGCCACCGACAAGAGCGCTCAGTGGCTTCAGTCTGCACATGCCCACATGCCATGCGGGCGAGACACCCGCTCGCGCAGCCAGCGCAGAACGGAGAGCCCAGCGAGCGCGCGTAGTGGGGCATCCGTGCGATATCCGAGCGCGACAGGCTGCATACTGTGTTAATGGTAAACACAGATGGTCCGATGGGCATGTGCGCTGACGAGGATACGTTCCTGAACATGCCCGCTGCATCTGCATCGCGCCCACGCGCGCATGGCGAGCATCCTACGGCTGGTTTTTGAAACGAACCACCCCATAACGGAAGAGGAGGCTCGTGGATACATGAACGTCTTTACATCTGTCAAGAATCGACTCGGTGTAGGGGCAGAGGCGCGGCAGAGGCATGCACGGCACGACGCTGTCTGAAGTGCCACGACAGTTTGGACAACGCCACGCATTGTTTCTGGCAGTAAGCAGCGGGACCATGGTGGATAGCATGTTGACAATCCTTTTGGACATTGGCAGAATGTTTTACATCCTTGGTTTAGAAATGGCACAGACGTTCGAACGGGCACCCCCTTCCCGCGGGCGCGCCATCAAGAAGCTGAGCCGGACGAAGGGGCTCTACGTGTCGGGAGTGGGACATGGTGCCGCGGTCTGCGATAAGTCTTTGCACTGCAATATTGCGCGCATGGAAGGGGGGGGGCCGGCGGGGGCACCTGCTGCGCCGAGACTCGATGCCCACTAAGCAAACGTAGCTCAGGCTTTCAGGGGAGAACCCCCTTGCAAATCTGGGTTTGAGGAGCATGTCCAACATGAAGATTATCCTGATCCGATCCTAGAGCAGGGGCTCTGAGATGAACAAGCTCTGAGATGCACAAGCTTCTTCTTGTAAAGGTTGCCAGAGTACTTAATTTGATGAAAACGCCTTCTGGGCATCTGGCACTCAAGGTTGACGGGTACGGGACCGCAACTGAAGATAAAGGAAGAATGTCGTGTAGTATTACGGCGGATCTCCATTGCGAGGATGACCCGTTACTCGTTCAAGAGACATCTCACCCAGAGCCAGTCGCGGGGACATTTGTTGAAAGTAATGCCCATACATATGATGTCACAGGATACCAAGGGTATCAGCTTCTCCATCAACGAAGAGACGTTCACTTTCACGATCCATTCTTTGGTGATTAACACCTTGATTGGCATCGCCGAAATGTCCTTCGGGACTAACCCTACCTCGGCCGACCAGGACTTCGCCCTGCGCAACTTGCAGGCGAACGTATATCAGGCCATCTACGAGGAGGGCACTAAGTGGACGCCGCCAGACGCACAGGCAGGGACACCTGCGGAAGTGGATGATGCCGCTGAGGAGTTTGATATTTTTACTTCGAGCAGCGGCTCTGCAGCGCACCATGGCACGGGCAGTTGGACGCCCCCATCGCCAAATGAGTGACGGGGGCAGGCGCCCGCCACGGCCACCGGCGCTTGCTCCGACAGGCCGAACACGCAGGTGCTGTCATCAAGTGCGGGGAAACCTTCATTATTTTCTCAGGCGCCGGCTGTGCGCGCCAGAGACAGTGGCAAGCCCGGGCTGCGCGGCTGAGACAGCAGTGGGCCCGACTGTGTGGCCGCTGCAGAAAAAGAGTGGTTATCGCATCCTTATCATTCTCGTGCATTTCCCATTGGGGATATACGGACAGCTTGCGCTGAACTCCGAGCCCGCGGTTAAATGTGTGACCGTATTACACATACAGAGGTGATGGCTTCTACTGGTACACAAGATTTGGGCGCGTTACTCTCGGGAGATTTCCAACTGCTATGGGTGGCAACACCTGCTGATTGGCACGTAAGACTGCCTGGAAAAGGGAGCAGGGCCACACTATCAACGCATCCAAAAATTTGATGACCAAAGCTCGGGCTCTGCGCACGACTATTGTGCTTGTGGGACTATCAGGTTATTTATGGAAGCAGGGTCCTATACGAGACGCCATTGAAGATCTCGACTTGCAGGTCATGCGCATGTGATTTTGCCATTACGGCTTGGAACTGCGACCGTTCTAGAAAGTTGCCTAGCGGATCATATTTGCAAGTGGCAACTACCTGCACGCGCGCCCCAACCAACTTGCGAAGGTGCACGCGCCAAACAGCAGGGAAAACCTGCACAACTTAATTAGCGTGAATTAGACTGGCATGGCTACGGAGCCCAGAAGGCAGAACGGTGAAACAAACGTTTGGCTACCATGACCGCGAGATTGATTGATCAGATGGTTTTACACGTGGCACAGAGAAATCACAAGTGCTGTACACCGTAGCATCCACACACGAGTGGATAAAAGGAGTTCGAACTTACGTTCAGTCTCCGAAGAAGGGCCCTGAGTGGGACCATGTCGTCAGACGGGCAAGGATGAACCTGGGTGACAATCAGATCATACAAGACATCGGGATCCAGGACCAGCCTACCGGGTGCAACTACAGTGCACCGTTACCGAATGGTGCAACCAACGCCCGTACTCGATTTTACTGGGAGCAGCCCGAACCAGCTCTCATCGGACACGGGGTCCCACGTCCACGCCCAAGGCGAATTGCGATCGTCGATGACGATCGCCCCTATCCCCCTTCGATTGAGCGAGGCCGCGTGCCCCCCCGCTACTCCTGGCTTCCCGACGCCCAGTTCATCTGATGTCGAACGAACAACAAACGACTGAACAGCAGACAGCACAACCGACCGATGCCCGAATCAAAAAAAAAGAGGCAGACACAGAAGCGGGCATTAAGACCAGGCACGATACCCAAGATAGTCGAAGAAGGCAACGATGACTGTGGAGATGACCTTGAAGGTCTCGGACGCAGCGCGTACTACACTGATGTACCTCTTGATTCCGACACGGAAAGTGACGATGAAGAGGAAATTGCCACCGCATTAGTTGCGGGGTTACTTGCTGAATCCTACGCAGATGTGTTCTCCATAGTGACTATGGAGAACACATCTATGATATGGGACTACGGTAGTCCCAACCTTCTGTTATGGACGACATAACAAGGTTGACATGTTGGAATTATGCGGGGGGAACGGAGGCATATCGCAGCTGGCATGCAGCCGAGGTATGTCGTCAGAGGGAAACCCCGCCAAACGCTCCTGCGTTGACTTTGGAAACAAGGATGTCTAGGATGCAGCGATGCACTATCTAGACGCTTGTTTCTTCATTGTTGCCATGCCACAACCCAACTGCAGAACGATTGGACGACCTTCAGATTCCAACGCCCAGGTCATTTACGATACCTGGTACGAACACCACAAAGAAGATCAGCCGCATATTAAGTTTTGTGGTAAGGTTGCTACACGTCAGAACGATCTTCGACGGGTTGCTTCACCAGAAAAAGCCATTGGGTACTTGGTGGATCAGATACCACCATGGATTACATTGGCCAAATGCGAGGGCACTTGCAATATGAATACGGACCAACGTACAACTGGCTTAAGCTATTCCCATGGGGTACTGATACGAAATCCGATCGAGATCATGGCCAACCACAGCCTTTTACTTACCCCTTTTGAACGGAGACGATGTTCTGGTCATCGTCAACATGCGTCGGTATGTAGCAGAGAACGGTCCATGGCGAAACACTACAATCCAAAGATGCAGTCTCTCCTTGTCGATGCAATTCAGATCGCACACGATCTTTTCCATGTAAACCGCGATCCATTCCATGGCCCCCTTATTCTCCCACCGTGCCAGTTACCGACGTGAGTCCGACTATCCGGCTATCCACCGTGCCAGTTACCACATTTGGACGATCCGACTATCCTTCGGCAACCCGACGGTTCGATCACGAGACCACCTTGGAGATGCCCCGGATGTCCTGCATGTGCAGATAATGTTAACATGCGCTGTTTCTTCGCACGACAGAGTCCTAGGCAATGCAGGTGGTACGATAAGGAAGACTACCATTGGGAATGTCCGAGCTGCAGGATGAACTACGGCCAGAACAAGCCTGGACATGTACTGACACCTGGCAAAAATGCAAGTTTGCAAAACCCTCGAAGCTGCCTGACAATCATGGACAGGTACCACCGGCTCCTGCCGAACCAGCAGCAGGACCAGTATCACTGGCTCCTGCCGAACCGGCAGCACGACCAGCACCGCCGGCTCCTGCTGAACCAGTGGCACCACCACCCGAGGCGCCAGCCGCATCCCCACTCATGCGGTTAAGAGCACCAAGACCCAGCTCTAGAGCCGGACCCACAGCGGGCGCCAGCAGCCACGATATTACAGTAGGCAGACATGCTGCTGAACTTGCTGCAAGGCAACCTGCCTCGAGTGGAGCTGAGAGTTCGGATGGCCACCTCCGACTGCCGCAGGTTATAGTCAGACGTGGCCGACAGCAAGGTGGAGAGGCACCTCCACCGCCACCAGCGGGGAAACCTGCTCCACGACCACGACTACCAGACTGGTCACGGTTCGATGTACAAATCAGTCTTCAAAATGTACGAGGCCTTGACCAAAGCGTGGTAACGCGCGAGCTGCGGGAGCTACAATTGCGTTGGTTTCACGTGAAAGAACTTTAGGTGAGACTCATCTTAACCAAGATAGGTCTGGACAGTGCCAGACTCAGTCTGACCAAGGGTGTCTGCGACACATGTCGGGGGCGCAGGGCTTGGGACAAGCCAGGGCTTGCGGTTATGCCATCTACTGCACCGCCCGGCAAATCCAACGACGAAGTGGAATGTGACTTGATGTTCTACGAACAAGAACAACATATTTCATGTCATCCATCGTTGTATTCGATATGCCACTGGAATCGAGATACCAGACAAAACGATACCCAGCATCTTAGATTCATACCATCAAAGGACCTCTACTCCGACGGAGAGGGGGCAGTCAACAACGACACTGCGAAATCAGTCTTTAAGGCAAAAGGCACTGAGCGCAGAATACGTGCGCGTGGACAACATGCTACGACGACCGAAGCCAGAAATGGCATATTGTGCCATCTACTTCATGCCATTGAAACTGAACTCAACAGGTTAGACATACCTCTTGTGTTCACACGACTACTGCACGAGGCCTGTTTTGCCGCCAATGTTGTCACCTTCTACAGCGAGGTGTCTTCATGCAGCGCCCTGTTTGGACGGCAACCAGCACTGCGCCCTGACTTCCCTGTTCGAGACCACGAACAGCCGACGGAAACGCCGGATCATTCTCGTGAACAGACGATGCGCAGGGGTGGCGTGGAAGCTATCACACAGGCTACAGCAGTAGCCAAGACCACTCGTGCATTACGAATTAAGACAACTGTTACTGGCCAGCATTACTACGATGAAGGAGATTTAGTTGATTACCATCGCCCCACAACCACGAAGGACGACTGGGGAAGGCTGGAATGGCCCGTTCCCAGTTGTAAGGAACGAGCCCAAGAGGGGTCAAGTCATCATTCGAGTGGGAAATCGCGATGTTCATGTCAATACGGCGATGCACGCCGTTCGATATATATATATATATATATCGAAGCGCTAATATCCAGCGAAATTGGCTCCGACAGCGCTGCACTACGGACAGCGCTGACGTTCGTGGCTAGTTTACCAGCGGGGAGACAGGCTATGACATTTGGCGATGCACCGACCAAGAAGGGGACGCTTCAGATGATGAGTGCAAGCCGTCTATCTCCTAAGGTACATCTAGCCTGTCAGTCTCAGAAACTTCTTCCGCATTGAGAGTGTAGTTTCGGTCAGGCGAGCCAGAGGCATCCATAAGCTACCTCAAGTAACTTATGCTGAGAGTTGCACATTGGCCCACTATGACAACGATGTGAAGACAGGATCCCACTATGAAGCAGAAGGCACCGCTATGAATGTACACGATAGAACTTGACCAGCACATTCGAGAAGCATCCAGTGCCTCAAGCCCACCAAACCCCGCGCAGGTTTTGACCAGGACATGACAATATTTGAGAAATTGGCGGATGCACCGACACCGGATGGCAAGAGAAGCCTCAGAAGCCGAACCACCACACCACGATGGGTGGCTTCCCACGGTCTACGAGGAATCGGATGCTGATCTCGAGTCGCACGCCATGGAAGCGCGGCATGCAGAACTACAAGATGAAAAGGATCTGCTGGAGGCAACTCCTCCAGAATACTTTTTTTTTTTTTTTCACAATGCCCGCGCAGATGCTTCCAGACCAAAGTGTGCTGATCACTGTGACTGATGGACAGCGGGGGCGCCTGCCTAAGTGGGGGCGCGCACGCGACTCTGACACCGAGGAGACGCATCACGTCCCAATGTGTTCCATGGTCGAAGACTGCAGCTACGGACTGGACTCAAACGAACATGGACAGCATGTAGCACTCTGCTGCAAGGCGGAACTGTCAGAGGTAGTCCTGTCCGAGCAACAACACATGATATTAAATGCCGACCGTGCGGCCACCATGCGAGTGCATGTTACCGCCGCTGCAAAGCGAGCTGCGGTCGCCGCGGAAGACGACCTCCTCGCGAAGGATGACATCCAAGCGAATCCCGAGAAAGTATCGAAGGCCCTCTACACCAAATTCAAGACATGGTTTGACAACAGATGTTTCAAAATGCAAGACATATCCAAAGCGTCAAATGGAAGTTTTTGGAGGACGAGAAGGGCGAGATGGAACGTGCCATCAGATTACGCCTGGTTCTTCGAGGCTTCATGGACCTTGAAGCCTTCGACGCCTGGTGCTTCGTGGACCTTGAAGCCTTCCGGCGGTCAAGTCAGAGATTGCTCGCGAGCGCGGCAGCATGCAAGAAGCAATGGGCCATTGTTTCCGTCGACATCAACACGGCCTTCCTGAAGGGGTTGACCTACCAGGAACTTGCTGAAGCAACCGGTGACGAGGAACGCATGGTGCGTTTTATTTTGCCGCCTGGATCGGCCACGGTGCTTCGGACTCTCAGGGTTCGAACGCTACGACGAGTCCAAGCACTGCTTGCAGTGCCTTAAACCAGGCACTGGCACCAAAGACGCACCGCGAGCTCTCTCACTAAAGCTCAGAAGAACCACGTGAGGTTCTGGTCTCCGACCAACGTCGCACGACGAGGTGTTCGAGACGAACAGCAACTTGCTTACGGCCGAACATGTTGGTGATATCAATATGGCCAGCACTGAGGACACCAATGACAAGTGTGTGAAGTGTGTAGAAGACACCTTTGGCACGCGTAAGCTCAACGAGCACACATGCACCAAGTGCGCTGCGAGGTATGCCAAGGATGAGGACGGCAATGTTGTTTTGGACGAAGGCGAATACATCAAGCAGCTCCGTCCCATACAACATCGTGAACCTGCCGGCGCCGACGCTGACGCTTAGGCATCCAAGATGGTTGCAGACCTGTTCGCCGGCCTCAGGTGTGCGCTGGCGCATGCATCACCCAGGCGCGGTCGATGGTGCACGTTGTATTTCTACAACGTGCCCAAGAACCGACCACTATCCAAGTACGACGACCGAACGCGATTACCAGGAAGTTGCAGGCCTGCCCCAATAAGATCGTCTATCAGGCGATGACCCCTACGGGCGAGGTTGACCTGCGCAGCGACTCAGGTTGTCGACGCCTGAGTGGAGACGCCGATGACGACGTCAAAGGCTATGGTACTCGCGGGGCATACCTGCTACGGCGTGGAAACACGCCTTCTGGCAGGCCCTTCGGCCACTTGATCGATGCGCACTGCAAGTCTCGCCTCTTGCAGGTCCGCTCGAGTTATTCAGCAGAGGCACTTGCAGCAGCCCGTAATTTGGAGGACTGTTAGCCCACGATCGTGACTCTGCACGAGCTCCACGCAGGGCCGCTCACGCCCACTCAGTTGAAAGACATACTTGAGTTGGGTGGCCTGAGCAGCGAGGTCACTCTGATCATAGATGCTGAGTCTGTTGTTAAGCCATTGCCACGCAAAGACTTGAGAAGCCGATTGAGCGTGCCCTTTTAGGACACATCAGTTGAATACGACAGATGATGGAGCGTGGGACCGTGCAAAGTATTCGGTGGTGCGACACCCGCGATATGACCGCGGACGGTCACACCAAGAGAGGAGCATCGACAGAGAGATGCTCCTACAGGTCATGGGGGGTGCACAGGCTTCTAAACATGACTTAAAGAGTCATACTCCATATCGGGCCGGACAGACATATTGTTCCGTAGCCGCTCGAGGAGCATCTTTAAGTACAGAACGGTACAGGCAAGGCAATTGCGAGCGGGGCCACCTTCCCTACGGCCCCGCCCTTTGGCTGCCCTTTGTACATATTAGCTGCTGTGCATAGGGGCGGCGGACTCACGCTTCGTCTCCCTCCCCCCCCCCGACTTTAAAGCGAGCTGGGGGACATAAGGAGCAGAAGCGAGCGTGCGCCCGCGGCCGCGTCGGCTCAAGCGGCCGGCCGCCCAGATATGATTGTTTTCATTGTGAGGCATACGATTAGCCATCGAAACCAAAAGGACCTTACTGCTGAAGTTGGTACGCCCTCCACTACTGGGACTATCGCTACTACGGTACAACAGAGCTGGGGCTGGGCTTCGCTGAAGGCGAAGCTGCTGGTTGGGCCTCCCAACCCCTTCCAAACTTGGGGGCCATCTTGAAAGCAACTTGGGCCGTCTTGGGCCATCTTGAGCCGTTGTGGTGTCGTCTCGGCTGTCTTGGAAGCCTTATTGGAGGCCATTTTGGCCGCTTGGAGGCCGAAGCGCGCCGGTGGGGCATTTTTTGGGGGGGCGGTCGACGCGATCCCGTGCGAACCGGGGAGGGGGGTCTGCGCTTGATTTTTTGTTTTTTTCGGAAAAAAAGGGGGACCACCGGAGCATTTTAACACGCCATATCCGTGCAAGCACCGTGGCAGATCTATATATCGTGTTATTCGTTTATGTATATTTGTCTCTCTCTCTCTTTCTCTCTCCCTGTTTTTCTCTCCATCTCTCTCTCTCTCTCTCTGTCTCGTTTTCTCTCTCTCTCTCTCTCGCGCTATCTCTCTCTATGTATATATATACATATATATATATATATATATGTTTATTCCTCTGTTTGTTTCCCTCTCTCTCCCTCTTTGTTTCTCTCGCTCTCTCTCTCTCTCGCTCTGTCGCTCTCTTATTATCCCTCTCTCTTTCTCTCTCTCTCCCCTTTCAGTAACATTACATAACTTTACGCATGTATACGTGAACGCGCTCACCTAATTCTCTTCCAGTTCCACCTCAGCTCCTGCCATTTGTTCTACCCTTCTGTCTCCACGCAGTGGGAACGGAGGAGTAAGAGAAGGATTTCGCTCGAACGAGTCCGCGGCCTCTGTCCAGTCCGACCCTCCCTTCCATAGCATCACAATCTGGCTCAAGGTGTTTTGGGACTGGCGCGATCCTACCTGGCGACCAGAAGGCACTCGCGCGCGGCCCACCGACGATTTGGCACGCGAGGTCCAGGGAGCCCGCGAGGATCTCGGGGCACAAAGGAACACGTCCAGGGCGCTCTGATTGATCGAAAGCCCCCCCTTTCAGCCGCCGAAAGCCAACTCGGGGGAAGTTAGCTGACCACCTCACTGATCCTGGCAAGGCCGATCCTGGGCCAAGGCCCAGTGCATATGGCTCTACGGCCTGGCCAGGGTCGGTGAGGTGGTCAGTTGACGTCCCCCGACCAGTTCGGAAATCCAGCACCCCGTTTGTTTTCTTACCGCGACAGACTGGGGTCCAGGCTGGTTTTGCCAAGCTCTGCATGGCCTCTGGGTGTGTAGGCCCCGCTTCGAGCGATGAGGGATGTGACCCGGGTTTCGTTCGCCGTGACTTTGGGAGATCCACGCAGGCAGACAGTAAGTACCCTTTCCTCCCCAGCATCCCCCTCCTCCCCCTCCTCCTCTTCTCCCACCCACGCCTCTCCTGCTGTGCGGCCACCTTGCTGCGCATGCCCAGGCACCCTCGCGGAATGGCCAGCACGGCACGTTGTGAATTGCTTCGTTTGATCCGCCTCTTCCATTGCCTTCCCTCCATAACCTTTCCTCTCCTCCCTCCCCTCTTCTCCCCTTGGATCCATCCCCCCCTTCTCCTGCCCCCATCCAGCCGCCCAGAGTCCTCGACTCTTTTGCGGATGCCGCAACGGCACTCAGTGGAGCTGACGTACGGTCGGACCGAGGTATACGATCCAGTTTGTTGAATGTGTTTGCTGAATGTGTTTGGTGCATCTTGAGGGATGGTACCCTCGAGTGCTCGTCAGTTTGGCCGGCGCAGGGCCTCGTGTTCTTGAAGGATGTCATTCTGTCCCAGGTCCGGCCATAGACGAGAGCTGGTCCGACCCACCCCCCCGGCCTCCCGCCCCCCGTCTGCCCTCTCCTGCCCTCCCCGCCGTTCCGCTCCGCAGGGCTCGACCTAGACGGTGTTTGGGCGATTTTGTGGGCCGGTTCCTTTTTGACTTCGTTCTGCAACAAAGGCGGATTGAAGACACAACGAGGGAAAACGACAGCAAAACGAAAAAGAAAAGCACAGTGTAGGTCGATCTGTGCCTTCTCCTGCCCTTATCTCCTCCGTTCCGCTCCGCCTCCAGATTTGCCGTCGGCCTGGGAACAAAACATGCTTGGCTGTTATTTTCGCACACGCTGTCTGCGATATTTACCTGCAGGCGCGCTGACGCGCTCCATGGAGGCGGTGCTGCAGCGCAGCAGGCAGCGCGGCCTCAATGCCAGCGCGCCAGGCAGCACCGACCAAGGCGGGCCGCATCCGACTCCTCACTCTCGAGTAGAACGATCCCATCAAACATCCAAAAACTGACTCTCGTTCTTATTGTTTGAGGTTGAATGGGGTAGGCTGGTGGTAGTGGGTCTAAGATTTGTTCATCCTGCGCAAGAGCGGTCTTGTCACATGGATTGTTCCGTGACCCTCTGGCTCGAACACGTTCAGCACAGCAAGGGCACAGCGGAGATCGTGCGAAGTCCCCGCCGAGCTCGCACAAGTCATTGTCCTATTCGGTATAGCGTTTGCAGCGGACACATCGTCACATCATGATCGTTTTCATCATCAGCATCAGCATCATCATCATCATCGTCATCATCATCGTCATCATCATCAGCATCATTATCAACAACACCAGCACCAGCACCAACACCACCACCAACACCAACACCACCAACATCAACACCAACACCCTCGTCACCACCATCATCAGCATCATCAGCATCACCATCATCATCATCAGCATCATCAACAACATCATCAGCAGCCGCATCATCACCATCGTCATCGTCATCGTCATCTTCATCGTCATCCTAATCGTTATCATCAGCAGCAGCAGAAGCAGCAGCATCATCATCATCGCCACTACCAGGCACGTGCAAGCTCCAGTTTGGGCCCGTGCGAGCATGGTCCGTCCCCGAGCCTGGCCCGAGGCCGGCAGCAGCCAAGAGCTGGGCCCGGATTGAGTTCGTGGAGGTGTGGTGGTGAAGGGGCGCGCTCCCTAGATTGCACCCTCTACGCTGTCATGTCTTTGGTTCTTGAGGAAAAAAGTATCAGGATCTACCCCCCCGCCCATCCCGGATTTAACCGCCCCCGTTGATGAAGGGCGCGTTCCTTCTCCTCATCCCTCTCCTGACGCCCCTGCTCCATCCTCTTCCCGCAGGCCCCTCCTCCCGTTTGGTGAGGTTGGTGAGGTTTCTCGGGTGGAACGAGAACGGTCGTTCAGAGCTGCCCCAATACAGATTGCCCCCTCTACGCTGTTATTTCTTCGATTTAAAAAAGTAGTGTAATCTACCCCCCCGCCCTCCCCGGATTTAACCGCCCCCGCTTTCGTATTGCAATTTACATATGGTTATGCCCCAGCGCCCATCCGATATATGAACTCACATCATCACAGCCAATTGGTAACGGTCCCCCCCCTCATCCTTTGCGAATGCGCGCGCACTCGTGTATCAAAAAAACCTAAGTTGGCAATATCTCCTTGCAAAAAGCAGGACGAAGTGCACACGTGCGCGTCGTCGCGCGCGCATGCCGTGATCCGTCAAAAACCTTTGGTTCCGTAAGGATCTCAAAATCGAGAGTCCCGATAACATTTTTCGCAACAATGATTTTCAAACCAAAGTTTGCGTTCGATCTTCTTACAAATTATTGAGAACACCATACGTACTTCAACATGTTCATAAACTACTACCATGGAGGCCTCTCGCGAAATAGTTCGAACACCCTTGCGCGCGTGCTGTCGCAATAATCCCTTGCAATCAATGGGACGAAGTGCACACGCGCGCGTCGTCGCGCGCGCATGCCGAAATCCTTCAAAGATCGTTGGTTTCGTAAGGACCTCAAACGCGAGTGCTTCGAAAACACATAAAACACATGAGCATCAGTCTTCAAAACATGCGCTCGCGATCTTGCGAGTTTTCAGGAAGCCATTTCATTGAATTCTACCAAAAGGGCCTTCCGCGCCGCATGTCGACGTCATTCGAGCACCCTTGCGCGCGTGCTGGCGAGCACGATCCGTGTCAAATAATACCATGCGGGCCACTCTCGCGCGTCGACCGCGCGCGCATGTCGAACTCCTTCCAAAACCTTCATCACCAACGCAAAGGTGCCGTCAATGTCGCCAGCGTGATCAATATCGGCGCCGTCATTGGCCGTGCCGTCGCCGTTGTGATCATCGTCACCAGCGTCGTTGTCTACCGTTGTCGTCGTTGGCCGCAGCTGGGACAAAGATCGGAGTATGGCGTGGTGGCCGAACTATACGCGCTCAGCCCATCCCTACCACGCAACAGTGCAACCCTATGCGTGGAGGTTTGCGCGCTGCTTGGTGACGGCTGGCGGAGGAAGTGCAGCAGCATGTTTGCCAGCTGTTGACAAGCCTGTGGTGTTGCAACACTCTCAGGTTGTATCCGTGGTGTTGCACTATTGCATGTGCACTTTCTTAGGCGTTCTGGCACCTCTGTCGTACTGCAGCGGGTGGCTAGGGCTGTGCTTGTCTGTTTGTTTTGTCAAGCACCAGGTACCTCGACGCGACGGCGGATAGGCATCATGAGCCGATTCATGCAATAATTGGTAAGGCGCGTTGTTTTGGTTGCGAGGGGTCAGAAAATCTGTCATTCTGACAATGACGAGGGCGGAGACGAGGTGGCGGACCAGGACGGAGGACGAGGGGCACGAGGAGGGCCACGAGAAGATCGGTGAGAAAGGAGGATTGTGATGATGAGCAGGAGGAGCACGCGGGAGACGACGACAGCGAGGGAGAGACGGCGATGATGAGAGGAGGGCCACGACGACGAGGAGGACGACGGCTCACAGAATCGAGAGGGCGACGACTGCGAGGAGGACAGACGAGGACGACGAGGGGATGCCGCCAGGCCGAGGCGTCGGCCGCGAGCACGGCGCGGAGCAGCTCAAGAGCGCCCTGGCGGCGTGCGAGTTTCGGTTGAGGCAGTCGCTACACCCTTCCTCCTTGTAGTTGTCCCTTCTCTATCGCCTTGTTCTGCCACGTCTCTCTCTCTCTCTCTTTCTCTGTCTCTCCTTCTCTCGTTCTCTCTCTCTCTCTCTCTATCGCTCTCCCTTCCCACCGTCCGTGTTTTAAGACATCGTTATCGCTCCATCTCTCTCTCTCTGTTTGTTTTCTCTCTCTCTCTCTCTCTCTTTCCCTCTCTCTTTCTCTTTATATCTAGTCTCCTTCTGCCCATGCCGCCACCGAGCCTGGATTGTGGTTTAGAGGCCTCGTGGATGTTCGTTTGCATATCTTGGGAGGCCTCTCGGGGCATCTGGGAGGCAGTTTTGAGGCCTCTTGGGGGCCGTTTGGGGGCCTCTTGAGGCCTTTGTTTGGTCCTCTTCGGGGCCTCGTGGGGCCTCTAGGGGGGCCGCTTGGGCTCTTCTCTTGGGGGCATCTCGGGGCCTCCTGGAGGCATCTTGGAGCGGAAAGCTCGAATTGTCTGTTCCTGTTCCCCCTTTTGGGCCCCTCCCGGGGCCGCCTTGAGGCCTTCTTTCTCGATCTCGGGCGCGTCTTGGGCAGTTTTTGGGCCCTCGTGGGCCGTCCTGTGGCCCTCGTAGGGTCCTCCTGGGTGGGGCTGGGGCCATCCTGGAGCGTCAGAAGCCCGAACACGCGAGAACGCGACAAACGTAGAACAACCTGAGGAAAATCAATGATTGTTGTTTCGTTGGGCCTTCCTGGGGGTCCTCTTGGAGCGCTCTTGGAGCTTCATTGGGACCTCTGGGGCCGTCTTGGGGCCATCGTGTGCGTCTTGGAGCGCTCGTGGGCTGTGTTGGAGGTCTCTTAGGCGCTTTTTGGGCAACTCTGTGCCAGTCTTGGGGCCCCCTGGCCCCTGGGAACAGCACGCGAGGCAGCCCAGGAGCGCGCGGGAGCGCCCAGGAAATTTGAGAATGGTGGTGTCCCAGTCTTTAGAATATTAGGATCCCAGGGTCCCGAGTACAGAGAACAGAGGACACAAAAGAGCTTGGGGGTAACACCACGTCTTGTCTCGAGGTACGGCGGCAGGCACACACACACACACACGTATCGATACACACATGTAAATACATATGCACACACACATACATACATACATACATACATACATACATACATACATACAGACAGACAGACAGACAGACAGACAGACAGGCAGGCAGACAGACAGACAGACAGACAGACAGACAGACAGACAGACAGACAGACAGACAGACAGACAGACAGACAGACAGACAGACATACAGACAGCCAGACAGACAGACAGACAGGCAGACAGACAGACAGACAGACATACATGCATACATACATACATACCGCATAGACCACCCTTCGGGTGATAAGGAGGCGAGGGGGGGGACCACCGTCGCACTCGATCGATCTCACTATCGATCTCGCTATCGATCTCATTATCGATCTCATTCGATCAATCTCACAATCGATCTGGCTATCGATTTCACACTTGATCTCACTAACGATCTCACTATCGATATCACAATCGATCTCACAATAGATCTCACAATCGATCTGGCTATCGATCTCACGATCGATCTCACATTCGGTCTCACGATCGATCTCACTACCGATATCACTATCGATCTCATTCGATCGATCTCACAATCGATCTCGCAATCGATCTCACATTCGGTCTCACTATCGATCTCACTATCGATATCACAATCGATCTCACAATCGATCTGACTATCGATCTCACTATCGAACTCACTCTCGAAGTCATGATCGACCTCTCGTTCGATCTCACTATCGATCTCACTATCGATATCACAATCAATATCACAATCGATCTCACATTCGGTCTCACTAACGATCTCACTATCGAACTCACTATCGATCTCACTATCGATCTCACATTGGGTCTCACTATCGACCTCACTAACGATATCACAATCGATCTCACATTCGGACTCACTATCGATCTCACTACCGAACTCACCATCATCACCACCATCAGCATCACCATCATCATCATCGTTGTCAAGATCATCATCATCATCGTCATCATCATCATCATCGTCACCGACGGGACACCGACGGGACACCGGCGGGACACCGCGGGGCCCCGGCCGCCCAGAAGGGAGACATTTGGTCCGGACGCGCCTCAGCCACACGGGACACCAGCGGGACACCGGCGGGACACCGCGGGCCCCCGGCCGCCCGGAAGGGAGACATTTGGTCCGGCCGCGCCTCAGCCACAGGAGACTTTCTTCTCGCCCGCCCACGCAGCTTCGCCTCGCCCGCACGCACGGCACGCACGAACACGAAACCGAAATCGATTTCCCGGTAGGGGGGCTCTGCGTTCCACTTCGATCTCACCCCCTCACTTCCGACATGCATGAATACGTGCATGCATGCATGCATGCCTACATACGTACGTACGTATGTACGTACATACAAGCATGCACACGTACATACATGCATGCATGCATGTCTGCATGCATACATGCAAACACACATGCACACACATACATACATGCATACACATACAAACATGCATGCAAACATACATACAGATGCGTGGATGTATGACCGTATGAATGTTTGTATGCATAATAATATTTTTTTCATAGAGGGTGCCGACGGAACCAGATATGCATGTATGAAATGGACATTGTATAGTGTATTGAATAATACATATATGATATGTGTATATGTCTATGTATCTCTATAGGTCTGCATAGCTATCTGCAGTTACGCATGTATAGAAACACGTCAAACACCAAAGGGAAATCAACGCTGTGGGCATCTTGTGGCCCTCTTGACAGGCCTCGTGGAGGCCTCTCAGGGCGTCTTGGAGGCCTCTCGGGCCGTCTGGGGGCCATCTTGAGCGTCTTGGAGCGATTGTTCGGCGACCCGGCGCCCTCTTGGACCGTCTTCGGTGCCCGTTGGGGTCCTCGTGGGTCCGAGAAAGTCATGCGACAAGCCGTGGGAAGCCCCCGACTAGCCGCGACAAGCCCCGAGAGGTCTGGCAATTTTGGGTCTGGGCCTTTTCAAGAACCCGCACAACCGAGGACTGAGTCTCCGGGGATTGGGCAAAGGACCTGAGGACACTCCCACTCTGTGCCCAGCGGCACGGTGGCGGATAAAAAGCGGCGCAGGCCACACGGGGCCCAAATCCAGATGTTCCTAACTTCCATTGGGGGGACGGGGGCCCCAGGGACCCGCCCCAAACACCCCGAGTTGGCCCAAGTTGACCTCCAGGCGGCTCTCGAGGCAGCCGAGAGCCGAACATGCCCCCCAGACGGCCCAGACAGCTCAAGATGGCCCAAGACGGGCCCGAGGTGCCCCCTCCGTAGCCATTTTGGCTCAAGACATTTTGGCTCAAGGGCCCCTGTCAGCTCTCCATGGGAGCAATGAAGTTATCCCCCGCGTTAGTGTTTTTGGGCTATGTGCAGATTGATCGATGGGCAATGGGTGAATCAAGGTCTAACTCAACGGAAAGGGGTGCAAGATTGTGGCTTCATGTGGGCCCCCACAAAATTGCTTCGACAACAATTTAGGAACACTTTGAAGCTTGGCAGACCTCTCTAGCAAGTGACGGCTGAACGTTGGAAATGCTTGCGCAGTTCGGACACTGTAGACGCGAACGAAAGTGTTATCAGTCCCCGTCCAAGTGCAAGGACAAAAGAGAAACAATGTGTTCAGATTGGCTGCACTCTCTTGACCAGCTCAAAGGAACTTCAAACAAGGTAATGATGTTTAGTGAGAATTTCGACCAGGTCAATGACACCAGCGTCGCACAGCTCGCGTTTGACTTAAGTCACATCAGTACCACTATCGTGATGGTTTACCGACCATCTTACGATTGGATCGCAAGCTGGTATCGGCAGCTCAAGGCTCGCGGGCGGGTTGAATTGGCCTTCGCAGATTGGCTAAGCGTTTCAAATATGGAATACTATGCCCACAACTACTCGTTCACGACTTCTCTACATAGTCGCTACGCCGTTCATTTTTCTGATGTGAAGGTGCACGTGATGGGCCCCGATATGATGACCGATATTGTCTGCGATAACTTCAATGCTACGAACACGTGCGCGATGTGTAGGAAGGCCACAGTGATGAAGCTAAACGTCAGAGCATAATCTTCGCCAGGTGAATGCCTCAGTTCTCTGCAGCTGCAAACGCTGAGAACTATATCCATTGAGTTGCACCGGGCGGCGTACGGTATCTTGGCATCTTCAAGTTTTCCCGCATCGGATGACGATGCCAAAGCCAGGATTTGTTTCGGCAATCCCCTTGAGTAGATTACGGTGCATCTGCGACCCACCAGAGGAATTGTTAATTCGTTTGTCTGTGAAACATGTGTATGAGAAATTCTTTACGCTTCGCGTATCCCCACCAGCCCATCTCACAGCAGCAGCTCTCGCGAAGCATGTCGACAGTTGTGTTTTTCAGGCGTGTGTCCGCTGGGCTCCGTATATCTCCCCTGTCCCTCCTTCCTCCCGCCCCCTTGTCAATCCTCCTTGTGGGGGGAGCGGGAGAAGGACGTGGCGGAGGAGGAGGGAGAGAAAACGCTCCTCGTGATTTGAGTCGTTTGGGGTTTCTCGTCCTGGTGTGAGTCGTTCGGGCCCTTCTTCCTGGTGTGAGTCGTTCGGGCTCTTCGTGGTGTGAGTCGTTCGGGCTCTTCGTCCTGGTGTGAGTCGTTCGGGCTTCTCGTGGTGTGAGTTGTTCGGGCCCCTCATCCTGGTGTGAGTCGTTCGGGCCCCTCCTCCTGGTGTGACTCGTTCGGGCTCCTCGTGGTGTGAGTCGTTCGGGGCCCGCGTCGTGGTGTGAGTCGTTCGGGCTCCTCGTGGTGTGAGTCGTTCGGGCGCCTCGTCCTGGTGTGAGTCGTTCGGGCCCCTCCTTGTGGTGTGAGTCGTTCGGGCTCTTCGTGGTGTGAGTCGTTCGGGCCCCTCGTCCTGGTGTGAGTCGTTCGGGCTCCTCGTGGGGCCTCTTGGAGCCTCTTGGGGCCTCTTGGGGGCCTCTTGGGGGCCTCTTGGGACCTCTTGGGGGCCTCGTGGGGCCCTTGGGGGCCTCTTGGGGGCCTCTTGGGGGCCTCTTGGGGCCTCTTGGGGGCCTCTTCCGTAGCCGTTTTGGCTCAAGCTGGTTCCTTCCTTCTCCGTCCGTCGCGGGGCATGGTGGCTGCGCGGGCTGGCAGGCGAGCTGAAGGGGATGGCTGCGGGGGGCCGCCCGTCGCGAGGCGATGGCGGCCTGCGGCGAGGCGGGTGGCCGAGGCGGCGACGCTGGGGCCCGCCGCCGCACGCCGCGCGGCGCGGGCGCGAGCTCGCGCGGCCTGTGAGGCGGCCCTTCTTCGGGCGGCCGTGGGCGCAGGCAGTGCCCCAGGGTCGTGGCGCGATCGGGAGATTGCCTCCCGGCCGGCGCTGCGCTACCGGGCGGAGGGGCGCCGGGTGCCTGGCGCGGCCAGGCGGAGGCGCAACGCTGCTCAGCACGCAGGGCGGGTACCAGCTGGCGGCTTCGTGACGGCATCCGAGGCGGAGCTGGCGTGGGCTGCTGGCGGGCCGAGGCTCGACGCGCAGGGAGCCCAGTGCAAGCGGGGCGCAGGGGGCGAGCAGGGGCAGCGGGCTTCGGCGCAGCTCAGCGTGGGCTGGGAGGCAATGCTGGAGCCCGAAGCGCTCAGCGGGAAGGTGATCCACGTGGCCGAGTTAGAGGCCAGGCTGCTCCGCCTGGCTGATGCGCGTGCCGCCGCGGAGGTCGCCGAGCGGAGCCTGACGGTGGAGCTCGGGGGCAGGCCCTGCGACGTGGAGCAGGAGACGCTTCCCTCCTTCTACCCCTCGGCGACGGAGAAGGTGCAGGAGGACGGGGAGGAGACTGAGCAGGTCCAGATGGTGTCGAAGGACGTCGTTGACGTGGGTTCGGTGAGGAGCGCGGGGGAAGGCGGCTCGGCTTGGCTAGCGCCAGGTACTTGGCAGGCGGTGGACCCCGAGGCGGAGGCCAAGGTCTTCGCGGAGGGCATCGCGGCTGGGTGGCGCCTCGCTGGGCTGGAGAAGGGCGCGCCGTGGGACCTCGTGCGAGGCGGGCGGCTGTTCGAGTGGGACGGCCACCAGCAGCACAAGAAGCAGGCTGTGGCGAAGCGCTGGGCTGCACGGTGGAGGCGGCGAGCGGAGTCCAGCCAGGGCGCGGGCCTGATGCAAAAGGTGCGCGCACGTGCAGATCATCTGGCTCTCAGAAGGGAGCTGGGCGCAGATATTGCCCTTAACCACCACATCAAGGAGCTGTGGCGGAAGCACACCTGCCAGGCCACGAGCATGTGAGGCGAGGGGCGGCGGAGTCCGGCCGCCTGGGGGCGGCGTCGGGCCTTGTGGCGGGAATCCGCTGGGGGCTTTGGGGGAGAAAAAAAAACCTCTTGGGGGCCTCTTGGAGGCCTCTTGGGAGCCTCCTGGGGGCCTCTTGGGGCCATCTTGGGGCTTCTTGCGACCTCCTCAGAAGCGCAGATGAGCGCTGCCCCCTGAGAAGGACAAAATGAGCCCAAAACCTTCGTGAAATCAATGATTTTGCGATGAGGGAAGATAAGCGCGGCCCGTTCAGAAGGCCCAAACGGGGCCAAAACCGTAGTAAAATCAATGATTTTGGCTTCAAAGAAGAGCAGAAGGGGCCAAACTCGGCCCCCCCGTCGGGGCCACAATCCTCGTGAGGGTCGTCGTTTTTTTGACCCTCCCAGGAGTTGAAAAAGACCCCCCTGGCCACCCGCGGGGGCCCCTCTCCAGGCCCAGGGGGAGGGGGTAGGGGGAGGGGTAAACCCCTCCCCGAAGAGGAAGAAGGGTTGAGGACAGAGGGGGCTCTCTAAACCACTCACGCCCAAAGGGCTGGTGGGGTTAAATTAATGCACAGTTGTCTGAGACAATCGAAAGGCTGCCGCCTCTGCCGCCGACCCCAATTGCGCGACGTATGTTTGATTCGTTCGTTGTTGGGCTGCCTTTCCGAACACGGCAGGAAGGGTTCAGGTGAAACATCCAGGCTTGAGCCTCGCTCCCTGGACTCTTGATTCTCTGTTGCACCTCGGACTCCTCTCTATCGAATGGCCTTCGGCCAATCCCGCCACTGTGCCTGGGTTGTGGGGTGCGAAGCCTATTGGACTTTCGGTGGGATTTCGAGGGTGACCTTTTACGGAGCCTCTTGGATGCAGTTTTGAGGCCTCTTGGAGGCAGTTTTGGAGCCTCTTGGGGTCGCTGTTGGGTCCCCTGGGCGCCTCTTGGAGCCTCTTGAGTGCCTCTTGGGGCCTTCTGGGGGCCTCTTGGGGCGGAACGCTCGCGGTTCGTGTTCCCTCTCTCGGGCCACTATTGGGGCCGTCTTGGGGTCCTCTTGGGCCGTCTTGGGCGCCTCCTGGGCCCTCGAGGGCCGCCTTGGGGCCCTCTTGGAGGCTTCTTGGGCAGTCCTGGGGTGGCATTGAAAGCCTCGAGGGCCGTCTGAGAGCGTCGGGAAGGAAACACGGCGACAACGCCAAAATCATTGAAACAACGAATGCAAATCAATGGTTTTTGCCTCTCAGGATCCTCTTGGGGCGCATCTTCGAGGCCTCTTGGGGCATCTTGGAGGCCTCTTGGGCCATCTTGAGGCCATTTAGGGCGTCTTGGAGCGATCTTTGGGCGTCTCGGGGCGTTCTGGGCCGTCGTGGGCCTCTTTGGGCCCTGTTGGGCCCGTTTTGGGGCCCCCATCGTTCCGAAACGGTCACGCGAGAAACCGGAGAAGCCCCAGGAGAAGATGTCGCGATGTGGGGTCTGGGGTTATGAACGACTCCTCAGGCGTGATGATTGAGGTTGAGAGGATGATGGCAAGGACCTGAGGGCACGCCCACTCCGTGCCCAGAGGCGCGGTGGCGGATCTATCCGTAAGGGCTTCGCCCCCTGCCGCCGGCCCCCTCTCTCGGAGAATGTTTTACGCAACAGATATATCATGAGGCCTGGGCGCTGTCGTGAAGCAGTATCGGAACTTCATGCGAGGCCGACTCGTAATGAGCAAAACCAGTAGACGACCAGAGAGGTTACCACACCTGGCGATTGGTAAGACCTCGTGACTCATACCTTGCCTATCTGCATGAGGGGTGCCGCCCGATTTCAGAAATGTGGCAAATGCCATGTGTCTTTGGACCCTGACCCCGCCGATCTGCGTGAGGGGTGCCACCGAATTTTCAGAAATGTGGCAAATCCCCTATGTTTTTGCACCCTGACCCCGCCGATCTGCGTGAGGGGTGCCGCCGAATGTCAGAAATGTGGCAAATGCCATGTGTCTTTGGACCCTGACCCCGCCGATTTGAGTGAGGGGTGCCACCGAATTTCAGAAATGTGGCAAATCCCGTGTGTGTTTTGGACCCTGACCCCGCCGATCTGCGTGAGGGGTGCCACCGAATTTCAGATATGTGGCAAATCCCGTGTGTGTTTTGGACCCTGACCCCGCCGATCTGCGTGAGGGGTGCCGCCGAATGTCAGAAACGTGGCAAATGCCATGTGCGTTTGGACCCTGACCCCGCCGATCTGCGTGAGGGGTGCCACCGATTTGTTTGAGAAATGTGGCAAATCCCCTATGTCTTTGGACCTTGACCCCGGTGATCTGCGTGAGGGGTGTCAATGTTTATCCACCCCAGGAATTCAGACAATACGAATTGGGCGTAGTAAAAATGCCCCTTTTGGGCTCCCCCCCTTGCGCGGCCCATCAAACTGCGAGCCTCCGGCCTACAGCCTGGTGGCCCCATAAGGGGGCCAGCGGACATAACCATGATAATCCGATGATCATCGTTCCGACAGATCGCATCGCACTTCCGAGCTCCAATGGGGGAGCCGCCTGATGGTATTTCAACAATCTGTTGTTGATTTCAACAATCTGTTGTTGGTTTGAATCGAGGGGGGTGGCAGTGACTCGGGTTAGCGGTCGGCAGGTTGGGCGAGGTGGCAAATATCATCCAGGAGCAGCAACGACCCCATTCCCGAAGGGGAAAAATGGGGTTGGACAAGGAACCGCGATTGACCATCTCCTGCCCAGAAAACGGGTGTTTGTTTGTCAGGAGACCCCATGCGAGAAGTTGTCTGGGTCGGTTTCGGCGAAGCCATCATTTTGGGCCCTGAGATGCCGCCTGTGAGGCGGTCTGGCGGGTCTCGAGACATCTCTGCAGTTGTGGGTTTCGAGTTGCCGCGCGAGAGATAGTCCAGCCCATTTCGCGTCGGCTTCTTCGCCGCTGTCATGAGGCGGTCCCGCTTTTTTGGCTTGAAACATCATCGCAGAGCAATCTTCGCCCGGTGCATCCTCGTTATTCTGGATTAGTCGATGCTCTTGCCGCACGGTGTCAGATCCCGTTTCCTCGCTGCTCCGTGCTCGCAGTTGCCGTGGATTGTTCGTTTCGCTTGAGATCTCATTGCCACTCCAGGTTTATGTACGTCTTCTGTCCTCACCTCACGTGGTCCCGGTCTTTTTCGCTTGAGACATCGTCGGGATTGTGTGTTTCGGGGATGCTCAGACCTGAGGTGGTTCAACCAATTTCGCCCGAGATCTCCCATTTCTGGGCTCAGAGATGTCCTGTCAATTCGTGTCGCTTTTCAGTGGACAATCGGGGAGACTGGAACCCGCCTTGTTGCCAGTGGCAAATCTGTCAATCGGGGCCACTTGTCAAATGGGCGAGGGTAGCTGGGCATTGCATGAGGCGGGTTGCCCGTCGATTTCGCACACTAGTCGCCCAAAGGGGTGGGCGGACTGGCACTTCGTCGGAGGGTAGGCCCGACGTTGCCCCATCAGCCAGACCACTGCTGCTACTGCACCTCGCCTTGCCTCTGCGCAAAAAAGAAGAGATATCACATCACCTTCAAGGCTGGCTGGTTCGAACGTCATGGGGCGTCGCGTGAAGTTCGCGGGAGGGGTCAGTGATATGCCAGCACCAAGCTTGGCCAGGCCTTCCATGGCCTTTCGCCAGCTGCCCCTGAGAGGCTTGGCCAACTTAGGAGCTTCGATTTCTGGCCGATCCGACTCTTGGGTTCCAGTTTCGGAGAGCTGGCGCAGCGCGCCCCTGAAAAGTGCTGACGCTTTTGACGCTCCTGAAGCTCTTGACGCTCTTGCGCTCCTGATGCTCCTGACGCTCTAGGCGTCAGAGCGTCAGGAGCGTCAGGGAGGTCAGGGGCGTCAGGGGCGTCAGGATCGTCAGAGCGTCAAGAGCGTCAGGAGCGTCAAGAGCGTCAGGGGCGTCAGGAGCGTCAGGAAGCGTCAGGGAGCAGCAGGAAGCGTCGGGGGCGCCGGGGGGCGTCAGGAGCGTCAGGAGCATCAGAGCGTCAGGAGCGTCAGGTGCGTCAGGAGCGTCAGGAGCGTCAGGAGCGTCAGGAGCGTCAGAACGTCAAGAGCGTCAGGGGCGTCCACCACTCCGGCGCCGCCGCTCGAGACATCCTCACAACTCCGGCGCCGCCGGTCGAGACATCCTCACATTTCTGGCGCCGCCGCTCGAGACATCCTCACAACTCCGGCGCCGCCGCTGGAAACATCCTCACAACTTCGGCGCCGCCGCTCGAGACATCCTCACATCTCCAGCGCCGCCGCTCGAGCGTCAGGAGCGTCAGGGGCGTCAAGAGCGTCAGGAGCGTCAGAGCGTCAATAGCGTCAGGAGTAGCAGCAGGAGCGTCAGGGAGCGTGAGGGAGCGTCGGGGACGCCGGGAGCGTCAGGAATGTCAGGAGCGTCAGAGCGTCAGGAGCGTCAGGGGCGTCAGGAGCGTCAGGAGCGTCAGGAGCGTCATGAGCGTCAGGAGCGTCAAGAGCGTCAGGAGCGTCAGGGGCATCCACCACTCCGGCGCCGCCGCTCGAGACATCCTCACAGCTCCAGCGCCGCCGTTCGAGACATCCTCACATTTCCGGCGCCGTCGCTCGAGACATCATCACACCTCCGGCGCCGCCGGTCGAAACATCCTCACAACTCCGGCGACGCCGCTCGAGACATCATCACACCTCCGGCGCCGCCGCTGGAAACATCCTCACAACTTCGGCGCCGCCGCTCGAGACAGCCTTACAACTCCGGCGCCGCCGCTCGAGCGTCAGGAGCGTCAAGGGCGTCAAGAGCGTCAGGGGCGTCGGGAGCGTCAGGAGCGTCAGGGAGCAGCAGGAGCGTCAGGAGAGCCAAGGGCGTCAGGGGCGTCCACAACTCTGGCACCGCCGTTCGAGACATCCTCGCAACTCTGGCGCCACCGCTCGAGTCATCCTCACAATTTCGGCGCCGCCGCTCGAAACGTCCTCACAACTCGGGCGCCGCCGCTCGAGACATCCTCACAACTCCGGCGCCACCGCTGGAGAGGGATGGGGGGATGGAGGGAGCTGGATGGAAGGAGTGAGGAGGAGGAGGAGGAGGGGGATTGGGGAGGAGGACTAAGGATAAGAAGAGGATGGGGACACTTTGAGCCCAAACTCTCGATCGACACGTTTGGCAAGTTAATTGTGACGCGATTTGTATCAGAGCAGGTCGTGGGGATGTCCCGTACGACGCGCTCGATTGGCATCCCCGACTCCTTTGCATTCAGAGCACCACTCGGGGGCCCTCGTCGTTACGGCTGGATTCGCTTTTAGTTTACACTTCATAGTTTCGCCACGGTGGACATAATTAGCTTACACCGCGGTGGGCGCGGCCCTTGGCGGCCAATATCCGGTCCTATTGGCTGACATCGGGTGCTATTTGCTGCTGTCGGCCTCCGGCGGCTACAGTCGGCTGCTATACGAGACTGCAGGCTCACATCAGAACTACCCGAGTGTTAAGACCAGAGGGTGAAGAAATAAGGAGCATCCTCATCTATCCTCCACATCTTCCTCCGGTGTTTCTGTTCACGCCATTCCCTATCGCGTTACTCATTCGTCTCATGCTGCTCTACGTGTTCCACCTAGCCCTCGTCCTTTCCCCTGTTGCGTTTCATTATCGCCCTTTTCGGATATTCCTCCTCGTGCTGCTCCTCGTCCTCACCTCCTCGGTATAATGCTCTTCTTCCGTCCCTCCTCTTGCTTCTCATGCTGTCTTCCGCATCTCTTCACCCCCCTATCGTTTTACTCGTGCTGCTCTTCTCCCTTTGTCTCCGACTTGTCCTCCCCTCCGAAGCGGTGGCTCAAGATGGCACGCTCTCGGTGCGAGGGCGCTGCATATTGTCCACGTTACACCACGTGCCGTGCCGAGGACGGACGCCCCGCGTGTTCAGAGCACGGCGGGGTGTCAAGACGGGGCCGATGGGACCGCCAGGCTGAGGCCTCAGCGTTTGCCCCCCGAGCGTCTCCACCAGAACCAACAGGTCCGCCAGCGAGCGTGGAAGACACGTCGGATTCGGACTGTTCCGATGTTGACAGCAAGCAAGACCAGGAACACGATGAGGACACCCGGGAACCTACGTCATGGACGTATCTTACCAAGGCGACGACGGTGACAAGTATTTGGCAGGAGCGAAGTGATGTCCGAAAACTTTAGCAGCGCTTCGGACCAGATCGCTGTCCGCATGGGTTTCACCAACAAGCCTTTGTCCCGCGCGTTCTTTCACTTCCACTGCCTGTTAACAGTGGTCCAGCGGGACGGGTTGGTCCGAAAAGAAGCGCAGGATCGCGCGGAGCCTGGGCAAAAGCGCGCCCCGTCGCTGTGTCGAACTAATGTGTCGCACGCGCCCTTTGTAGGCAGGCAGCCTCGCCTGGGCGCGGCGCTCAGGTCGCGCGCGTGATTTGCGGCCAGCATCAATCGACGCATTTTCCGTTCGGCGCTGGCGACTGAGGCTCGCTTGGGTGCGCTGCCGGCGCGCAATATTGCACGCTTCGATACACGGGGGCCAGCGAGCTCATCGAGGATAGGGCGACGCGGGATCCCGGCGCTGCTCTTCGGCATCTCTGCGACGGCGTCACACCAGGCGCGAGCGAGGTTGTTCCTTATATTTTATCCGCGCATCTGTCCTCAGCAAATTGCGCATGATGTCCTCTGTCACTGGGTGGTTCGACGGGCACGACGGAAAGCGGCGCGCGCGCCCGCGCAGCATCGGTGTTCCGATCGTTCGCAGTTTTTGGATCATGGACCACCTGTTGCACGCTCTGCCGAGATGGACAATTTCCTGCCTCGCCGTCGCGGGCCAGCTTAGCAGTTTAATCCGAGTCGCGAGGACGGCGCGGCAGCAGATGTGCGCCGCGTAGTTCTGTTGCAGAGGATCGGGGTCGGCGCAGGCTTCGCCGCGAAAGGCTAAGGCCCGATGCGCGCAGAAAGGGCGTCTTATTTGCACGCTTGAAAAAAAACGAAATTAAGATCAGCCGGCGCGCGCCGCGTTGTTTTTGCAGCGGGCCCTGAGCGGCGCAGGCACCCATCGCGAACGGTTCAAAATTTCAGGGACGCACGAATTGCACGAGGTCGTCAAGGTGGAAGGCTTGAGAAGGTGATGTTCAGAGCGGCACTTGCGTGCTGCTCGGAGGCTTTCCATGCATCGCAGCACCGCTCGTCGAAGTTGACGCGGCGCTACGTGGACTGCCCCGAGAGACGGAGTTGCCGCGCGTGCGAGATTCGAAAGTACGAAGAGGCGCCCGCGCACTGTCAGTGGGAGCTGACAGGAAACAGCCGGTGCAAAGGGGGTGTGTGCGAAGAGCGCGAAGAGCTGAAGAAGCACCTCACGTGCCCCCGCTGCGGCAAGGAGAAGTTGGTGGACGAATTTGCGCTGGCGGAGAGGAACAGCGACGAGCGCAAATTCAAAGCGCGCAAGAAGTTCGGGGGGGGGGGGGGGGGCGGCGCGCCGATGAAGACAGGCGGGCGGCATGCTCAAAGCGCGGGGGGTCGAAATGGCAGGCGGAGCTTTCCGCCTGCGCGTTGAGCCACGCCTTCCACAGCGTCGATTGCGCGAACCCAGTGCGTCGACGCAGCAGCGGCAGACCGGGGCAGCGCGTCGCGGGAAGACGGGGTTCTGCATTGCGCGTGAGGTTGCGCAGGGCCGAGATTGCGTTTTCTTTTTTCTCCGGATCGAATGTGGGAGAAAGGGGTTTGCTCAGGACCGGAAACGCACGCGCTATATCGAGGCGTCAGCTGTGAGCTCGAAGATTCGCGCCGCGCGCGAAGTAACGCAGGGGCGCGATTCGTTCGCGGACCGCACGTGGACAAGCGTAGCTGATTGAGACCGCGAGCGCAAGCGTTGCGTCGCGGGAGCCAAGATACAGCGGCGATGTTGGATGCGCATTGCAAGGGCGCGTTGCCGAAGGTGGAATTCAGCCGGCGGCTGGCCGAGCGGGCGCCGAAGAAGCCCTACGGGAAGCAAAGGCGCAACAAGCGCTTCGTGCATGATGAGCGGAGGAGGGAGGGGGTCGCTGAAAGGAGTTGAGAGTCGGCGACGAAGAAACAGAAGTCCAGGTAGCTGTCGCGCGGGGCGGGAAAAGGCGCGGGCTCTGGCGGCCCATGTCAGTGGGCTCTAGGGAGGCAGAACGGACAGGTGGGAGCGTCGCGGTTGGGGGCACCAAGAACAGAGCTGCCGCGGGGCGGGGGTGTCGGGGCGCAGTGGGGGCGGAGGGGGTGGAGTTGTGGGGGCGGGGGGGGGGCGTTGGTAGGTCCCGGGCGAGGCAAGTGCGGGCGGCCGGGGGTCCGAAGATTGAAGCTGCCGTGGGGCGAGGGTGGGGGGCCCCGAGAACAGCTGCCACGCGGTAGGGGCGTCGGGGCGCGGCGGGTGCGCGGGGGGGCATCGATGGGTTCCAGGTGAGAAATTACGGGTTGGGGGGCCCATGGAACAGAGGTGGCGCGGGGTGGGGGCGTCGGGGCGCGGTGGAGGCGTGGGGGGGGTATCGGTGGGTTCCCGGCGAGAAATTGCGGATTGGGGGCTCCCATGAACAGAGCTGCCGCGGGGTGGGGGCGTCGGCGCGCGGCGGGGGCGTGGGGCGCTGTCGCGCGGCAGGGGCGTCGGGGCGTGGCGGGGGCGCGGGGGGGGGGCATCGGTTCCAGGTGAGAAATTGCCCGCTGGGGGGTCCCAAGAACAGTTCTGCCGTGGGGTGGGGCTCCCAAGAACAGGGCTGCCGTGGGGCGGGGGTGTCGAGACGTGGCGGGCGCGCGGGGGGGGGGGGGCCGGTGGGTTCTCCCAGGGTGCCCGAGCGAGCCCCGAGACGGCCGACAGGGGTCTTCAAAACCCTGGAAGATGGCACAGGAAGATTTTGACGAAGCCCCACGACGCCTCCAGGAGGCCCCCAAGAGGCCCCTCAGGCCCCAAGAGGATCCCCACAGGCCCCACGACGCCCCAAGAAGCCCACACGAGACCTCAAGAAGCCAACAAGAGGCGACGCAGAGGCCCCACTGAGGCCTCCCAGAGGCCCACCTCCATCCTTGGAAGAGCCCTGAGGCCCCCAAGAGGGTCCCACGGAGCCCCCAGGGGCCCACCTGGAGGCCCTCCCAGACCGAAGACCATTCAAACACCGCAGGGAAACTCTGCATGTTGGACTTCAAGCCTTTTTGCCTTCGATGCCCTTCCGAGGCTTTAACCCAGCGCCCAACGCGCCCCAATGATGCACCCAAGAGGCAACCAAAGCCTCCCCAAGACGCCCCAAGAGGCCCCAAGAGGCCCATGACGCCCCGAATGGCTCCCCGCCCCCGAAAACGTTCCCAAGAGGCACCAACGAGCCCCCAGGCGCCCACCAAAATGTATGGATTTGGGGCGCGGTCAGCACCGCCTGCACGGAGGGCAGCGATGCACGCGTTTCTGCGAGCAGACACGAGTGTCTGCTCAGCGGCGCGGTGGGCCCCTTGCCTGGGGAGCCGCAGTCGTCGTGCGGCGGCCTTTGCGCATGGTTGCCGCGGCGAGTGAGGTGGAAGAGGTACGTCTCGTTCAGTTTCGTGCCGGGGAGCGAATCTAGCTTTACCAGGGGGACTTGAAGAGAACCCCAGGCGGTGGCCCTTCGGATGGCGACGCCCGCATCAAGGGAGACCCTTGGGCCAAGGCTAGAAGGAGAGAGAGAGAGAGAGAAAGAGAGAGAGAGAGAGAGCGGGAGAGAGAGAGAGAGAGAAGGAGACAAACAAAAAACAAGACAGGGGCAGAGACAGGCAGAGGCAGAGGCAGAGACACACAGAGAGCGGGAGTAGGAAGAGAGAGAGAGAGAGAGAGAGAGAAACAAAAAAAAGAGAGAGAGAGAGAGGGCACGGAACGAGAGAGGGGGGGCAGTGAGAGCGAGAGAGAACGAGAGAGAGAGGGACATAAATTCATCCATCCTACCAGCCAGGCGGGCTCAAACAGACGGACTGACAGACAGACAGACTGACAGACTGACAGACAGGCGGTCATGCAGACAGACCACGACCAACACAGGGACCGCGACGGGGAGAGGAGGGAGGGAGGGAGGGCCCGCTCCCCGCGCCCAGGTCCGCGGAGCAGGCCCGAACCGCCCTCGAGGGCCTGCTGGTGCCCGTGGAGCAGGCGAGGCGCGAGCTGGAGCTGGAGAAGCGCCGCGGCAGTGAGGCGGGCCCCGCGCGCGCGCGGGGTGGCGCTGCCCCTCCTCCATATCCTCCTCCTTCCCGGATCCTCCTCCATATCCTCCTCCCCCTCCTCCACCCTTTCCTCCTCCTCCCCCTCCTCCCCCTCCCGTCCTCCTCCTCCTCCTCCTCCTCCTCCTCCTCCTCCTCCTCCTCGTCCTCCTCCTCCTCCTCCTCCTCCTCCTCCTCGTCCTCCAGGTGGCCCCGCTGCGTGACCCCCGCGCAGCCGTTGCCCCCGGCGCGCGCACGGCCAGGCCCGCGCCATCTGGGCCCCCAGCGCCGAGGGCGCGAGGTGGCAAGGAGAAAGCACCAGGACGACGCGCGAGCGCTCGCCCGCCTGGTACAAGAGAGCGCGCAGGAAGAGCGCCTAGGCGAGGGTAGTTTTCAGACTGGTGCGCTTCAGGCTGCTGCTAGACGACCACCACCGCAGCCGTGCTCCAATGGGCCGTTCGTCGGAGTACCTGGTGTGCAAGGAATGTGGCGAAAGGAGGTGGTGGTGCAGCAAGCTCGAGAGCATGGGGTTTCAAGCGCGGTTCGTGCAAGGCACTGCTCCCCAAGCCCAGGCTCGGGGCTGGAGCGGAAAAGGGTGAATGCAAGAACGGCAAGGGCGGCACGAGGCATGAGGCAGCTTGACCCGCCGCGGTCGCGGCCGCCGATGCCGTGGTCTCACATGCGCCTGATCGCGCTGCAGCTGGCGGTGATGGGGTTCCCCTTGGAGGCGCTGGTTTGCCTGCTGATGTTCGCGGGCTACCCGCGCCCAGGCGAGGCAGGCGACGGCGATCGCGGAGACCTTGGTCGCCCCCCAGGCGGGCTCCAGCAAGTTCGCGGCCCTGAACATGTTTCCACAGGAGACGGCGCAGTGGTCCAAGACGGGCTCGTACGACCATTCGCTCCTCCTGGACTTGCCCTGCGCCCCCTGGCTCGGCGACCTCCTGATGCTGTTGCGGGCGCGGACCCATCCCGGCGCCGTGATGTTCCCGATCTGCTATTCGACCGCCCGCAACCACTGGGTCAGGGCGGTCGGCGTGGCATATGGCGGGGCTAGGACAATTCGACTACGTGCTGTACCAACTCCGCAACTGCGGCGCAGGCTTGGACACGTTCGACCGCCTCCGCAGCAGGAATGAGGTCAAGGCCGGGGGAGGATGGATGTCAGACTCCAGCCGCCCGCGGTCACTACGAAAATGCCGCGAGAGCCCAGCAGATGGAGGGCGCGGCCGCGGCCGACGTCCACCATAAGGCGCAGCAGGCCGTCTCGCAGCTCCCCGCCGCGCTCCGAGGCGCGCTGGACCAGCGCCAGGCGCCGCAGCCGTCGACCTCACCGCGATCGAGCTCTTCTGCGGCCGCTTCAGGATCGGCCACGCCCCCCGGGGCCCTCGGCATCACGACGGGCCCACTGAGAACATGGGCCTGCCTGATCTCTCTCCTGCCAACCGCCAGCGAGTTCTCACGCGTAAGAGGTTCCTCGCGGTCTTTCTGAAGCTGATGCACTTGGCCCCTAATAAAGGTGTCATAGTTGTGCTTGAGAGCCCGCGCTCTAGTCGCATGTGGCGCGTTCCTTCGCTGCGCAAGCTTGTTCGACAGTGGCCTCGCACATGGGACCGCTTTGATATGTGTCAATATGGAGCCCCCTTTCGTATAATGACGGGTCTCCTCACAATCTACGTCGAGGCACTGAAAGCGCGATGCTGCAAGCCCAGTAGAAACATCGATGGAGCGACAGCCTGCTCTCACGCGAATCTGGCCCACGAGGAACTTGCGGGCTTCGCTTCGGCAGGAAAGTTCAAGACTCGAGCTGCCCAAACTTATCCTTTCACCTTGGGTCGCTCGGTCTGCAGGTGATCTCCGCGATAGCTTCGAGGATGTCGGTGATGGCATACTGCTCGTATGCAATAATAGCGATCATGCTGCTGGCGGCTGTGGTGTCCGATATTGTTGCGGTGTCTTCCAGGTCGTCGTGCACTCCCGGTCGCTGTTTGCTACTGGTTGCAGCGGTGAGATGATCGCGCAGAGGTGCATTTCGTCAGTAACGCAGGGACCGATGGGAGGCCCTAGCGTCTAGGTGACGGGCGCGCTGGCGTTGTCCTCAGGCAGTCCGAGATGCTCGTTGCTACGTCGGATTCGTCGTATCTCATCCTCGTTCGCGTCGCGCTCGTCGTCGGTGGGCCTTTGTCCAGCGTGAAACCATGAGGCCGCGCATGTTTTGGATGCCTTGACGCGTTTGAGTAGACGGTTGGGGGGTGGTGAAGTCCGTCAGGCATATTTGGCATGTAGTGCCCGTCGCTATATGTACCATGTCGCGCCGCGGTTGGCGGCGCTTGTGCACGCGCTTGGCGCGGGCTGCCTCGTTGGCAACGGTTGCTCCCCAATGGTAGCACATGTAGGCTGGACGGCCCACCTTCGCCGGTAGTGTCGTCGATGCTGTAGGTTCAGCCGTGGGCGTACCGAGTTGGGTCTTGACGTTGATCATCGCGCTGCATGTCTGGTGGTCGCTGGTCCCTCTCGAGTCGCTCTGATCTACGTTGCAACGTCGTAGATCTCTTCGGCTGGGCACTTGTCGTCGATGCACGGGTGGATGGTGTGGATGTCGTCGTTGATTGTGGTAGCCCAGCATCCTCCTTGGATGATGTTGCAATCGACTTGTGCCTGAAGCTCTCGCGGGCATTGGTGCACCAGCCCCCCTAGCTGCTTGAGTCGATAAGTACTCAGCCGCGTTTCCAAAGTTGGGAGCTCGAGCCTCGCCAAGATCTCGAGGTCGGTGATGGCCTCTGTCTTCATCTCGTTGTGCGTTATGCCAACTGCCTGTCGCGCAGCTCCGACGCATGCAGTGTTGAGGCGAGACCTGTCGCCGACCTTGCTGGCGGTCCACGCACCCGGGTTGTAGACTAGCTTGGAGAGACCGAAGGCCTCGAGGTCGCGTTTCTTTGCGCCTGTCGTGATGTGCGGGCGTTTGAATAGCGCCTTGTCGCTTCTTGCAGGCTTACGATACGCGGTGTGATCTCCTGTGCGAGGTCGTTCCTGTCGTTGAACATGGCCCTGAGTAGCTTGGTGGATCTGGCGACATTCAGCTCCATGTTCGCGTCGGCGAACTTCCTGCCATTCCTCCAATAGTCCCTGGCCGTGCTTGCCGCAGCCGTGTTCGCGAAAACGAGGGAGCTGGACTTGCGAGCGTTAAGCGGGAGTCTTCTGGCAAGTGTTGCTCGAACTAGGTGGTGCCACATGGTGCCGATCACGTCGTCGATATTGTCGCCGTTGTCCGTGGTAGCAGCAGCTTTGACGTCATCGGCGAATGACGTACTGGCACTGATTATGTCGTCGTGGTCTTGCTGCAAGGTGGGGTCGGTGCGTGGCATATCAATATTGGCGCCTGATATGCTGGCGCGCTGGTGGCAGCCCCTGACAACGTCGGGCATTAGCGCGTCGAAGGCGAAGCTGGCTGTTGGCACTCGAGGCCTTGATCCAAGTCGTGGCATGGCATGTTCGGCATCGACATGGATGTAGAACCAGGTGCCTCGATGTGCCTCCGCGAGCATAGAGCTGACGTGCTCGCTGTCGACATTTCGTGGCACAACTGCGTTGTTTCCCATTAGCTATCGGGCGGCTGGGATCATCATCTCTGGTATCTCGATGTTGTCGAGGGCGTCCTGTATATCGTCGGCGCTGCGCGGCATGTTGTAGAGCATTGCGTTGATGGCCTTGTGGGATGCGGCCTTTAGACCGATCATGGCGATGGCTAGGTCCAAGTGCTCCCTCTTGGCCATGTCCGCGAGGAGTCGCACCGCGAGGTGGTTCAAGTCGGCGCTGTGGTGATGTCGCCCGCCCGCCTGTGCGCTGAAGAAGATGCCGGGCATCGCGTCTCGTAGGCACTGACGTAATCAGCGGTAGTGTTGCTTTATGACTGCGTTGGCCAATGTGATGGATCTCTGGGTGCCCAGCTGCCATTTCGCTGCCCTTGCCCTTCCAGAAGCACGTCATCCTCGAGCCCTCGTGCGCGACCCCACCTGCAACAGAGAGCCGCCTTCGCAATGATAGGATGCATGTGTCTGGCCATTCCTTTTGGCGCGACCCTGGCAAAATCGTCCGCGATGCCATCTGGTCCCGGCGCTTGAAGCGGCTTGGCGATGTCAAGGATCTCCCGCGATTCTTAAATGTTAGCGAAGCTGCCGATGTGTCGTAGCATGTCATTGTCGGCGATGTCATCACTCTGGTTGTACGTTGTGACAATGTCTCTTTCCTGTGGTAGTCGCGCTGCTTCATTGTGTCCGAAGTGCTTTGTTGTTGCTTGTCATGTTTCCCCAATGCTGCCGTGTTGGGTTCTCGTTTTGTATAGAGCAGTGTGGTTTCTACCTCCTCCTCCTCCTCCTCTCCCCCCCTCTCCTCCCCTCCTCCTTCTCTCCTGTTTCCTGTGTTCCCCCCTCTCTCTCCTCTTCTCTCGTGCCGTCGGGCTGCGATCTTAGCAACTGTCGCCACTTTCGCTGGCTCCTAGGAGGCCCAGCGGAGGTGCGTCCCACGCGGGCCACCACCATAGCTCGCGGTGCCCTGGGGGCTGCGATCTGCGCGCAACTGTCGCCATTTTCGCGGGTCCCTGGGAGGCCCAGCGGAGGTGCGCCCCACGCGGACAACCACTAGAGCACTAGAGCTCGCTGTGCCCTGGGGGGCTGCGATCTGCGAAGCAGCGTGTTTTTCGCGGGGCTCCTGGGAGGCCCAGCGGTGGTGCGCCCCATGCAAACCACCACTATAGCTCGCGGTGCCCTGGGGGGCTGCGATCTGCAAAATTATCGGCACTTTCGCGGGTTCACACAGAGCCCAGCGGGGTGCGCCCCCCGTGGACCACCATTATGGCTAGCGGTGCCCTGGGGGGCTGCAATCTGCGAAAATGTCGGCATTTTCGCGGGCACCTTGGCGGCCTGGCGGAGGTGCGCCCCACGCGGACCACCACTACAGCTCGCGGTGCCCTGGGGAGCTGCGATCTGCGAAATAGTCGCCATTTTCGTGGGCCCCTGGGAGGCACAGCGGAGGTGCGTCCCACGCGGACCACCACTATAGCTCGCGGTGCCCTGGGGGGCTGCGATCTGCGAAAGTGTCAGCGCTTTCGCGGGGCTCCTGGGAGGTCCGGCGGAGATGCGTCCCACGCGGACCACCGCTATAGCTCGCGGTGCCCTAGGGGGCTGCGATCTGCGAAATTGTCGGCATTTTCGCGGGCTCCTGGGAGGCCAACTCCACCCTGCACCCGAGGCCTCGTAGTGCAGACAGAGCGCCGTGTTGTTCCACAACCTGGCACCGACGCAAAGTATGACCCCCCCCGTCGGCGGGCAGTCAGTCCCAAGTCAAATCATCCTCACGACCATCACCTCCCCACCTTGTTCCATCCCCCCCTGCCCCTCCCCATCCGCTTTGGTCCATCTTCTCGCCCCAGCCTCACTCGCCACCTTCCCTCGCGTTGGCAGGCCTTGCGCGAGAACGAGCGGCTGTTCAGGGAGGCGCAGCGCTTGTCTGACAGGGTGTCCGAGCTCGAGGCCCCTCATTCCTCACTGCCCCGCCCACGCGCGTGGGCAGCGTTGATGTGTACACGGCCCCATCTGATTTGCAAGGTGCCTTGCTCGCTCCTCTCACTCCTCCTCCCGCGCTTGGAGCACACGCTTGCGATATACATCCAGGTTTTTTATCCCGCGTCAGGAGATGCCCTTGGCAAGCGGGACCGCTTCTTGAGTTGTGGCATCTGTTGTGTTGCCAGACGGCATGGTGAAATTCCACCTTGCAGGATATTTCACGTATCGTGTAGCTTTTTTTCTGGGGGACGAGGGAGCCTATGACAGGGCAGCTGAGTTCGGCGCCAAACATCTACCCAGCGAAAGTACCAGCGCTTGGCGTAGCGTACCAGGCCGCACCTGCCCTGGAAGGCTGCAGAGGGTTCGCCCAGCACAATTTTATCTCCATGGGCACCTGAAATGATTACGAAGGCTCGCCGCTACCTCAGTAAAGTTGTTTGATATAGTTCTTCGTTTGGAAGGCCAGCCTTACGGACATGATCGTCACGTGGTTTTATTGTTGAATCCTTTGGAAGGTCAAAACGAGAATCGACAAAGTTGAGTCGATTGCAAATCTGAGGGACTCAGTGCCAGCATCCCTAAGAAAATGCGAGCACACAGTCTGGGAGAAGGAAGCGAAAACCATTTTGAAAAAGTTTGATTTCTTTGCGAAACATTCGAAAACCGCCAGACGCGGCTGAAGTCAATCGGACAAATCGAAGCAGTGTTTCGCGAAGAGCCGAGGACGATTGTTGGTATTCGAAATCATTCAAAAGCCGTCCAGCAGTAATTGGAAGAATTATTTGGAGATCGCCCCTCGACCGATCGAATCGATCGAAATGCGATGAAGAATCCTACAAAAGCCGACCGCCGCAGCCAAAGCTTGCCGAGGAGGGGTCCGCGAGCGGCGCCGCGGATCCGAGTGCTGCATGGGGCGGCCGCGATTTGAGGGGGCGGGGCGCTTGGCGTGTCTATCAGGTGTAGGGGAGGAGGAGGAGGAGGAGGAGGAGAAGAAGGAGAAGGAGAAGGAGGAGGACGGCGAGGAGGAGGACGAGGATGAGGAGAAGGAGGAGGAGGAGGAGGAGGAGACGTGTGTATCAGATATTATAATGCGAAGGGCGAATGATCGAAGAAGAAAAGACGCTATAAACATCCGCGCGGATTTCTTGGATCCGCGCTGGGCCCCCACGCGGCGCTCCCGGCGCCGCCCCGGGCTCGCTCCGCGCGCCGGGGAGGGGGGTCCGGCGCGGATCCACGAAATCCGCGCGGACCTCCAATAGTTCATGATGCTGTTGTTCTTGTTTCTCTGCATGAGGCGCCCTGAGCTGGACGCGCAAGCCACAGCACTCCTGGCCACGTTGTCTCGGCCGGAGCGCGCGCTGCACCAACCGCCCACCCGCCCTGCCTTATCGTTCCTGCTATCGCTCTGGGCGCTGGTAGCGGTCTCCGTCACACGACCGGAGTACCCCGCTCCCAGCACGCCCGTCTCTTGAGGCGTTGAGACAGACCTGGGGCGAAAGTGCCCGTGCTGACGACCCCACCCTTCTCTTTTAGCTGTCTCCCCCCATGTATCATCGCGCCAACATCGCAAAGCGGATTTCTTTCGTAAAACGATAGGATGGGCCTGGAGTGTCCTGGAGAATGTTGTTCCAGGTTTCGAGGTGAATTGAGTGCGGATTTTTTTGTTTGCCAGGAATGAAGACAAGAAAAAATCCACGCGAAATTCACTTCGTTTTTCGCTCGCCGCTTCAGGCAAAAATCCACGCAGAGGTCCGCTTCAGCACGTCTGCAAGGCCAGTGCAGCGACATGTGCTGCACACTTTCTGCACGCTGTGGCCAAGTGTCCGCTCAGCGGAGGGCTACACAGGCACACACACCCAAACTATTTGCGTCGGCTGCTAGGCAGAGTGACTGCGCTGGCGGTGAAGGCACACACACACACACACGCACACACACACACACACACACACACACGCACACTCGCACACACACACTCACACACCACACACACACACACACACACGCGTGTGGGCGCGCACACACTTTCGTAACGTCCGCGGGCGACTGGAGCGCTCACTTGGCCAGTCCTGCTGCAGTGTCCGCTGCAGTAAACACACACACAAAAGACAATTCTTCACGCTTCGCGTATCCCCACCAGCCCATCCCAAAACAGTCACCAGGCGAGTTGCCCTGATCAGGGATTTGAAGCAGCATTCGGCCCAGCAGCGATCCGCATCCGACTTTGTGAATTGTTCGAGGAGGAGGAGGAAGAGGAAGAGGAGGAGGAGGACCAGGATGCGGGACGAAGGAAGAGATACCGACGACGGAAACGACGACGACGACGACGACAGCATTGTACCATCGAGGCCTTTGCCGGTCTTTCGCTCTGGGTGCCTCTTGGAGGCCTCTTGCGGCCATCTTGGAGCCCTCTTGCAGCCATTTTCGAAGCTTTTGGGGCCTCTTGGGGCTCTCTTGGGCCCCTCTTGGGGCCCTCTTCGGGGTCTCTTGGGCCCCTCTTGAGAGCCCTGGGATCCCTCTTGGGGCCATCTTGGAGCCATCGGTCAAAGAAGGGGGGTTCTTAAGTACGCCCCCCAGGTCGGGGCCTGACAATTTGCCTCCTGGGGCCCGCTTGGGCCGCTCTTGGGTTCTATTTGGGCAGTTGGGTTTATTTGAGCCCCTCATGGGGCCCTTCTGGGTCATCTTGGAGCCATCTTAAAGCTTCAAGAGCCCATCGGAAGCGAAAAAGCGAGAAGGCAAATACACATAGCAAAACGCTCGGTCTTTGCAGGATGTTGGCTTCTTGGAGGCCTCTATGGGGGGCTCAGAGAGCACTGAGAGTCGTCTTGGGGCGGACTTGAGGCTTCTTGGAGGCATGTTTGAGTCCATCTTGAACCATCTTGGCATATCTTGAGCGATCTTGGAGGCCATCTTGGGTTATCTGGGGCCCTCTTGGAGCCACCTAGGGCCATCTTAGACGCTCTACCTCCTCGCGGCCCGCTCCAGACCTAGGGGAAGGGAAGAATTGCAGGGTAGTGCAGGGGGGCATTGCAGGGTCTTTTGGGTCTTTGCAGGGGGGGTGGAGGGGGGGTGGGGGGGGTTGGAGGGGGGGTTGGAGGGGGGGGGGGGGGTGGAGGGGGGGGTGGAAGGGGGTGGAGGGGGGGTGGAGGTGCGCGGAGGGGAGGTGGAGGGGGGGCCCAGGACCCAGGGGAGAGGGTAGGGAGAGGGGTTTATGATATGTTGGAAGAAGGAGCTCCTTAGACCACTCACGCCCTGAAGGGCTGGTGTGATTTGGGGACAAGCTGTGCGTTGTGGGCAACACCGGAGGCAACTACACTGGCGAGACGGCTTGGGCGACCAAGAAGGGCTTCGCCGCAGGCATGGACTGCTCCCTCTTGATCAACCCGTACTACGGGAAGACCTCCACGCGAGGTATCGTGATGCATTTGGAGGATAGCTTGAAGTATGGCCCGGCCATTATCTACAACGTCCCTGGCAGAACCGGTCAAGACATCAAGCCAGAGATCATCATGCAGATCGCGGGCCACGACCATTTCTGCGGCGTCAAGGAGTGCATGGGCCCTGAGAGGATCAGGGAGCTTGCCGACCAGGGCGTGGCCTGCTGGTCTGGCAACGACGACCAGTGCCACATGTCGCGGCGAGACTACGGGGCAGTTGGGGTCATTTCGTTGACGTCGAACGTCGTCCCTGGCATCATGCGTGAGATGATGTACTCGGCCGACCGCGCCGCCGCTGACGCGCTGGACGCGAAGATCCAGCCGCTGTACAAGTGGTTGTTCACCGAGCCGAACCCCATAGGAGTCAACACCATGCTTATGATGCTTGGGGCTTCGCAGCCCGTCTTCCGCTTGCCGTACACCCACACCTCCAAGGAGATGCGCCGAGAGGCAGTGAAGCTGATCCAGGCCGTAGGACAGCAGCACATGCCGCTCCTCGGAGAGGTCAGGGTGTTGGAGGACGAGGAGTTTAAGCATGTGCTCAACGGCGACGTGGCTGCCTAGGATGGCTGCGACAAGCCTGCCATACTGAGCAACTCTTAGCTGAACCATTTTTTTCGGGCCTTAGCTTCGCGCCCTCCAGATTCCTCACGGACCACCCATGACTTTGTTTTGGGTGCTTTTTGGTTGGAGATGCCGGAGAGCAGCATAAGCTAAGCAGACGTCGTGCGCCGCGCCACCCTTCAGTAGGAGCGCCTGAGCTGCCGCACATGTGCAGCCCCACAAAACTGTTGCTACCCTTAAAGAAGGCCGCTACTGCGCCAACAGCGCGCTTCTCTTACAGGTTGTATGCACGCCACGTCCAGTGCCGCTCCAGATACCTTTCTTTTACAGGCCGAATAAGCTGGATGCATCGCGATTCGAGCTGGCTTCAGCCGGTTGCACATCCCCGCCGATGAGACGTTTGTGCCACTCAGTTGAAAGCAACGCCTCGCCCAGACACCCGGTTGTTCGTTCTTTCCAGACGTTGGCCCTTGGAAACCTTACATAGTATTAAGGACTTTGAAATTATGACGCTCTGATGTCGTGCAAATACGGTCGCGGATGCCGCTCGCTTTGCCTCGAAGACCTTCTTTGGACCATCGCGCAGGACATCGGCAAAGATAAACGAGGTTGAAATTTGCCTCGCATCATCTGCTTCGCAGTTCCTTGCCTCTCCCTTTGTACCAGCTTGCCTACCTTCCATCTCTATGTCTCTCGTCTCTCCTCTCTTCTCTCTCTCTCTCTCTGTCTCTCTCTCTCTCTATCCTCCCGTCTACTGCTCCAGCTGCCTGCGGCAAGTCCCGCCACTGTGCCAGCCCAGCATTCTCGGTGGCAGCTGCTCGAATCTATGAGGACGACGAAGATGAAGACTAATATGACGATGATGATTATGATGATGATGATGATGATGATGATGATGATGATGATGATGATGATGATGATGATGATGATGATGGTTATTCGGCGGCGAGTGAGGGGGGGGGGGGAATTGAGAAGGAGAAGGCCTCCTCAGAAGGCCGCGGGACTTCTCAGAAGCCCTCGCGCCTTCTGAGTTTTTTTGTGTATTCGGGGAAAGCTTGGAGAACTTCTCAGACGGCCAGAGGCCTTCTGAGCCTTCTGATAAGGTCCGCCCCTTCTCACTTCCCCCCGGGGCCCGCCGCCGATTTATGCCCATGATTACGACTGACATGACAACGATGATTATGCTGATGACGACGACGACAACGATAATGATGATGATGACGATGATGATGATGATGGTGGTGGTGGTGGTGGTCATGATGACGACGACGATGGTGGTGACGACGGTGATGACGATGCGGATGATGATTCTTCTTATGCTGACTATGCTGATGACGATGATGCCGATGACGATGACGATGACGATGACGATGACAATGATGATGACGACGATGATGATGATGATGATGACGACGAACAATGATGCCGACGACAATGATGACGTTGACGATGATGACGATGATGATGATGATGACGAGGAGGACGACGACGATGATGATGCTGATGATGGTGATGATGCGGATTCTGCTGATGTTGTTGTTGTTGGTGGTGGTGATTGCGGAGATGGTGATGATGATGGTGATGATGCTGATGCTCATGCTGCTGCAGCTGATGATTATGCTGCTGCTGATGGTGATGATGCTGATGATGATGATGATGATGATGATGAGCATAGGAGGACGACGAGGATGTTGGTGGTGATGATGATGATGATGAGGAGGAGGAGGAGGAGGAGGAGGTGGAGGATGAGGAGGAGGACGGCGAATGGGATAGCCGCCACATGTGACACCTTTCGCCTTCACCTCTTGAGGGGCCACATGGACCTCATTTGGGCCGTACTGGGGCTGTCCTGGGGTCTTGAGGGGCACTCCTGGGGTCCCTTGGGGCCCTCTGGGGCCGTCTTGGCCCTTCTTGGGCAGTCTTGGGGCTCTCTTGGGACCCTCATGGCCATCTGGGGGGTCTGTTGGGGCCGTCGTGAGGCCGTCTTGGGCCGTCCAGGGGTCCTTTTAGGCAGTCTTGGAGCCCTCCGGAGGCCCTTTAGGGCCCGCTTGAGGCCCTCTTGGGTTCGTCCTGGGCTGTCAAGGGGCCCTCTTAGGCTGTCTTGAGGCCGTCTTGGAGGTTTCTTGGGCTATCTTGAGGCCCTCTTGGGCCGTCTTGGGACCATCTTGGAGGCCTCTTGGGCCGTTTTGAGCCGACGGAAGCTCGAAAGGCGAGAGTGCGAAAATCATTCAAACACTTATGTGTCATCAATGCTTTTGGCTTCTTCGGGCCTTGCTGGAGGGTCTCTCGGAGCCCTCTTGGGCTGTCTTGGAGGCCTCTTGGGCAGTCCTGAGGCCATCTTGGGCTGTCTTGGGCCCATCTCGGGCCGTCATGGAGGCATTTTGGACCATCTTGGCGGCGCCAGGGTGGCGTCGGGCAGTCCAGGGAGCCTCGGGAGGGGGTGCGATGCATGCAACGAAGTGCTACGAGAGGGAGGGGGTCCTTAGAAAACTATCCACAACCCTGCCAGACAGCACTTGGCATTCTACCACGCCTTAACGTGCCAGGGGGCACAGTGGCGGATAAGGAGCAGGGATGGAGGAGGAGGAAGATGATGATGAGGATGATGATGATGATGATGATGATGAGGAGGAGTGTGGAAAGCACGAATTCGGCCCTCCAGGGGACACCCCAAAGGCTGTGTGCGCGTGGCAGGGACCCCTACGGGGGCGGTGCAACTTTGGGTGTGGGCACAGCCAAAGCGCCGACGAGGAGGAGGAGGACCAGGATGAGGGAGGAGGAGCGGAGAAGGAGGAGCAGGAGGAGGAGGAGGAATAATGTTAGCCCGCGTGGAACCCAAACAGTATGTTCGTGGACTCTCGATGTGCGATCAATGCTGTGCAATATGCGGGATGCAATCTATGGGGTGCAATCTGTGGGGCGGACTCTACGGAGTGTAATCCACCCTTGCGGGCACATCCCCCATACTCGAGCAAACATCCCACCAACCCGCCCGCAACTTGTTTGGCAAAACTACTACGACCACGAGTGCATGGAACTTCCTCGCACATCTGAGAGGTGGCACTGGCGCGTGGACACTTCCATGCGGATCGGGCAACTTGTTTGACAAAGCTAGTGTGGCCACCATGGCAGTTACCGATTCGAACTTGATATCACGCTTGAACGCCCGCACTGGCGCGTAGGAACTTCCCATGAGGATCCGTGACTCGGGCGGGCGCGGGAGCATGTTGACGACGGCAGCGGAGACGACGACGATGATAGTGATCGTGGTGATGGTGTTGGCGATGATGACGACGGTGACGACAGCGGTGATGACGGTGGCGATGGTATGGACAACGATGACGACGGTGACGACGTCACTGATTACAGTGCTGAAGGTGATGGTAATAATGGTGATACTGTCGGCGATGACGACGATTATGGTGGTGATACGATGGTACTGGTGAGGATGATGAGGAAGTGCGCGCACACAAATCCAGAAACGCGTGCAGGATTTCTATCGTCACACCTTTTGGGTTTTCGCATATGTTCGAGGAGCTTGGTCTTGAGCTGCTTCGAAAGTCATTGGTTTTTGTCGACGACGACGACGACGACGACGACGACGACGGCGCCCGCACGTGGCCCACACGGTATCATTTGGTAGGGATTCGGGCACCAGGCGCTTGCTAGATCAACGCGAGTGCACCTCGCGGTGAGATGATATTGTGGGCTCCGGGCGAGATTGTGGAAATCGCACAGGTTTCCCATGATTCCAGCATGTGCGCGCGGGCAGAATATTTGCAGCATGTCTTGAAAAGCCAACAAGTTTTGCATGGTTTTCGCTTGGAATGCTTGCGCAGCTAATGTGTTTTGTATGATTTGACATGTTCGTGCGCGTTTGGCCCGCATTCTATTATTTGATACGGATCGTGAAAACATGATCCTTGGAGATGAGCGTTTGTGCGCGCACGGTATTGTCTGACAGGGATGAAGAGAAGAGTGGATGGGGGAGGGGTCGATACCAGGACTGCCAGTGATGATGTTATTCTTTGTTTGAAGTGAACGATAGTGCAGAACATATTTACACACACATATATATATATAAGCAGTGCCAGCACGTGTTTCTTCTGAAGTTTGATAGAACGGTGCGATCCCTTCTTTGTTCTGTAGCTGTGTGGGCTCAGCAGCAACTTTATGTCTTCTTGGTGGCCTGCTCTCACCACAGCAGGCTCCTGTCAGAGAGAAGCCCTCGAGGCCTCATTCTATTGTTTCGGCTGGACCGCGAGCCTGAACGGAGCGTACACCTCAGAGGGCATCTTAGTGGCTGTTATCCTCGCTCTCGGTGCGGCGTTGCTCTTCATATCAGGGTGCTGCTGCGGAGTGGTGTCCTCCGCTTTCTTCCAGATCATCTGGCTTCAGTTGCCTGGTTTCTTCGAGAAGAGGACGGCTCGGCGTGCTGCTCACGAGGCGGCACCAGCGCTGTCATCGGCCCCAGCTCAACCTGTGCGTGTGCCGCATCAGGTTCTGAAGCCAGTCAAGCACCATGGAGCGGGGCACGAAAGTGTTCGTGAAGTACGTGGGTCATCCTATATGGCACGAAAGACATTTACTGGAGAAGGTGGGAAATTCGGCGACTGACTGGATCATCGCCACCCCCGACAGCGATGTGTATATGGAGGACTTCAGCCGACACAACGAGGACATCGAGGGCTTCCGCCTATCCGACCGTCGTGGCGGGGGTCCCCACGGCATCGACCCGCAGGATGTCTACCGGTTCCGCCAGGAGCCAGAGGGAACCCATCTGCAGGGCCTTCGTGATGAGGCCAGGCTGTTGGCGCGCTCTGAGGCTGCTCGCGGTGGAGGTGCTCCCGCAGGCAATGCCGACCTATGGTATGCTATCGAGGAGGCGCCAGGCATTCAGACGGGCAGCGTCGTTCGCCTCAATGAGGAGGCAGTCATCAGCGGCGACAGGGCGATCCACTTCTATGTCCATGACGGCGTGGAAAAGAGGGTTTTCTGCGTCAGATGCCCAGCTGCTGATCTGGCCGATGTGAAGAAGAAGTTCCGCATCGAGACGGACGACGACTGCGACGCGCGGACCCTGCCCATCAAGAGCGTGGCGGGCCAGCGCAAGCGGGACTTCAGCGACGCGGTCGAGAAGATGGAGCTCGTGAGTTTCTCGGACTGGGAGACGCACATCCCAGGCCCGAGGACGACGCGCTGGTGCCTGGACTTCTTACGAAGGAGGAACGGGCCCCTGGCACACCACGAGTGGTGGAAGTCCACGGCCAAGCTGAACAGTGACGACTACGGCGTCTCGTTCCACGAGGCGGTGCTGCGTGCCGTGCAAACAGGCGCGGAGTACGATCAGCTGGACCTGGTCAACTTGGCACCGATGGAGCACTTGCTGCGCTCGGCCCAGCTGATCGAGTATTATCATCGAGAACGTACCCGACAGGAGGGTGCGGCCAGCTCCAAGACGGGAGTGGACATGGAGGAGCAGACGGTCATGCTGGGAGTCCACCAGAGCCAGGGCAACCTGATGATCGCCCCCGATCTGATCACGTACACGTCGAAGGAGCTGGAGCGGCAGAGTGCTATTGACAAGCAATCCCGCAAGGCGCGTGAGGAGCGCGCCTTGCGGCGGCGAGGATGATGATGAGCGTTGGCCAGGCTTTCCCTCGCGCCTGGCCGGCTTCACGGGAGGGGGGCCGCGTCATTTCAGCCAGTGACGCGGCAGCGAAGGAGGCTGACTCTGCTCTTGGGCCTTCGCAGCTTCGAGGGTGCCGAGCTGTCCAGCGACGCTTCAGGAGAAGGGGGCACGTCGGTGAGAAGGTTGCTGCCCTGGGTCGCGCACTCGCGGAGCTCGAGCGAGGTGATGGCCTTCCTGAGCCGGCTGAGGGCCAGGCCTCGCTTCTTTCGCCTGCTGAGCATACTTTTTTAACCTCTCGGGTGCGGCGCATGGGCCGTCCACCAGAGGGGCTCGACCCTCGGGGAGCCTTCACTGAGCTCCAGGGGGTCGAAGACTACGCTGGGATTCCGTGCCACCTGGCTCCTCTAGATGTGGACAAGCTGTCTCTCCCACAGCCTGGTTTCCAGCCGCGGCCCCTGGGCGACCTTTTGGGGGCCCGCGGCGCTGAGCTCATCAAGAGGATTTCATGTGATATAGTTTTGCCTAAGGAGCTGCAGCAAAGAAATCGTGAGGAAGCTGGTCTAGTCAGGCCGTACAGCGACCCACGTCTGCGTTCTAAAAGGGTGTACAAGTCTCTCGTGGCTCGCCTTCAGGCCGCGGGGCTCGTCGAGTTCAGTTTAACGGATGGAGTCCGAACGGGGATCTTTGCGGTTTGGAAGTCGGACGGGGTGAAGCAACGCCTCATCCTGGACGCTCGGATTTCCAATTGTAGTTTTGAGGTACCCGAGTCGCCCGACCTCCCCACGGCTAACGCTTTCTCGAGGTTGAGGCTCCAGGGGGAAGGTCTGTTGCACACGTTTTCCTCGGATTTGAAGGATGCTTTTTATACTATGGAACTCCTCGACCCCCTTCGGAGGTATTTCACCATGGAGCCCCTCAGTGCCAAGGACTTGCAGATCTCGGAGGTGTCTGGGGTCCCAGTGGATCCTACTACTCGTGTTTACCCGCGGTTCAGGGCTGTACCTATGGGGTAGTCGCACGCTGTCAATGTCTGTCAGTACGTCGTCACTTCGTTGATCCAGGAGGCGATCCCAGATATGCACCACTTCCTGATCACGGATCGGGAGGTCATTCCGAAGTTGGAGGAGGGGGCGGTTATACTTTACGTGGACAACATCATTACCATAAGTACCAAGGCGGAAAAGGGGAGGTCCATCCAAACAAAAATCAACAACATCATGGAGGAGAGGGGTCTCATCGTTCATGATAAGAGGTTTGATCCAGAGGTTCTCGAGGCCTTTGGTTGGGAATTCCGTCGAGATGATAGGTGTATTGTGCCGAAGGGGCGCCGCGTATGGCGTCTATGGCTTGCACTTTTTCACGCACTGGAGCGCCGCCAGGGGACTGGACGTCAGCTTTCTCGGCTCGCCGGGCACTTTGTCTCCATGGCGCTGGTGAAAAGAGAAGCCCTTTGCTGCCTCAACGCGGTCTACGCTTTCGTGGCTAAGCACCCCGAGGACTCTGCTCCGTTCTGGCCGTCGGTCGTTAGGGAGCTCCGCTGGATCCAGTCTTTGTTACCCCTCCTCGTCCATGATCTGGTCAAGCCTTTCAGCCCCAGGGCCCTGGCATGTGACGCCTCGATGTGGGGAAAAGGGGTCGCTCACAAGTCCCTCTCCGTGGGGGCGATTCGGGCCTCTCGCAGTACTCGGAGCGCTGGTGTTATCACGGGGCCTCGGGATCTGCCAGGACGGGGGCGCTGGAGGAGGCTCTCGGCGGGGCGCTGCCTTCAGGTGAGTTCTTGGAGCTGAGCTTCGCGGACGAGGGGCTCGTGCCCAACCTACCGATCTCTGGGGAAGGCGAAAGTCGTGGGCTCTTGGGAGGCTCTTGGAGGATCCTACATCGTAAGAAATGGGAGCGCCGAGAACACATCACCGCCCTGGAGTGCCGCACATTGGTTTGGTGTATTCGGCATCTGACAAAATCCGTCTCGAACAGGTCTCACAGATTCTTGATCATCAGTGACAGCATGGTCTCTATTTTAGCTCTGCTCAAGGGCCGTACCTCGGCTCCAGGCCTCGTGCGACCTGTCCGGCAATTCTGTGCAGTGGCCCTCAGAGCTGATGTTACGGCGGATCTCAGGTGGGTCGTCTCCGAGCTCAACCCAGGCGATCCTCCCTCGAGGAACAGGTCGGAGCTCGAGCCCTGGTCCAACACCCTCGACGCCCTCGCCGCCGCGCGGCAGCGTTCGCGAGATGGCAAGGACCCACATGCTCGAGAGCCCGACCCTGGTGCGAGACCCTCCCACCTCCGCCGCGCGGCGCCGCCGCCCAGCGCGGAAGCGCCCGGCCGCTGCACAGCCCAGCAGGACGGCCATCGAGACCAGCAAGTCGCACCCCGACGCGGAGGAGCGCAAGAAGGCCAGGCGCTCCCTGCATGCCCTCGAGAGGAGGAGTCTCCAGGCCGCGAGCCGGTCCTTCCTCGAGCAGGGGAGTGTCTCCCGGACAGTGCAGCAGCAGTACAAGGCAGCGCTCGACCGCTTCGTGAAGGATCAGAGTATCAGGGACCTCTACGCGCTGGCCCGCACGCCCAAGGCGCTGGACCAGAAGCTGAAGTTCCACCTCGACGAGCTCTACTTCGAGGGGGAGCTGAGTGGCGCAGCGAACACTCTAGTGGCGGCTATCCGGTGGAAGTTCCCACAGTTTGGTCGCCAGGGGGGCCAGTCCTTGCCCGAGACTGCCCGAGCGCTGATGGGCTTCAGCAAGCTCTCTCCGGCGGCCTCTCGGCTGCCGATCCCAGCGACGGTGGTCTTCGGCCTGGCAATGGTGCTGTGCTCGCTGGGCTTCACCCTCGCCGCCTTCGGGAGCCTCCTGGCCTTCCACCTCTACCTCAGGCCGTCGGAGTTGATGCGCATGAAGTGGAGGCATTGGTCCCCGCCGTGTGGGGCAGGCCGAGGAGGGACCGACGGGCGGTGCCTGACGTTGCACCCTCGAGAGGACGGCGTCCAGTCCAAGGCAGAGGAGTTCGACGAGAACATATCGATCGACGCAGACGGCCATCTCAGTTTCCTCAATCAGGTGATGTCGGTAATGCATGCCAAGGCGAAGCGGGAGGACCGCCTCGACGAGCTGGTAGTGGGCGACCTCGGCGGCCGCTCGTTCCTCATGGTCTTCAAGATGGCGGGCGAGCGGCTTGGTCTTCCCAAGCCGCCAGTGGCGCGCCAGCTCCGCCACGCAGGTCCGAGCTACGACCTGGCCCAGCGGATCCGCCGCCTGGCCGAGGTCAAGGCTCGCGGCCGCTGGTCGGCGGACTCTTCCGTCAGGCGCTACGGCAAGCAGAACCGCATCAACGAGCAGATCGCCGCGCTGCCTGTCGCGGTGCGGGCCTTCTGCGACGACGCCTGGAAGAAAATCGGAGATGTCCTCTTGAAGCGTTCGAATCCCTTAGAGCTGCCGTGAGTGCTGGACAACGTCGTCTACCTCGAGTGGCAGTGGAGTTCTTCTCAGGCTCAGGCAAGTGGTCTTCAGCAATGCGCAAGAGAGGATACGTGACGATTGAAGTCGATGTGATTCATGGGCCCCAAAGTGACGCCACGAATCCACATCTCGTCAAGTTGTTTTTTCCAACTCCTCAACTCAGGGGTGATCTGGGCCGTGCATCCTGGTACGCCTTGTTGTACTTTTTCTCGTGCCCGGGGCCGTGGTGACGGCCCAGGTGCTCTGCGCAGCTCAGACCGCCCCCGAGGGCTTGACGGCCTTCTATCGGCAGCCGACAGTGACAAAGTGAAGGTTGGCAACCATCTTGCCGACTTCTCAGCTCGTGCGTTTGAGCGTTGTCGCCTCCGACGTGTCCCATGCTCGTTGGAGAATCCGCACACTTCTATTTTGTGGTACCTTCCGCAATTTGCGAAGCTGATCGCACGTGAGGATGTGCGCTCAGATTACACAGACTTTTGCATGGACGGTAAATCTTGGAGGAAGAGAACACGTTTGATGACCACACATATTGATTTATCCCGTGTGGCCCGCCAGTGCACGTCAGTTAACGGGATATGCTGCCGCACTCACCGAGCCCATCAAACCCTGGAAGGCAAGAATGAGAGGGGGATTTTTTGGACCAAAATCGCGGAGCCCTATCCCTGGAGGTTGCGTTCCCGAATGTCAGCAGCTGTTGATGCCAGCAATGCCTCGTTGTTTACCAAGAATATGTCTAAGTTGCTGGTATGACCCTCCCACCCTACCCAGAGTACCAGATTGTATTATGCTCTTGAGTATTGCATACGGCTCGCCTGTCTGTTCGATTTCCTGCTGGGCGAGCGCCCAGAAATACGACCAGGCGCAAAACGTTCTGATTCGAGCGATCGTGGTTAAAACAGTACAGAGACAGGCATCCCTCTACGTCGTCTTCTGAGGCTGTCGCCACTCCGCGGCATTCAGGGGGTCGGGGGAGTTCCCAAACCTAGGAGAAGATAAGCAGTGCCAGCACGTGTTTCTTCTGAAGTTTGATAGAACGGTGCGATCCCTTCTTTGTTATGTAGCTGTGTGGCCCGCCCGCCACTCCCTTTATATAGCAGAGCGCTCTTGAGTATTGCATGCGGCTCGCCTGTCTGTTCGATTTCCTGCTGGGCGAGCGCCCAGAAATACGACCAGGTGCAAAACGTTCTGATTCGAGCGATCGTGGTTAAAACAGTACAGAGACAGGCATCCCTCTACGTCGTCTTCTGAGGCTGTCGCCACTCCGCGGTATTCAGGGGGTCGGGGGAGTTCCCAAACCTAGGAGAATATATATATATATATATATATATATATACACGGCAAAATATACCCGAGGTGGGGTGGGGGTGGGGGCGGGGGTCAAGTCCGGTTTGGGCACGGGGGTACAGCCTAATCTCTTCCAGGAGAAGGCATTGATTATGACGAACTTGCAGTCGTCAATTCCAATGCTTGCGCGAGCATCCCGACCATCCACCCGCAACTTGCTTGGCATTCTGGCCACGCCTGCAGCTATCGATCGGAGCTTGCTAGCGCGTCTCAACGGTCGCACTGGTACGCTCGCGCGTCCATGCGGATTGGGCAACATGTTCGGCAAAGCTAGTTGAGGGGAACTCGCTAGCACATCTCACCAGCCGCGCTGGCGCGTCGACACTTCCATGCGGTTCGGTGATTCGGACGGGCGCGATATCGCGATGAAGTCAATTGCGGCGACGACCACGATGATGATGATGATGCTGATGATGATGATGATGATGATGATGCTGGCGATGGCGGTGGCGATGATGACGACGGCGGCGGCAAAACCGCTGACGATGCCGATGCTGGTGACGACGATGGCGATGACAATGTTCATGATGTTGGTAATGAACGGGATTGTGAAGACGGTGATGCTGGCAATGGCGGTGACGACGATGACGATGGCGATGACGGTGGTGATGTGAAGGCGCTGCTGAAAATGATGAGGACGAAGAGGAGGTGCGCGCGCGCAGACGGCAATTGGTTTCCAGAGGTTCATGAAGAGGTGTATTTTGAAATGCTTCGGCACTGATTGGTTTTGGAAGGATTTCGACATGCGCGCGCGGCGGCGCCCGCATGTGGCCCGCATGGTGTTATTTGATGCGGAATCGTGCGCAGGGAACTTGCTAGATCAACGCGAGTGCGCCGCGTGGTGAGATGATATTGTAGGTTCTGGACGTGATTGTTGAGATCGTGCAGGTTTTGAATGGTTTCAGCGTGTCCGCGCGGGCAGAATACCTGCAATACTTCGATTGAAAAGCAAACGTGTCTTTCGGTCTTGAATGCTTTTCGCTTGAAACGCTTGCAGGACTCATGTGTGGTATGCTCTTGACATGTTCGCGCGCGCGTTGCCCGCTTGGTATTATTTCCTGCGGACTCGTGAACATGAGAATATTCTTAGGCTTACGCCACACCGCCGACCCCTTCGTGTTCTCCGCGGCTGACATACCCAATGTGCGCCATGCACGCCGGGGGAAACGGGCTAGAACAAACGTTTTTTTTTTAATCGCCTCGACATTTCCGTTCGGGTCCTCGCCTGGGCCCCCTCTTGGAGCCGTCTTGGGAGCCTCTTGGGGGTCTCCTAGTAGGTTTATCGGGGCCCTCGTCGCAGCATTTTTGATGCCTTTTGGGTGCCGTTTTGGGGCCTCTTGGGGCTTCTTTTGGCGCTCTTGGGGGCCTCTTGGGGCCTCTTGGGGGCTTCTTTGGGGCCTTTTTGGGGGCTTCTTGGGGCCGAGGACTCGAAATTTCCGTTCGGGTCCCCCGCCTGGGCCCCCTCTTGGAGCCGTCTTGGAGGCCTCTTGGGCCGTCTTGGAGGCATCAGGAGTCGTCTTGGAGGCCTCTTGGGACGCCTGGGGGCCGTCTTGGAGGCCTCTTGGGCTATCTTGGGGCGATCTTGGAGGCTTCTCGGGCCGTCTTGGAGCGTCGGAGAGCCGATAACCCGAGAACCCCAAAAACCTTCAAAAACCTATGGTAAAGTTATGATTTTTGCCTCTTGGGGCCCTCTTGGGAGGCCTCTTATAGGCTTCCCGGGGCGTCATGGAGGCCTCTTGGGCCGTCTGGGTGTTATCTTGGGCGTCTTGAGGCGATCTTTCGGCGACTCGTGGCCCTCTTGGACCGTCTTGGGCGCCTCTTGGGGGCCTCTTGGCCCGTTTTTGCCCCCCCCCCCCCCCCCCCCCCCCCCCCGGCGGAATTTCTGGACCGGATGACCCTCCCCGGCCGAGCCGGGGGATTCCGCCAGACTCCCCCCTCCTCCAAATCGACTGGACCGGGCTCCGGGGGGAGGGGTTTGGGGAGGGGGAACCATCTCACACGCCGATGATCCCTAAGGGGTCGGCGGATTTGGGATGAATGCGTATGCGCGCATGGCATTATTCAAGTGGCTTACGCCACTCCGCCGACCCCCTCAAGGAATGAGAGCTTCGACGTTCGGCCTATTTCGCCACCGTGCCTGGCTTGTACCTCAGACGCCTCTGGAGTCTTCGTTGCGATCTCGTGGTGCGCCTCTCGGGGGCCTCTGGGCAGCAGTTTTGAGGCCTCTTGATTGCCGTTTTGGGGCATCATGGGGTCTTTCTGGGGCCTCGTTCCTTCTCCTCCTTCTCCTCCTCCCCGCTCCTTCTCCTCCTCCTTCTCCTCCTCCTTTTCCTCTTCCTCCTCCTTCTCCTCATCCTCCCTCCTCCTTTTCCTCCTCCTCCTCCTCCTTCTCCTCCTTCTGGGATCCTCCTTGGAACCTCTTGGGGGCCTCTTGGGACCTCCAGGGGCCCTCTCGGGGCCTCCCGGGGCCTTGTCGTTGGGGACAGCCATAGATTTTTGAATTTTTTGGGTCGCCCAACTTGGGCCGCTCTTGGAGACGTCTTGGGGTCTCCTGGTTCCTCTTGGAGCGTCGGGAGGCCGAAGAGGCGAGAAGGCAAATAACATCGGAAAACACAAGGGAAAATGAATGATTTTAGCCTCCCGGGGCCTCGGAACGCTGTATTGGGTGGTGGGGACGCATGCGGGCGGTAGCATTGGGACATGTGGTGGAGCTCCTAATGGGGGCACGAAGCGCTGTACTGGACGCGCTCGGGAGGTAGCACTGGAACGTTCGGTGGAGCGCCCTATGGAGCCGCAACACGTGTGAAGGGTGTGCCATAATGGTAGAAAGTGATACGGCGAACAAGAGCAAGGATGGGAGGAGGGAAACAGAGAGGTCAACCTACGTGCGCTCGCGTCAAGTCTGAGGTCCTACCCCTCCTTCCCATCCCGTACCATGGCGTAGATCTCATGTTTGCTCGCACAATCAGACTTCGTAGCATGGCATAGCAGTACATGGCATAGCATCAGATTGAATATCAACGCGTGGCATATTATGACGGACCTGTCCTCCTACAAGCGGTTACTATTGTCAGAAAGATTAAAATTAAACCGAATATTCGTTCCGTCGGCTATGAAACCGCTGTCACAATACTTGGGCAATACTCCAACAATACATCGGGCAAACCGCAATCCCTGCTGGAAGATGGTACTGTTTACGCGATGTCCCCCATTTGCATGTTTTGGCGCGAGTAAAGTATGCAGCGCCCTGCGCACCAGACCGGAGGGGCGCCTTCTTTTTTCCAGCGCCGCATAACGACGATGGCCGCATTTATTTCGCTACTAAAGAAACTCTAAGCACATTCAATGGTTTCGCCTTCGCGCGAGTCCGAACCGACCCTGCCGCGCACTCAGCCGATAACGCGCGATTCATTGCTACTGGGCTCGGCACGAGGACGAGCGACAGACGCAGCATGTGCCCTGAGGGCGTGCGGGTAAAACCACCAGGGAACAACCGATCCAAACACATAGACAATCCAAAGGCAAACGCTGATCGCAACGCGCGCAAATGGCACACATGCCAGCCCCGCGCGCCGCGGGAGGGCAGAGGGGCACCGAGGCCCGCCCTGCGGCCCAGGGGAACGCTGCTCCCCAGACACGGGGCGCGGCGCCCCGAGCGTCGCCCCGACGCGCGTCGCAGCGACGCCCGAGACGCCAGGGGCGCGAAGAATCCCCGGGGCGCGGGCGGGCGGGACGAGGCAAAACGCGGCGCGCGGCCTCGCATGGGCAGCGCGCGCGCCACGGACCTCGCGGGGCCCCCTTCCCCAGAGAGGCGAACCCAAAGCGCGCGCAACCGCGCGTGCGGGCGGGCCCTTCGAGGCCGCCCCAACGCCACCCGCATCGCGGTGCGGTGGCCCAGCGCAGCGGGACAAGTGCCCGCCAGCCTCGCAACGTCGGCCAACAGGCCAGCGGCCGCACATGGGCGGACCGCGGACAAGAGAAAGCAGGAACGCAAAAGCGG
>CAUYUJ010015389.1:0-122500 GCA_963575745.1 Prorocentrum cordatum | reverse complement strand
CAATCCACAGCGCCGACGGGGGCCGCTAAACGCTGTTTAGCCGAACCTGCACCTTATACAAAACGAATCTCGGTGTGTGCGGACAACCCTAGCCGGGAAACGCAAAAGTAATCCCGGTGGCGCCTCAATGGCACGTTCTTTGGCGGCATGCTTTACTACTGTTTCAAAAGAGTACAAGAAATCAGTAGCACGTGGGCAACGCAAATGCAACAAGCCAACCGGGTTGTTTTCCGAAGCGCCTTAGAAACACAGCAAATGGCAACACGCACCCCACAAATCAGCCTCAAAATCGGGGAGGTGTGTAAATCAATTTGTTTCTACACGCTGTTAGCAACATATGAGAATTTGTATAAACCAGTGAACGAAACGAACGTATGCGAACGCGGGCAACCCTAGCCGGAAAACGAAATTCGTCACCAATCTCAACAAAAACATACGAACGCAAACGCGGATGTCCTTAGCAACCCTCTGTCAATGCGAAGCCTGTTGCTGAAAATTTGCGATAGTGGTGCCTTCCAAAATGGCAACGTAAGAATTGACTGTGAAAAAATGACGATGGTGCTCTGTCAACGAAAACATGTTTCTGAAAATTTGCGATGGTGGCGCCCTTCAAAATGGTGACGTGAAAAGTGAATATGAAAATCGTCGGTGGTGCTGTCAACGCAACCATGTTTTTGAACATTTGCGATGGTGGCGCCCTTCAGAATGGTGGCGTAGGAAGTGAACGTGCAAAAAAACGTCGGTGATGCTCTGTCAACGAAGCCATGTTTTTGAATTACCCTGGCGACGTACCCAACCCCTGCGCAAACGCGGGGCGCAAATAGTTTAGGACACTTTATAAGGGGGGTGCTGACGGAGCGAGGGTTACATATGTCTGCAGACGGAATTCGGGAGACTCGCAGGACACTGGCTACAGGACAAGGACTCGATAAAGCTGATTAGTTAGAATCTCTGAGCAACCATAGCCATTTCGAGAGCGGGGATCTCATATCGCAGCCCCCCGGAGATGGCGAGGTCTAATTTGAATCCGCGCGTGGCCCTCACTGTGCTGGGCCCCCCAGCAGGGCTCGAAAATGGCGGCAGTTTCACAGATCGCAGCCCCCCAGGGATGGCGAGGTCTAGTTTGAATCCGCACGCGGCCCTCACTGTGCTGGGCCCCCCGGCAGGCCTCGAAAATGGCGACAGTTTCACAGATCGCAGCCCCCCAGGGATGGCGAGGTCTAATTTGAATCCGCGCGTGGCCCTCACTGTGCTGGGCCCCCCAGCAGGCTTCGAAAATGGCGACAGTTTCGCAGATCGCAGCCCCCCAGGGATGGCGAGGTCTAATTTGAATCCGCGCGTGGCCCTCACTGTGCTGGGCCCCCCAGCAGGCCTCGAAAATGGCGACAGTTTCACAGATCGCAGCCCCCCAGGGATGGCGAGGTCTAATTTGAACAGACTGTGCTGGGCCCCCCAGCAGGCCTCGAAAATGGCGACAGTTTCACAGATCGCAGCCCCCAGGGATGGCGAGGTCTAATTTGAATCCGCGCGTGGCCCTCACTGTGCTGGGCCCCCCAGCAGGCTTCGAAAATGGCGACAGTTTCACAGATCGCAGCCCCCCAGGGATGGCGAGGTCTAATTTGAATCCGCAAGTGGCCCTCACTGTGCTGGGCCCCCCCAGCAGGCCTCGAAAGTGGCGAAAGTTTCACAGATCGCAGCTCCCCAGGGACGGCGAGGTTTAATTTGAATCCGCCCGTGGCCCTCGCTGTGCTGGCCTCTCAGCAGGACTCAAAAATGGCGACAGTTTCACAGATCGCAGCCCCCCGGGGATGGCGAGGTCTAATTTGGATCCGCCCGTGGCCCTCACTGTGCTGGGCCCCCCAGCAGGGCTCGAAAATTGCGACAGTTTCACAGGTCGCAGCCCCCCGCGGGCAAGACAGGAAGAGGCGGGAGGGGAAAAGGAGGAAGGGAGGAGAAGGGACGCGACCACACTGCTCTATTCAAAACGAATACCCAACCAAGGAGGGTTGGGAAAAAAATGCGAGAATGGCGCCCTTCAGAATGGCGACGTAAGACACAGGAGGTGATTTTGAATTATCGCAAACATTTCCACCAATCAACGGGAACAAGTTGTTGCAAATTTGCAATAGTGTCGCCTTTCAGGATGGTAACTCAGGAGGTGAATTTGGCAAGTCGGCCACGTTGCTCTCAGTCAACGGGAAACGAGATTGTGCAAATTTCTGATAGCGACGCCATTCAGGAAAGCGGCCCAAGAGGAAGAGCTGGTTGGTAGCTGTCAGAGGGCCCGATGGGCTACCTCGACGCATTCCCAGACGGCGCTGGCGCCCGCCGCGCAGCAAAGGCGCGCAACCGTTGCTCGCGGTCAAGAACGTGGAATGATAAGAGGGCCCGATGGGCAACCTCGCCTCTGAGCTACACTTTGCTCCAATTGACATTGAAATTCAAGCGAGGGTGTCCGCTTTCCAAGCGGACGCCAGCACCGCGGGCCATGCCGGCTCGCTCTTTCTTGCGGTGGCAGCGCCTTCTTGGAGAGCTGCGCGGTTGTCTCACATGAGCCCGGCCACCTCTGCGCTGGAGACAACCTCATCACCCTGTTCCTCCTCCTCCTCCTCCCCTCCATCCCTCTCCCCATGCGAGAAACTCTTTCATCAGAAATCCATTTCCGCGATGCCGCGGTGGCTGTGGTTATAGAGCGCCTGACAGGCAACTTGGAAGCGCGGTTAGCGAAGGCGCAAGCTTGCGCGCGTCGGCAATTACGCCTCGGCCCCGCGCGCTGCTAAGACCGCGGAGCAGGCGCCTTTCTTCAGCCACCAGTACGGCGCTGCAGGCCGACAGTATGCGTGAATATATTTGTTAGAGGGCCCGATGGGCAACCTCGAAGGACGGTAGCGATGGCACGAACCGCAGAGCAAGGGCACGCGAGCATTGCTCGTGGTCAGGAATCTGAGTCCCCGTGGTGCCTCACTCCGCTGGCCACCCACCAGCAGCCCTCGAAAGTGGCGACAGTTTCACAGATCGCAGCCGCCCAGGGGTGGCGAGGTCTAATCTGAGTCCCCGTGGTGCCTCACTCCGCTGGACCCACCAGCAGCCTCGAAAGTGGCGACAGTTTCACAGATCGCAACCCCCCAGAGATGGCGAGGTCTAATATGAGTCCCCGTGGTGCCTCACTCCGCTGGACCCACCAGCAGCCCTCGAAAGTGGCGACAGTTTCACAGATCGCAGCCCCCCAGAGATGGCGAGGTCTAATCTGAGTCCCCGTGGTGCCTCACTCCGCTGGACCCACCAGCAGCCCTCGAAAGTGGCGACAGTTTCACAGATCGCAGCCCCCCCCCAGGGATGGCGAGGTCTAATCTGAGTCCCCGTGGTGCCTCACTCCGCTGGACCCACCAGCAACCCTCGAAAGTGGCGACAGTTTCACAGATCGCAGCCCCCCAGAGATGGCGAGGTCTAATCTGGTCCCCGTGGTGCTTCACTCCGCTGGACCCACCAGCAGCCTCGAAAGTGGCGACACTTTCACAGATCGCAGCCCCCCAGAGATGGCGAGGTCTAATCTGAGTCCCCGTGGTGCCTCACTCCGCTGGACCCACCAGCAGCCCTCGAAAGTGGTGACAGTTTCACAGATCGTAGCCCCCCCCAGAGATGGCGAGGTCTAATCTGAGTCCCCGTGGTGCCTCACTCCGCTGGACCCACCAGCAGCCCTCGAAAGTGGCGACAGTTTCACAGATCGCAGCCCCCCCCCAGGGATGGCGAGGTCTAATCTGAGCCCCCGTGGTGCCTCATTCCGCTGGACCCACCAGCAGCCCTCGAAACTGGTGACAGTTCCGCAGATCGCAGCCCCCCAGAGATGACGTAAAGGGCAAGAGAAGAGAAGAGAAGAGGAGGAGCGAAGAGAGGAGGAGAAGGCAAGCAAGAGAGGAGAGGAGAAAACGAGCAAGAGAGGAGCAGCGAAGACAGGAGAAGATATGCAAGAGAGGAGAGGAAGAGCGAAGAGAGGAGAAGGGATGCAAGAGAAGGGAGGAGGAGGGAATAATGGCAAGATCGCAGCCCGCCAAGGATGACGTGAAAGGCAAGAGAAGAGAAGAGAAGAGGAGGAGCGAAGAGAGGAGGAGAAGGAAAGCAAGAGAGGAGAGGAGGAGGGAAGAGAGGGGGGGGGCGGGAGGAGGAGAACGGAGACCGCAGTGCTGTATTCAAAACGAGTACCCAACGCAGGAGGGTTGGGAACAATCCCTGGCTGAATTCGCACAATCATCATCGAGAATAAAAGAACCCCTAACCCTAATAATACAGTGAAGACGTGGCCTCGCTGAGGTCCCCGTCTTTGCGTTTGGGATAAGAAATATTGTCGGTTTGGTTCAGTACACTTGCAGAAAATAGTCCTATCCCTAATGTGTTGGCCCTCCTAACGTTCGTCCATTCCCAAAAGGTTCGGCGCTTTTCTCTTTAATCAAATGATGCAGACACTTTCTCTCATCCGCGATGCTGTAGCAAGAGTCAGGCAGATGCGAACGGGCCACGATGGCGTAAAATGGCAATCGCGCGTGTGGCGACCGCGCATGAACCAGAGCCGCGGAGTCCCAGGTAGGTTGCAGGCTCAGGCGCGGCAGCAAGGGGCGCATCAAGCGAGCGTTATGCACCCCGGACACACGCACACACACACACACACACACACCGGCACGCGCGCACGCACGCGCACTCCGCACACACACACACACACACATACACACACACACACACGCACGCACACACAAACACACGCGCACACACGCGCACACACAAACACACGCGCACGCACACACACACACACACACACACACACACACGCACGCACGCACGCACGCACGCACGCACGCACACAAACACACACACACACACAAAAAAAAAACCGCACACACACACACACACACACACACACACACACACACACGCACACACACAAACACACACCCATGAATATATAAACACACACCCGCACACACACACACACACACACACACACACACACACGCACGCGCACACCCGAGCCCTCGGGAGGCCAAGCTGCGGCAAGTCAATGCCGCCGCCGATGCCGCCGCCACAGAGGAGGCCGATGAGGACGCGATGGGGGGATTGGGCACTCGCTCTTTCTCGCTGTGATGAGGGAGGTGCGTGGAGCGGAGGGCAAGCAAGGATGGAGGAAAGAGGGGAGGTCGGGGGGGACGATCGGGGCGGAAAGAGCGTGGGGGAGGATGAATGATGCATTCGTGCTCCCGTTGCAATCAGCAGTGGCGTCAATAGTGACACAGTTTCGTCCGTTACAGACGAGGCGCTCGTTTTTGATGGGGCAGCGTGATTTGTGGAGGCATTCGCGTATCGAATTGGTCAGAGTCCTGATCTAGGCCTACAAGTATATAGAAGCGAGGTGAAGTGTGGAGGAAGCAAGGTGGAGGATGGCTGATGGAGTACGGTGGGTGAGGAATGAAGAATGGAGAGAGTGAGGAGGGGATTGAGGAAATGGGATTGGGGAAACAAGGGAGGATTGAGAGTGACAGGGAGAGAGACTATGCGGCACTGAGCAGAAAGGGATGGGACGCACCCATCCCTTCTCGCTTGTCCATCCCCTCCCTCCCCCTCCAGCCTCAACCCTTCACCCTTGCCCTCGTCCGCCCTCCTCTCCCCTCTCCCTCCCCTCGCCCTCCCCGCCCTCCGCTCCTCTCCCTCCCCTCCTTCTGCTCCTCTCCCTCCCCTTCCCCTCCTCCACTGTCCCTCAACACTTACCTTGCGTGCCTGCGCGGGGCCATGTCGACGCCCACGTGGGCGCTGCCTAAGAGGCCAGCGTCCGCAGCCGAGGCTGAGGACGCCCCCGCAGTCGCTAAGGGCAAGCCAGGCGCCCCCCCCCCTTCCAACAAGGCAGGGGGATATCCTCCTTCGAGCGGGGCCGCCTCTTCGGGAGACGCCGCGGCTGGCGCCCCAGGCGACAAGAAGAACCGCAACCGTCACCTCGGCAAGGTCAAGGACACGGGCTTCCACAAGAAGCAGGAAGAAGCAGGCCGCGCTGTTCAACGTGATCATGAAACAATTACGCATGACAACGCAGATGGTCAGGGATCTCTGGGCGGCGGGAGTGGACATGTACTTCCTGTCCGCGGATTGCCCAGATGTGACGACCGCCTACGACGCATAGGGTGACGTATTCTCAGGAGGTGAAGGCCAAGGGCGCATGCCACCAAGTAGGCATCCTTGCCCTATATAGCTTCAATTCGCTCGTCGCCAGAATGCTGGAGCGTGGACTCCCGAGGCCAGAGGACTTCGGCCGTCCTGAAGCTGTGGTGCGAGAAGGTGTGGTGCGAGCTTCAGCACGAGGACCTGCACGACATGCGACGTCTGTCTCGAGCCATGAAGTGCTACGACCACAGCCAGCGGAAGGTCCACCTTATGTTGGTGGATCTTCCGGCTCCGGCCCCGCCGCCCGGAGGAGGAGGAGGAGGAGGAGGAGGAGGAGGAGGAGGACGAGGAGGAGGAGGAGGAGGAGGAGGAGGAGGAGGAGGAGGACGGGCCTCGCTAGTTGCCTTCGCCAGTTCAAGCGCGCTCGCTTCTGCACAGGGCACTGGTCGAGGTCGGAGGCCGCAGGGCTCGGGGCGCGGCGCCTCCAGGGGCCGTGGAGGACAGCATCCGACTCGTGGCGGACGCAAGGGAGGGGCGGCGCTGGCTGAGTGTAGGGTGCGTGTGTGGCTGTGTTGTGCCGCCCTCTCGGATGTGGACTGCACCGTGGAGATCTCAGGTCCGGATTGTTTCGGAGGCTGACAGACCTCCTACGCTGACGCGTCGATGAAGGAACTGGCCGTTTTCGGTTTGCGAGAGGGTGTCACGGTCGTCATTATTGCGGGTCCAGGTCCGTCGGTTTCGGTCACACGATTATTGTTGATTCCTCCCCGATGGTTGTTATTGGCTGCTGAACTGCGTCGGGGTCTTGACTTCGGCGGCGTTGACAGGCTCGACTCCCGCAGCTGCCTCTTGTTTTAAATTCTGCATTTGTCACCTCTACTGCTGACGCAGTCCGCGGTTGGCCCCCGCGAGTGCTTATGGCATCCGTCTGGTTTCCCGAGGCCCTTCTCCAGCTTTGTCCACGCCTCATCCCCTTCTCCTTCGGGGCCTCGGGGTCTGTGTTTGAGTTTTCACGACCTCGCTGGGGCCCCGTCGCTTGCCGAGGTCCCAGCAGTACGGCCCTGGCCTTCGGGCTCCGTCGCGTCGGGCGCCCAGGCGAGGGGCGTGGTTCTTGCCTGGTATTGGTCCCTCCCTGTCTGGGTCTCGTTCGCTCGCACCCTACACGTCGGTGCGCGTGTCCCCCGGGCCCAGTTTCCAATCCCGCCGTGCATCATGCGAGCTGGGGGAGATGCGGGCCCACAGTCGTGTCGTATTTTTTCCCTCCCGCTCCCCATCCCTTCCTCCCTCCTCCCTGCTCCCTCCCCTTCCTCTCCTGCTCTCCCTCTTGCCGCGGCCCAGGGGGGGGACGACGTGCCAGATCAAGTCCGCATCCTTCCCGATCCTGCTGCGCACTCCTTCCCGCCCCGCCCCCGTGCCCTCCCCTCCCCCTCTTGGAGGGGGGGAGGGGGGAGGGAGAGGGAGGGGAAATGGAGGGGGAGGGGAGGGAAGGGGAAAAAAAGGTGGAAAGGCCGAAGGGAGCGGAGAGAGAATGGGAGGGGAAAAAGGGCATCCTTTCCCTCCCATTTCCCTTCCCGTTCCCGTTGGCCATCTTGGGCCCGTCCCTGTCCGCCCCACCACCCTTTCCTTCCCTGGCGGCGCGGCGAGGACGCGGCAGAGGCGGAGCTGCGTTCGCAGCTCCTCCGCTCGGAGCGCCTCCTCGCCGCCGCAAGCGAGCGCGAGGCGGTGGCAGACGCAGAGCTACGCGAGGCCGGCATTGGTACGGCCAGGTTTCGAAAAAGAAAGAGCAGCATGAACATGAGCTTGCGAAACTCCGCGCGGATTTCTCGGATCGGCGCTGGGCACCACCTGGCGGCGTGCCCTCTTCGCGCTCCGCGCGCCAGGGAGGGATTTTCAGCGCAGATCCAAGAAATCCGTGCGGACCTCCGAGGAATTATGTTTGTGCCGTTTTTTGTTCCACTATCGCTGGGCGACCCGTGTGAACGGTCAGATCCTTGGGATGGGGCCCACTCTGGAGGTCTTTCCGCGGATCTCTCCCCAGCGTTCCTCGCGCACCGGGTCGCCCGTGAGGCCCGAAGGGGGATTCGATTCTTACCCAAGGTGATTCCTTGTTGCGAATGGTTGATTGTGCGCGATGGTTGTGCGGCCCGCTACGGGGGAGTACATCTGACAGATATTGCAGCAGGCTCAACGTGTTTTAATCCGGGCGCAACAAAGAACCACAACCATAACGAAGTATAGTGTTTGGAAAAGCCCCTCACTTTGGTTGTTGTTGTGGCCGGCTTGGCCGTCATAGGACGCCCGACGCCCGCCCGCATCGACCACAACCAGTACGATGTTGGTTTCGGTGGTCTGACGATGGTTGGCATGCGCCAGACATCCCCCGAGGGTGAGAATTCGATATGGTTGTTGTCGTCTGCTGTCCCCGCATTCACGGACGCGCACAAGTGCAGATCCGACGTGCCGTTAGAGCGGTTTGGCCGTTCCGAGCGGGCGGCCCTCAGAAGTTCGTACACCAAAGCCACGAATATCACACTATATGAAAGAGCGTTTTTTGCCGCTGTTGGCAGCCCCCCCTCAAACCAGGGGAGGGGGGAGGTTCGGATCCCGGCCCCCTGTTCATTGGAAAATTATTCGGGGGGGGGTCCTTCTGGGGAAAATCATTCGAGGGGTCCAGAACCCCCCCCCCCGCGACGACGACGACGACGACTTTGCCGCCGCCAGCAAACGACGCGGACAACGACGACAAAAAGGGACGACGACGCCGTCGACGACGACGACTACGACAATCGAGCCTTAGAGGGATGCGATGACAGATGGACCGATCCCTGCTAGGATTCCATTGAAGCTGGAACGAACCCTCCTTGGATTGTATAGAGCTGGATCCAAACCTAGTAGGACCATCAGAGCTGGATCGAGACTTAGCAGGTTTCTGTCGAAGCTGGATGCAAGTCCGTAGAGATGTTGCCTTACTGTTGGATCTAGCTGTAACCAGACTTCATGAAAGCTGGACCCAAATCTAATAGGATTGAAGTCAAGTGGCATTCAGCCTCGGTTGGGCCCGATTGGAGGAGGATCGGTCCTTAGTCGGACGCCATGAGAGCTGGATCCAACCATTGTAGGATTATGCTAGAGTGGGATAGAGCTCTAGTAGGATTACATCCGAGCTGGGTCGAAACTTAGTAGATTTCTCACAAGGCTGGTTCGGCGTTTAGAGGGGATGTTATTCAAGCTGGATGGAGCCCTAGCAAGGTTATGTAAGAACTGGATCGAGCCCTGATAGGGTTCGATTACAGCCGCATCCAGTCCTGCAAGAATTGTTGTAAAGCTAGATCCAGCCTCAGTGGGATCTTGGGAGCTAGAGCGGGATCGAGCTTTATCAAGATTCGATCAAAGCTGAGTTTTAAGGCTTGTCTGAGTCTTGACACGATTAGACTACAGCTAGAGCGAGCCTTGTTTCTAAGACTTCGTTAAAGTTGGATCCAGCCCTAATCGGATTATGTTCGAATTGGATCGAGCCCGAGTAATACTCCATCCGAGTGGGGACGAAGCCTAGTCGGATTTTCAAAGAGCTTGATCGACCCTTAGAAGGATATTGTTCAAGCGTGATCGCGCCGTAGCAGGATTCTGCGAGAGCTGGACTGAGCCCTAATAGGGTTCGAATAGAGCTCGATCCAGTACAGGTTTCTTTCGAGCTAGATCCATTTCCAGTGGGATGTCGCTAGAGCTGGATCGACCCCTGGTGAGATTGTCTTAGGTGAGATTGTATTAGATAAGGCTGTATCGAGCCTGCGTGGGAGTCCATCAGGGCTGGGCCGAGCCCCCGCAGGACTGCATCCAAGCTGGATCGAGCCCTAGTAGGAACCCATTAAAGCTGGATCCAGTGGAGCTGGACCCAGCCCCAGTAGGATTCGATTCAAGCTGGATCGAGCGTTTGTCGGGTTCCCTTTGAGATTGGTCGAACCGTAACCAGATTTGATGAGAATTGGACCCGCTCCAACAGCAGGATTTACTCATGTCTGGATCGAATAGTAATAGGACTTTGAGACAGCTGGACCGAGCCCTGATAGCATTCTATTAGAACTGGCGCCTGTCGCGGGCGCCGGCGACAGGTGCGCCGCCGCTGACGTCGTCGCCTTCGTCGGCGGCGTCGTCGTTGCCACGATGAATGAGGGAATTTGGGATTACCCCACACACACACACACACACACACGCACACACATCATTTTCTAGGGGGTTGGGGGGTTCTGGACCCCCCCTAGTGGTTTTCCCGGGGGACTGCGGGGAGGAGGGTTTGGACGCCCTCGTTTCTGTGGGGAGGGGAGAGGCGGAGGAGTTTGGGGGTGGCCCTGATTTCTGATCATCGACGGTGGATCGAGCTCTATCCACGATATCGGATATTTGGCACGTACAAAACAGTCGCGACCATGCGTCGCAGGTGACGTTCGCAATCGCGTTCTCGCCTCAACGCCGCGGGATAGACGTTCCTAAGTGGTATTCAGATCGCTGTATACGGTGTTAAAGAACCGACGCCGTGGGCACTACTGTCAGGCATTCGGGTGGATGTTGCACGGATGGTGGTTTGGTGGCGATGGGCACGGCATGATGCGATCTAGGCACGGGACGATGATGCGTAAGTGCTTATCCGAATCGATACTTCGCCTCCGTTCTGCGATAACTCATCGTTGAAAGTCTCCCCCCCTCCAATGGGCATTTCCCAAACCCCGACTGCGTCTCGGAATGACTGGCACCTCTGCCCCGACAACGGAAAAAAGAATTGCATTGCCTGGCTTCCAAATGCCTCCTCCTCGTCCACCTCGCCAGCTCCCCCTCGTGCACACCTCTTCTCTTTCGCCCTCGTCTTTCTAGCGAGGTCCTTCCGCCCAACCCCGCCTGCCCTGCTCCTTAGGTAGTTCGTTTCGTTCTCTCTCTCTCTCTATCTATCTTTCTGCCTATCTATCTCTCTCTCTTTCTCTCTCTCTCTCTCTCCCTCTCTGTATCTCTATATCTATAGCTGGATCTCTCCCTCTTCCCTCTCTCTCTCACTCTCCCGCTGTTTTTGCTGATATCTCTCTCTCTCTCGTTATCTCTATCCGATCTCTCTCTCTCTCTCTCTGTCTGTCTGCCTCGCTCTCTCTCTCTCTCTCTCTATTTCTCCCTCGCTCTTTCAGTCTCTCTATGTCTCTCCGTATGTCAATTGCGATGTGTTGATAACATTTTCTCTACTTCTCTCTCTCTCTCTCTCGTTGTCTACATCTACAGTTACATGCATACACACATACATACGGACGGACGGACAGACAGACAGACATACATGCATTCATGCATACATGCATGTGTAGAAAAACGCATACACACATACATGGCTACACACGTACACGCATACATAGATTCATGCATGCACACCTACAGATATACACCCAGACCTATAAAGCTAGTTGAACAATGCATACACAAACATGTATGTATACATACGTACGTACGTACAAACATACATACGTACGTGCGTACATACATGCATACAGACAGAGAGACAGACAGACGAACCTAATGACAGACAGACAGGCAGACACACAGACAGACAGACAGACAAACAGATCTCCCTTCCTCCCCCCAACACCACGTTCGCCGCTGCCACCGAAAACCCATCTCTTTCAGCTGTCTCTGCTATCCTCCTCGCCCTCGGACCTCTCCTCGCCGGCCTGGTTGCGGGAGGCCCAAGACCAGGCCAGGATGTTCGCCGCTGAGGCCCCGGATGCCTTGCCGCACCTAGGTCCAGCATCCTTTCTCGAGGGAGGATAGGGAGGACGAGGAGGAGGGGGAGGGCCGGGGAGGGGAAGGAGGTGAGGGAGGAGGACGATGAGCAGGAGGAGATTAGAAGGGGATGAGGACGAGGAGGACGATGTTGGAGGTTCAAAGCTCGAGGAATTACACCTGGTCCTCAGGACAGGCAACTCTCCTCCAGGCGGACTCCACATCCGCGAGGCTGCTCTTAACACCCGTCAAAAGCTCCCGCTCCTCAGCCTCCTCCTCCTCCTCGTCCTCTTCCTCCTCCTCCTCATTCTCCTCCTCCTCCTCCTCCTTATTCTCCTCCTCCTCCTCCTCCTCCTCCTCCTCATCCTCATTCTCCTCCTCCTTCTTCTGCTCCTCCTCCTCCTCCTCCTCCTCCACCTCCTCCTTTCCTGATGCACAAATCCTCCCTGTGGCGGCCCGAGGCCATGGGACCCTGGGCCAGGGCCTGCGCGGCCACCGATTGAGCGGGACGGTACTTCTCAATGGCTTCCTGATCATCACCCCCGCGCGCCAGCCGCTCTTGACGAAGTTCTACTTGCAGTGAGTGCCCTCCCTCTTTCGCCCGCCTTCCGCGGCCGCCCTCCGTCTTCTTCTCCCCTCGTGCAGTCGAACAATCAGTTCGTGCCCGATCCCAGCCTATTCAAGCGCGCGTACGGATCGCCTACGCCGCGCTGCGACGTCAAACAAAAGTTCATCATCTCGTGATTCGAGCCTCTGGCGCCAAAGGCGCCCAAGTACCTGAAGACTTCTACACCGCCTAGCGCGCAGGTGCCCACGCAGCAGGCCTGCATCACAAGGAGCCGGGTCTCGACTGCGGCGCAGAGATGCACAAGGATGAAAGCCGTGAGCGTCACCAGCAGCTGCTCCACTTGGCTGCGCTTGCAGGCCAACGCTCGGCGTTTCTTGCCCATGACTTTATGGTGTGGAAGGAAGTGCCCCCCCAGCTTCTGGAAGCGGCGTGCCTTCGTCGAGGATCTCTCTCATGCTTCCCAGGGCTCGAGGGAGTCGGATGTTATGAGGGAGCCTGTCCGCAAGGTTTGTAAAGCTGTCGCCGAGGGACAGAAAGAAAACCCGAGGATCCAAACTCAGCGTGTTTTTTGTTCGAGGTCCTTGGGGGCCAACCTTTTTCTAGATGAGCTGGAGGCCACGATTCGGAAGCGAGTCGCCACGTGGACGGTTCGACCACCTTCGTCCCAGGCACTCCGAGGAATACGTTGGGCCAGCCTCAAGGCGCGCTTGCTGTCTGTTTCGCCTGCCCGGCAGATGTTAGTGGTTCGCATGCTGGTGGGGTGGACGGAAATGAGGATGAGCCACGTTGCCCGCCTGTGTGTGTTTTGGTTCCGCGCATGAGAGCGCGACTAATTCACAGGCCCACTATGCGCGCTGCCCTACCTTGTTGGGCGCCATTATTGCCGCCTGGTTTCCCGAACGCCCCGTGTCCTTCCATCTTGATGAGCCTTTTGGTCTTGCTCTGAGTCTCTCGGGTGGCGAGCGTGACTTGGCGCGTCAGCGCATGATTATTGCACATTAGATGTACAATGCACGTCGCCATGAATGGCACATGCATCTGGTCTGTTTGGCACGCTCTGCGCGTGAGCAATTATTGCAGCAGGCAGAGATAGGCGGTGACTAAGGGGACATCGGCCGAGCTACGTGCGAGGAGGGGGAGGAGGAGGAGGAGGAGGAGGAGGAGGAGGAGGAGGAGGAGGAGGAGGAGGAGGAGGAGGGAGGAGGGAGGAGGGAGGAGGGAGGAGGGAGGCGAAGGAGGAGGGACGACGACGACGATGACGACGCCGCAGACGACGACAACAACACCGGCGATCATCTTGCGAACACGCGATCCCAGTCGCACTTGGACCTTCCTCTGTTTCTCCCTCTACCTTGCCCCCGCCCGCTGCGTCTATGAACGAGCCCGTTTTAGGAGGGGACATCGACCGAGCTACGTGCGAGGAGGGGGAGGAGGAGGAAAGGAGGAGGAGGAGGAGGAGGAGGAGGAGGAGGAGGAGGAGGAGGGAGAGGGAGGAGGGAGGAGGGAGGCGAAGGAGGATGCCAGCCCCTGGGAGAAGCATTCCGCAGCGCGCTCTGCGCGCGCGCCGCGCGGGACCCCCTCTGGCCAAGGCGCATCGGAATAGGCTGCAAGGAATTATCGCTCCTCATCCTTCTCCTCCTCCTCCTCCTCCTCCTCGACCTCCTCCTCCTCCTCGTCCTCCTCCTCCTCCTCCTCCTCCTCCTCCTCCCTCCTCCCCCTCCTCCCCCTCCTCCCCCTCCTCCTCCCAAGGCTCTGGCCAAGGCGCATCGGAATAAACTGCAAGGAATTATCCAGCGGGCGGGAGCCGTTGTCGTCGCAGGTGGGCAGCTACAACGAATTTGGCCGAACTCCGAGGAAGTGTCGGGCGAGAGCGCCGTTCCTCAGTTTCGGGGCCTCTCTGGCCAGAGCGTCTCCGAGCAAGCTGTGAGGAAGTATCGAGCGGGAGCCGTTGTCGTCGCAGCTGGGCCTTTACCAACGTGATTGAATTGCGTGGAAGTCTCGAGCGAGGCTCCTGTGTCAAAGGGTCTCTCTGGCCCGGGCGTCCCGAAATCAAGTGTGGGAATGCATCGAGCGGGAGCCGATATCGTCGCAGCTGAGCCTTCACCAGCAGGAGTGAGTTTCGAAAGAGTGTCGAGCGAAAAGTCCGTTCCTGAGTTCGGGGGCTTCTTTGGACAGGGCGGATCGGAACAATTTGGAAGAAAATACGTCTCGAGCGGGGGCCGTTGTCGTCTCATTTGGGCCTTCACCGATTTGTTTGAAGTGGAGTAGTTCTCGGGGTAGAGCGCCGCTCCTGAGTTTAGGGGCCTGGCTGGCCAGGGCGTTTCAGAGGAAAGTGCGAGGATGCATCAGGCGGGAGCCTTTGTCGTGGCAGTTGGCGCGTCAACTGCTAGGAAGTTTGTAGTTTTACACATATATGTGAGTATAGAAAATATAATCAGACTGTCCTGGAGGATCCAGGAAATCCTGCAGCCCTTTGTTGCTCGAGAAAAAGAGCGACCCTCACCTCCCCCTTTCTCCGCGAGGGGGGGTGGGTGCGCGTGCATGGTAGCGGAGCTCGCTTGAGGTTCGCGGGCCGCTCCGCACCCAGGCGAGCTCCAGGAGCCCCTCGAGAGGGCCCAGCGGCGCGGCGCCGCGGGTCCAGCAGCCGGCGGGACGATCCGCGCGGCCGCCGAGCGAAGTACCCCTTGCGGGTCAGAGCTGCGGGCAGACCCGCGCTCTGGCAGTGGAGGCCAGCCAGCCAACAAGGGCAAGGGCAAGGCCACGCTGAAGGTCAAGAAGCCGAACAAGCGAGGAGGCAGAGCGGCGGACACGCGCCAGCACCGCCAGGACCGAGGGAGCGCCTTTAGGAAGCTTGCGGCGTGCGGCAACGCGGCGCAGCTCACTCAGGAGGAGCGAGCAGCGGTGAAGAGGCAGCTGGCGAGCGACATCGAGAGGCTGGAGAAGCGTGTCATTGACGTGCTCGCCGACCAAGATGGAGCAGCAGCTGCAGCAACTGGTCGATCAAGTTCAGAGGCTGACGACGGAGAGTCAGAACATGAGGCAGGAGCTTCAGAACAGGGACGTGGCGATCGCAGAGATGAGAGGACAGCTTCAAGGTCAGCAGCAGGCTCAGCAGCAGCGGGTAGCCCCGCGCGGCGAGATGATGGATCCGAAGATCCTTCACAAGGTGAAGCCGTTCGACGGCCAAAGGTCGAGCTGGAAGACGTTCAGCTTCCAGTACAGAGCGTACCTGATCGCCCAGGATCGGAGGTACCGAGATCTTCTGGAAAGGTGCGAGGACGGAGCCCAGGAGGTGGACAACGTCAACCTGGACCCGCAGGAGGAAGAACTCAGCACGCAGTTGTACTACGGCCTGGTCCTGGCCATGCCCGAGGACTCGGTAGGCGAGCTGATCGTGAGGAACAGCCCAGTAGGAGAAGGAGCCGAGTGTTGGAGGAAGCTTCAGAAGGAGTACAACCCGAGCGAGGCAGGCAACGTGCTGGCGATGTGGACCAAGCTCACGGACACGAAGTTCGACGCCAAGGAAGACGTGATGGTGAGCATCAGCAAGCTGGACGAGGACATGGCGAGGTACCAGAAGATGGCAGGAGAGCCCGTCTCGGACCTGATCAAGCGCGGCATCCTTACAAAGGCGCTGAAGGATCACGACGAGCTGCAGAAACACGTGTTTCGGAACAGCAGTCGGTTAAGTACGTACGAGCTTCTGAGAGCCGAGGTAGTGTCGGCGTTGACGGCAGAGCGAGCGGTTCAGGACGACCCGATGGAGATCGGAGCGCTGAAGGGCGGAAAGAGACCGTGGAAAGGCCGCGGCAAAGGGAAAGACGGCAAAGGCAAGGAGAAGCCACCGAATCCCGACGCCGAGATCGAGTGCAACTACTGCCACAAGAAGGGCCACCGCAGCGCAAACTGCCGAAAGCGGATCGCCGACGAGAAGAAGACAGCCGAGAAGGACAAGAAGGACAAGAAGCAGCTCCGAAAAGAGAAGGCAAAAGAAAAGAAGAGGATCGGGGCAGCGGCAGTCAAGGAGCTCGAAAGGTTACGACAGACAGGAGTGGGCACAGGAACAAGCTCGGCAGCACCGACACAACAGATGCTGGGAAGTCAGGGCAGCGCCGACAGCGCGATGACTCAGCAGGTGCTGCGCCCAGTCAACTGTGCGCTGCAAGCGAAGATGATTCTGGCCCTGAGGGCAGAGGTCACAAGAAGCGCAACCACACGATCGACTGGAAGTACTGCTTGCCTGGCTACTACCAATATGACTGCAGCTCTTGCAAGAAGACCTTTGAAGGATGGCGATGGCACTACGCTCAGTGGCAGCTGGACTTCTGTGCCGTGTGTGCCGAGTACTGCCTGGACAGCTGCAAGGACGGGGAAGAGCCAGACGACAACAAGAAGCCAAAGCCAAAGAAGCGCAAGAAAGACTAGATTCGTCGCTGACGGCTGTAAGTGCTGCGATATGCCAGCTGCGGTGAGCCCCGCGCTGGCCGGCCCCAGGCCTGTTACCGTCGCTGGTCTTCGGCCCGTGGATGAAGATCAGAGCCCTGCGGATGACCGATTGCGGTTAGCCCCGCTTCGGAATGCGATCATGCTCGACTCAGGTGCGCAGATTAGTGCGGTACCGAGGTCACAGGTGACCAAGCACAACTACACGCCGACGGACAGCAACGTTGTCGGCTTGAAGGGCATAGGAGGCGAGGAGATCGAGAGGTACGGCCACGTGGAGCTGAACCTATCCCGAGGAGGAGAGGTTATTCAAGTCGGTGCTGAGGTTGCCGATGTGGAGTACCCAGTTGTGGCTACAGACGCTGTAGTACAACGTGGTCAGAGTGTTCTTCATAGCCCTGCAGGTCACTGGATCATCAACGGTGCCATCGAGCCACCTGACGGAGCTGAGTTCGTACCTCTACGTCGTCACCAAGGCAACTACTACTTAGGGTACGATCACATCATCGACGGCCAGAGTCAACCAGAAGCTTCACAGGTAGCTGCAGTACGAAAGACACTACCGAGGAAGGTACCAGCTGAACATGAAGCTGGATCTTTGCCGAAAGTTCTAGGTCCCGAAGCTGATGAGACCACAACTGTGCCAACGAGAGTGTTGAAGACTCCTCACCAACCTAGTGCTGCGGAGAGGGCCGCGCACGAAGGGCATCATCTACCTTTTCGGCCTTGGTGTCCCATCTGCGTGCAGGCTCGAGCAGACGATGACCCCCACTACGCTCAAGAACCAGCTGATGAGAACCAGATCCCGAAGGTGGTGTTCGACATCTTTTATGTAGGGACGGACCAGCTGGCTGCGAAGTACAAGCTTAAAGGAGGTTACTTCAGCATCAGGGAGAAGACGTCGGTCACGAAGGCCGAGTTAGACCAAGCGATCTCTGTCTTGAATATTATCGACTGTAAGATCTTGGCTCAGGCGACGTTGTACGCGAACAAGGAGATGGATGACTACAAGGTGTCCTTCCTGCTAGGCGTGCTGGAAGCTTGGGGTCACACAACAGTCATACTTCAGACAGACTCGGAGCCTGCCACCTTGGCTCTGGCGAACGCAGTTCGAGATCGCAGATCACACTCAACCTTGGTGCGGGGATCACCGCCCTTTTCCAAGCAGAGTGCAGGCTACGCTGAAGGAGGTAACAAGCTAGCAGCTGGTCTACTTCGAGCCTACAAGCTGAAACTGGAGCACAAGCTGGGCAGCGAGATCAAGATGACGGATCCGATCGTGCCATGGCTTGTGAACTCAGTGGGGTGGATGATCACCAGATTCCAGCCTCGCAGTCACGGAGGTTCCTCCTACAAGATGCTCTACGGCAAAGAGTACAACGGCGAGATTGCGGAGATGGGTGAGCAGGTCTGGTATCGGATCTCAGCCCGAGTTGCCGCGGGACGTGGCAAATGGGAAGCCCGCTTCGCAAAAGGAATCTGGGTTGGTAAGAGCGAGCTGGACGACACACATCTCGTGATCGATCCTGAACGTGGAGTGCAGAAGGTCAGAACGGTGCGAAGGATGCCTGAGGAGTTCAGGTGGCAGCCCGAGCTCATCCAGCACATCAGGGTGACGCCCTGGAAGCAGACGCCCGACAAGAGTTCAGGAACCATCGGACGCAGTATGTACATCACGGAGCGCATGATCGATGCTCATGGTCCTACCGACGATTGCAGGAAGTGCAGTACAGGATACGGTTCGCATTCGGCAGCCTGCCGTCAGCGTTTCGAGACCATTCAGGCCGACTTGCTGCGCGAGAAGTTGGCGAAGGACCCTGTGGCCCCTGAGGCTACAGTCGTGGTGCCAGCGCCGGCTGCGGGAAGCCCCGCGCCTGGAGCCGCACCCGGAGGAGCAGCGGCATCAAGCAGCAGTGAGGTTGCGGTGAGCCCCGCACCTGCTGCCAGCGACGTAGCTATGGTTCCTGGCCCAGGAGAGGCTGAGGTGCAGACAGCCATGGACACGGAGAGTGGAGAGCTGAGGAGCGACTTTCAGCGAAGTGCCCCAGGTGAAGTTCGTGAAGGAGCTGAGGTCAAGAAGCCCAGGGTAGCAAGCATTGGGCATCTCTCTGTCTGTGAGTTGGCAGTCTGCGAGGAGGGCTACGACGAGAGCTTCGACCCCATGTGGGATCCACACCCAAAGCGTAGTGCGAGATGTTCCGAGAGGTGTGAGAAGCACTCGTCACGATGCCAGCTACGAGAATGCCACCAAGCTGAGTGTGCATGCAGGAGATGTTTGATGAGCCACATCGGCACGATCAGGAGCCACTTAGGAGATCCTGAGGAGCAGCAGGTGGAGCAGATGGTTGAGGTGAGCGCCGAGCTGCATGAGAAAGACCAGTGGAGCCCAAAGACGATACACTACGATTACTACACTGGAGAGCCTCTGGATGAGGACCTGTATCAGAAGGGTCGCGACGACGAGCTGCAGGCCATGAAGGACTACGGGGTCTACGTGGAAGTGGCGACATCGACGGCGACTGACGGCAAGCACATTGGAGGTTTCCCGATAGCCCACATGAAAGAAGGAAAGGTTAGGTGGAGGTTCGTAGCCACCGAGGTGAACAAGTACGAGGTCAGGGAGGATAACCACCAAGGCACGCCCCCGCTCATGATTGTCAGAGCGACGCTGAGCCGTGCCGCTTCAAGTCCAACTTCCAGCGGGCAGCACCTGCGGAAGATACAAGTTTGGGACGTCAGGAAGGCTTTCTTCAACGCTGACTTAGACGAGACGATCTACGTGCATCCTGGGAGAGAGCTGTGTCCGCCCGGAAGGTGCTGGTGGTTACGCAAGGCCATGAACGGTACCAGGAAGGCGTCGCAGATGTGGGGTGAGCTTGTGAGAACTACTATGGACGACGGTCATTGGGACTGCTTGGTTGGAACTCCTAACGTGTTCTACTTACCTGCTAGCCCCAACACAGCCCCCGTCGACGAGGATAGCACAGCGATCTGCCATGGCGATGACTTTCTTGCTGAAGGCTACGACGAGCAGCTGGACGAGCTGGACGAGTTATTGAGGCAGCAGTTTGAGGTCACGGCCAGCGCCAGACTTGGACCAGGAGCGGTGGGGCAGACTACATACCTCAAGAGGACGATCGGCTATACCGACAAGTTGCCAGGTTGCGAGGAGCCAGGTTTCTTCTGGACTGCCGATCCTAAGCATGTGGACTTCATGATCAAGTGGACGCAGAAGCGAGGTTGTAAACCAGCTCCCACTCCAGGAACGAAAGCTACAGGACAAGGCCGACGAGACAGCCTAGACCTTCTTTCCAAGGATCGTGCTCGAGAAGTGGCGGGTGCAGCAGGCACCGCTCTTTACCTTTCTTCGGATAGGCCCGACACGATGTACGCCAGCAAGACAGCGATGCAGCACGTCTCCAACCCGAACGTCTTGATGCATGCGCGTGTTCAGCGACTTGGAAGGTACTACGAGGGACAGCCTGTGTTGGTCTGGTGTTACCCACTTCAAGGTACTCCTGAAGGCATTCGTGTAGATGGTGACGCAGATTGGGCACCTACGAGTGAACTACAGCGGCGATCTACCAGTGGAGGAGCTGTGAGGTATGGTGACCACACTTGGGACTGCTACTCAGTGACGCAGAGTACGATAGCCCTAAGTTCAGGGGAATCCGAGATGTACGCTACGGGAAGTGCGACAGCCAGAGGACTTCAGTGTAAGACTTACCTGATCGAGACCCAGAGGCCCTGCAACCTGAAGATCTATAGTGACAGCACAGCTGGACGTGGCATGTGCAGCCGAGTTGGGGTGGGCAAGGTCAGGCACCTGGAGTTGAGGTACTTGTGGATTCAGGAGCGGTTGCGTCTCAAGGCGTTCGAGCTTCACAAGGAGGACACCAGCAAGATGACAGCCGACATGCTCACGAAGTACAGCGAGTGGCCGACAATCGAGAAGCATTGCACCACTCTCAACCTCAGGTTCGGAAAGCAGTTGAAGGGCTTGAGCGCAATGGCAGTTTTCACAGAGGTCGTGACGAAGGCGTCAGGCGAGAAGGTGACAGTGTACGGAGGTTCTGACGAGGTTGCGGTTTGCCCCGCGCCTGTCAGCCACTACGTGGACAGCGAGGAGTTCTGGTTCTTCCTGAAGTTGGGGCTTGTTGTGGTGACTGCAGCCAGTGCTTTTTTACTGGGGTGCTGGTGTGGTTGCTACTTCAAGAACTTCTACGACAAGTTCCTCCTCCAGGGTGCGGTTAACCCCGCCTCTGGAAGCACTTGCACACCATCTGCGCGGGCTGGCGTCGAGTTCAAGACCGTGTGTGTACAGCAGGACAAAGGTGCAAGGCACAAGCTCTTAAGCACGCTTCTTGTAGCTGAGCTGCGAGCTGTCTTGAAGGCCAAGGGCCTGGCCGTGTCAGGGATCAAGGAGGACCTGGTCACGAGGATGATCAAGCACGGATGCGTTCTGTCGGATCGCCAGGCCAAAGAGATCGAGCAGCTACGGGTGATGGCTACAGCGTATGGACCTCTTGCCAAGCTCAGCTTGCAGGACATCAGCAGTCCAGAGGCCGCGCAGAAGTGGATCGAGACGTTCAAGAGCGAGTGCGGAGACCGTTCCAGAGGCTCTCAGGTGATCCACGGAGAGGGCCAGGAGAATGGTCGCAGGAAGCACTACGACAGCCGAAGGTGAGCTTTCTTTTACAGGCTGCGGTTTGCCCCGCGGCTGCCCTCTGCGGGTAGCCCCGCGATGGGCTTAGGTGACCAGCGCCGTTGCGAGGCCTGCTAAGGGAGCACAAAGTGGTTTCCCTGTGGCTCACTCTTCTCGGCTGGAGGCCGAGCCGCTTCCCGCGCCCAAGGAGAGGTGCTAGGAAGTTTGTAGTTTTACACATATATGTGAGTATAGAAAATATAATCAGACTGTCCTGGAGGATCCAGGAAATCCTGCAGCCCTTTGTTGCTCGAGAAAAAGAGCGACCCTCACCTCCCCCTTTCTCCGCGAGGGGGGGTGGGTGCGCGTGCATCAACAACAAGGATGTGGAACCAAGCCCGCGCTCGAGCAGGAGCCTCGCTTTCAGGGGACATGTTGCCGGCGTCGAGGCGAGAGCGTTTGGAACAGTCCCTGGAGATCAGCAAGCGCTGCTTTCTAGCAGTGAGCATCGAGGAACCGTAAGACTGGAGCAAGCCAGAATTCGGGTTCGCCGGTCCAGTTGTCGTGGGATGTTTGCAGCGGGAGTTCGCGCCATATTTCAGATTGGGTCTCGTCGCTTTTATGATAGCCCCGCCAGGCCAACCCGAGTTCCCCATACCCGTATTTTACGTCTCCGCGAGAGCAGTATTCGACGATGATTTCCGCTGCACCACAGCAGCATGCCACATCTACAGGGGGGGAGGGGGGCACCGCGGCACCGCACCACACCGCAGCATCGGGGGAGGGCGAGGCATCGTTGAGTAATTCCAGGGGTGCCGCAAGTGTCTTGAGCAGCCTCCAGGGGTCGTGGCCAGGTGGTCAAGCTTGAGAGGTACAGCCAAGACGCTGAAATAGGGAACCGTTTGGATTCAGAACGTGTGTGTGTGTGTTTGGGGAGTTGCTTAGATGTGTGTTTTGGGAGTATGTGTTTTGGGAGTTTGGGAGTTGCTTAGATGTGTGTTTTGGGAGTTGCTTTTGGCTTCGGCCCGCCGTGGCCAGGAACGCCCCTTCCGTTCCTCAGCATGCGCTCCGTGTGGAACACGATCATCGTAGCGCAGTCAGGGGGGGAGCAGGAGGAGAAGGTCCTGGAGGAGCAGGGAGGAGCAGGGAGGATGGAAAAGGGGAGGAGCAGGGAGGATGGAAAAGGTCCTGGAGGAGGAGGTCCTGGAGGAGCAGGGAGGATGGAAAAAGGGGGAGGGTCGCATGCGCATAGACTTCTCGTGGCAACCTCGCCCCGCGAGACCCGTCCGTCGCTTCGCGGCTCGCGTCTTGTCAGCCCTTCGTGGCGAGGGGTCGCAGCCTTCTTCCCTCTCATCTTGCTCCGTCCTCTCCTCCGCCCTCGGCGAAATCAATCCTTTGGACACGTCGTCGATCCGCTGGCAATTGTGCTAACAGGGGGGGTAAGTTGTTTGCCCATCTCCCCGTGTCCCCCATTTTAAAAGAGAAGAGGCGGAGGAACAGCAGCAGCAGGAAGGAGAGGAGGAGGAGGAGGAGGAGGAGGAGGAGGAGGAGGAGGAGGTGGGATGGGGAAACGGCTTCAGTGACGAGGTGGCCGTCGTGTGATTTCCTTGATGCTGCTCGAATCACTTGCAGCATGCCAGTTCCTGGAACTTGTATGTCGGCACGAATCGTTGCTTGTCGCAATCGTCCCATCGGTGTACGTTTCCCTTCGTATATGATTGTTGCGGGTTGTAGCAAGACGGACACCGACAGACATAACGAACACGAATGAGGAGGAGGAGGAGGAGGAGAAGGAGGCGGAGGAGAAGGAGGAGGAGAGGGAAGAGGAGGAGGCAGAGGTCTGTGTGTGTTTACACTTCGAGTTGAGCTGGCCTGGTGTATCCGTGAGTGTAAATTGATTATAAGCGATCCGCAACACCAGTGTCGCACCAAGGGGGAGGAAGAGGAGGAGGAGGAGGAGGAGGAGACGGAGACGGAGACGGAGACGGAGACGGAGACGGAGACGGAGACGGAGACGGAGACGGAGGAGGAGGAGGAGGAGGAGGAGGAGGAGGAGGAGACGGAGGGGGGAGGAGGAGTGAGGAGCATCAGCAGGAGCACCAGCAGCAGAAGGAGCTCGGGCGCCTACGTGAAAGCAGGCCTCGACGCGAGGGCGGAGCGTCTCAGGCCGCCAGCGCCAAGGCCGAGGGCGCGAGGATCCAAGAGCGACTGGACGCTGCCCTGGAGACGCTTCCGAGGGGGTCTTGCCCCGTCTCCTGCTACAGATCCCTCCCTCACATTAGTTTCGTCTTGTCACGCATCTCTTCACCTTTCTCCTGATGGTCACTCTCAACATTGTCCTCGGCCTCCCTTTGATGCTCTGCGTAGTCGTGGGCTTATCATTTTGATGTTGCTTTGGTTTGCCAGGGGCCCTCGATTGCTCACAGCGGCTGGCCAGAGGAGCAGTAGAAGGGGAAACCCCGACGATATGCGAAAGTTCTTGACAAGCAAATACAACTGATCCTTCGGCTGCAAACCGAATAACGACCTTGCAGCAGCCCTGTCAACAAGCGTGCTACACGACGCTTCCAGAGCTCGACGCACTCCCAACGCTCAGTGGCAGGCTGCGGCCCACCTAGTGTGGGAAGCGACGCACTGAACCTGGCTCTTTGACAGAGCTACCGCAGACAGTGTTGGCCGGGCGGGTTGTCCAGGTGTCGGCTGGGTTCGGCAATGGTCGGTCGCTGACTGGCAGGGAGTTGGCCAGGGGAGGGGACACCGTAGTTCTTCGATCTGCCATGTCCCTTTACTACAGTGGAGGCCCATGCCAAGAAACACCCTGCTTGCCTCCAGGGTGCCCTGGGTTCTTGGGTTTCGATGGTTTTGCTATGAAAAGCGTGACGCTCCCACACCAAAAAAAATGATTTCCCGGGGTCTCAGGGCTGGGTGGAAGGCTTCTCTTGGTCGAGCCCCTACTGTAGTAGACCTAAGGTCGATGCTGGCGCTTTCCGCTCTCGCAGGCATGAGGCCAGGCCCGGAGGAGCCTGGCCAGAAGACGCCCTGGGCCCACGGCGCACCGCCCCCCCGGCGCCGCGCGACCCGAGGGGGGGGAGTCGGACGGGGCCAGGACGTGGATATGTCCCTGCCAGAGCTTGCCGGAACGATTCTCGGCGGCCACATGTGAACCATATTCCCCCCCCCCGCGATTTCTAAGGGGGGGTGGGGGTTCAGTCCGTTCGGGAGGTCCCGAGCGCCCCGTAGAAGTCGTGCCGGGTGGGGGTAGGGTTCACATGTGGCCACCTCTTATACGGGTTGACTGTATGCCATTCCGCCGATCCTCAGAAGAGGAGGGGCGTCGTGGGGGGCTCACGAGGCTCAGGTGGGAAAGGGAGCGACTCAATGGGGGGAGGGGCCGAGCCGAGTGCTGTACTGTTTCTGGGAGGAGGAGGAGGAGGAGGAGGAGGAGGAGGAGGAGGAGGAGGAGGAGGAGGAGGGGGAGGAGGAGGGGAAGGAGGAGGACGAGAGGCCGAGGGCCGAGGAGGACCGAGGACGAGGAGGAGGAGCAGGAGCAGGAGCAGGAGGAACAGCAGGAGGAGAGCAGGAGCAGGAGCAGGAGCAGGAGGAACAGCAGGAGAGGAGCAGGAGCAGGAGCAGGAGGAGCAGGAGCAGAGGGAGGAGGAGGAGGAGGAGGGAGGAGGAGGAGGAGAGGAGGAGGAGAGGAGGGAGGGGAGGAGGGAGGAGGGAGGGAGGCGAGGGTAGGGAGGGGGAGGCGGGAGGAGGGAGGAGGGAGAAGGGAGGATGGAGAAAGGAGGAGGAGGAGGAGGAGGAGGAGGAGGAGGAGGCGGAGGAGGGAGGAGGGGAGAGGAGGAGGAGGCGGGAGGAGGCAGGAGGGAGGAGGAGGGTAGGAGGAGGAGAGGTGGAAGGAGGAGAGCAGGAGGAACAGGAGGAGCAGGAGGAAGGGGGAGCAGGAGGAAGGAGGAGCAGGAGGAGGAGGCCTGGCAGGTAGTCAGAAAGCCAGGGGCAGAGCGAGGAGCCCGCGCCTGCAAGCGGCGCCCCTCCGTCGGCCCCCGGGTCCACGCCCCCCTCTCTCGCCTCCCCCCCTCCCGCCCCCCAGAAGGAAGGGGGCCCCCTATCGCCCCCCCTCTCGCCCCCCCTCTCGCCTCTCCCCCCCTCTCGCCCCCAAAAGGACTCTCCCCCCCTCTCTCGCCCTCCCCCCCCCTTACCGCCCCCCGCTCGCCCCCCCCCTCTCGCCTCCTTCCTCTCGCCCCCCTCCTCAAGAGCCGAACGAGAGGGGGGGGGATAGGGAAAGGGGGATTACGACATCTGCTGCCTGCAGCTGGTTCCGGCCCCGCCGGGCCCATTCCTCGATACATGGGCGCCTCCTGGCGCCAGGAGGCGTCCAATGAAAACCAGCTGCGTAAGCTGATTATCTTTCCTACCCTTTGCCATCCTACCCTTTCGTCCCCCCCCCCTCTCGCCCCTCCCGCCCCAAAGGAGCGCATCCAGGAGCAGGCCCGGGAGAAGGCCCAGGAGGAGGGCGTTGCGGGCGCCAGGGACCGCTCGCGCGCCGAACCGCGCCAGAGAGCGACCGGGGCTTCGGGGGCTGCCAAAGTCGCCAGGGGGGAAACAGATCCTGAGGGAGACGGGTTCTTCATAGGAGGAAGAGGTACACATATTGCCACCCTTGCCTCGTTCTCCGCTTTGTGGGCCTCGTGGGAGGCCCTCGCTGGATTCGCCTCGAAGTTCTGGTCAGAATGCACCCCGGGAGAGGTCTAGGGAGCAGCTATAACCGTACCGTTTGGTTTCCCCAGTTCTGAGTTGTTTTGCCGTTTTCGTGCCCCTGGGGCCCTCCCCGGCCCTGAGACTGTCAGAACTCAGGATGGAGATCTCGTCGGGGGGCGGCAAAGAGGGAGGTGATGACAAGGGGGGGGGATCTCATGGCGTGGGCCATAATATTTTCCCAGATGTCATTGCGCCTCCTCTTATTTCATTACGTCCCTGGTCCCCCCCCTGCGCCGCGCACATGCCGCCGGCCATGATTTGCACCCCTCCCCCTTGGACATCCCCCTCTTGTCCGCCCCCGATCTCGTCCTGGGGTGAGGCCCCAGGGCCCAGGACCCGTTTTCCTCAGGACCTGTCTCCCCTATGCTAACGAGGGAGGGCGTGCCCGCGCGGGGCACGCGCGGCAGACGCGTGTGCAGCCGCAGCACGTCGCACACTTTGGGCGGGCGCAGGACAAGGACGGCAGATCGTTCCAGAGCGCTCCGGAGCATTCTTTTTCAGAGCGCTCTGGAACGGCCGCGGCGCCCGATGCATCCTCTAGAACCCGCGGATCTCATGGATTGCCGATTTTTCTCCCCGCCCGATTGTGTCCCTGTCCTCGTTTCGTCGGATGTTGCCAGAAGTGGTCCCTGGTCAAAGCTGCCTTGGGGCCCTCTCTAAGGCCTCATGGGAACTTCTGCAGGGCATCATGGGGGGCCGTTCAAACAGGCGCGGTACATGCGCGGTAAAACTTGTGATTATGAGGCGGGTTTCGAGTCTTGATGCCGTTGGGATGGATATTGGGACGCTCTTGGAGCTCTGTTGGAGGGTCCTTAGGGCCGTCTGGTCGGATCTTGGGACCCACTTGGAGCTCTGATTGGGAAGTCTGGCTCTTTGGGTGCCGTCTTGGGACTCTCTTCCTCTCTCTCTCTCTCTGTCTCTCTTTATCGCTTTCTCTCTCTGGAGCCTTCCCGAGGCCATCTGAGGCCGAAAAGCCCCGCAAGCAAAGCACAGGGAAAACCAGACGGCTCTTCAGTATCTCACGCTTCACTCGGTTTGGGGCACCATGGCGCCGCTTTGGGACTCTTCAGGGCAGATCAATACCTCTTGAGGACATGTTGAAGCCTATAGGTGGTCTTCGCGCCGTCTTGGGCTGGCTTGAGGGGGGAAACATGCAGACATGTTGGGACGATCTTGGGTCGTCTTGTATCAGTCCTGGTATCGAGACTAGCGCCAATGAACTCAACGCGGAGAGTCGTTTACTGCATGGCTAGTACATCGGTGTATCTATCATGAGGGGAATCGCTTTGGGGAAGATTTTGTGAGCTCAACGTGACGAGGGCACGGTGGCGGGAAACGCTGACCACAGACGTCGTGGAGGTAAGAGTGCGGTGGCATGATTTCTGCGGCGGGCGCGCCCGACAGAGCTAGGGCGTGTGCCGGTGGTTGTGTGCTGGTGAATGCCCATGAAAAGCAAGGCGCATGAGTGGGTGACCGATCTGATTGTTGCAGTGAATGGGTGTACAAGCGAGTGCACACAAGCGGTGTGTTCCGCGCGCGCACGCAGACGAGTGAACGCGAGGAGAGGCAGGCGCAGCAGCTGAGGGCGGAGCTGGACCAGGCGCGGGAGGTTGCCGAGGGGTTCCAGGCCGCCCTGGAGCGTGTGCAGGACCAGACCGCCGCCATCCCTCATCCCTTGCTCTGCTCCGCCGCCCCCACCCCCGCACCTGGGTGCGGGTTGAACTGGCGTGGCCTCCACGAGGACAGCGATGTGGAAGCGGAGTACTCGGCTGGAGGGCCCCTCCTGGCCCAGACCGCCGCGAGCGGCGCAGGGTAGCTGTTGGTGAACAGTTGCCCCCCGTCTACGCCCGTCGTCCCCCACTGCACAGGGCGTAGAGAGAAGAGGCGAGCGCAGATGTTACGTGCGAGTTGAGTGCGAATCGCTGTGGCCGTGCACGAGAATTGGAGCATTTAGATCAGGTTGCAATGCTCCCTGGGATCGTGACCGCAGGTGCAGCGCTCATCTTATCTGTTCGGAGTTGGAACTTGTTCACTTGTCTTCTCTGCACGGCCTACTAGCACTGTCAGGTAAACTGCTAGAACAACACCGCGCCAGGGCCAAGCGATCTGGGATGGTGTAATGAGGGCCTACAGGGGCGGAAGGCTCGGATTGTCGGTTCGTGTTCAATTTTGGGGCCCTTCTGGGGCCGTCTTGGAGCCTTCTGGGGCCGTCTTGGAGCCTTCTTGGGCGGTCTTGGGCGCCTCTTGGGCCGTCTTGGGGCGTTCTTGGGCAGTCTTGGGACCCTCTTGGACGCCTCTTGGGCCGTCCTGGTGTGGTTTGGGGGGCCTCTTGGGCCGTCTTGGAGCATCGGAGAGCCGAAAAGGCGAGAACGCCAAAATCCTTCAAAAACCTACGGAGCATCCATCAATGATTGTGAAGGCCTGACGGCCGGTGCCGCCGCCCCTGAAAGACATCGACGACGACCAGGAGGGGAAGGAGGAGGAGGAGGAGACGGAGATAGGAGGAGGATAAGGAGGAGGAAAAGGACTCCCCCCTGGGCCCCCCCCCCCCCCTTGGGGAGGAGGACCTGAGGAGGACCAGCGTGGGAGAGGGGAGGGGGAGGGGAAAAGGACACCTAGGGACGAATGCGTATCTGACCCCCCCCCCCCGAGACTCCTCCCCACCTGGGGAGGAGGATCCGAGAAGGACCGGCGCGCCGGAGAAGGACCGCCGTGGGAGAGGAGGACCCCCAGAGGCGATGCGAATCTGACCCCCCCATTGGACCCCCCCCCGCCAGGGAAGGGACAAAGGGAAGGGGCTTCCGTTTGACGTAATGAGGACGTGGATGGAATTCCCTCAAGCTGCGAACCCGTTCCCCGAACGAAGAAGGTTTTTTTGTTGTTGTTCTCTCTCTCTCTCTCTGTTTCTCCCCCGACGGGAGAGGAGGATGGGAAGGAGTGCACGAAAGAAGGCTCCCCGTCGACCGGACCGGACAGACACCCAGCACACGCCGACAGGTTCGGCGGATTTTTGTCTCTTGGGGCCTGCTGCGAAAGCAAGCAGCCCGCTGCGGGGGTGTTTGCCCGGGAGCCTTGGAGAGGAGATGACGTTGTCCTGCCTGCTGTCTTCATATCTACAGTCCTCTTGGCTCTACGCCTGTGAGAGACGTCTGCTCTGCAAGGGCGCTTGATAGGGGAAGCTTGCAAGCTTGTGGGAGACGCCTGACAGGCCGCTAGCAAGGATGCCTGGAAAGGTTGCAGACTCCGGGAAGGAAGCTGTGCAGAGTCCCCCAGGGAGCTGCGGCAGGGCTGCGGAAAAGGTTTCCGGACGCGCAATGGGAAAGAATCGGAAAATGTTTCCGGGACAAGCTGCGGGCGCAAGCAAATTGCTGCGAGGATACCTGAAAGGGGCCTGCGGAGAGGAAGCTGCCCTAGTCCTGCCTGCCAGCCTCTTCTCTTTTTCCCTAGACAACTCTTAAGGAGCTATCCGGGAAAAGCCCTGGTAGCAGGGCGCTTGAAGATCGCGCATGGGCTTCCCAAAGGAGCGCGACAACGGGAGTGAGGACAGGCCCATGGGGTCGGGCAAAGGACCTGAGGACGCCCACTCCGTGCCCAGTGGCACGGTGGCGGATGTGTATGAATCTATATATATATATATAGATGCACAGTTATACACAGATATCTACACACATAGAGATCTCTAGATACACAGAGAGGCGGAGCAGGAGGTGGGCTGAGACGTCGCAAGGCTGTACCGATCTCGACTGCTGTTCGCGTCTGTTCGGCCAAGGGCTTCGTGCGGCTCATACAATCATAACAACCAAACAAGGAGGGATTCGAACGTGATGTAATGGGGGCACGCCGATGAATGAAATTGTTGTCGCTTCGCGAATCCCCACCAGCCCATCCAGAAACGATGCCCAGAGGAATTGCCTCGATCAGAGAAGTGGGCAGCACACAGAGGAAGCCATTATGAGACATCTTGGGATATCTTGAGCCATCTTGGAGGTCATTTTGGGCTCTCCCAGACGCTCTTGGAGTCATCTTAATCCGTGCCCCCCCCCAAGAGGCCTCCATGTGGCTAAAACCTGTGTAGAATCAATGATTAGGCATTCTCGCCGAGGCCTCTTGGAGCATCTTGGGTGCATCTGGGGGGGCTCTTGGGGCCTCTTGGGGGTCTCTTGGGGGCCTCCGGGGGGCCTCTTGGGGGCCTCTTGGGGCCATTTTGGGGCCATCTTGGGACCTCTTGGGGCTTCCTGGGCGCTTCTTGGGGCCATCTTGGAGGGAGTCGATCAAACAAGAGGGGGGGGTGAATTAGCGCCCCCCCTCGGAAGCCCCTAAAATCGCCTCTTGGACCCCTCTTGGAACGCTCTTGGAGTGCTCTTGGGCGCTCTTGGGGCCGTCTTGGGGCTCTTTTGGGGCTCTCTTGGGGCCCTCTTGGGCCATCTTGGAGCCATCTCCAGGCCTCGGATGGCCATCGGAAGCGAAAAGGCGAGAAAGCAAAAATCATTGATTTTCCTTAGGTTTTGGGACGATTTTGGCCTCTTCGGGGCCTCCTTGGGGAGCTGTTTGGCCACTTGGAGTTATCTTGGGGCCGTCTTTGGGCTTCTTGGAACCATCTTAGGAGCCATCGTGAGCGATCTTGCGCTATCTTGAGCCATCTTGGAGCTCATCTTGGGTTCTCTGAGGCGCTCTTGGAGCCGTCTTGGGCCATCTGGGACGCTCTAACTACCCGCGGCCCCCCCCGTCCAGGTCCAGGGGAGGGGGTAGGGGGAGGGGTAAACCCCTCCCCAAGGGGGAAGAGGGAGGGGTGGAAGAGGATCTGCTCTAGACCACCTACGCCCAGAGGGCTGGTGGGACTCTCTGCCGCCCGCCCAAGCCCCATCCGCGAGGGCAAGCACGACAGGCTGCAGGTAGAGAACTCGTCGCAGCACGAGGCGCTGTGCAAGGCGCGGCACCACGGGTCGATGTCTGCCATAGCGACTTCCTCCTCGGCAACATCCTTCTTCACATAGACTTGTTCCTCCTCCTCCTCCTCCTCCTCGCCCCTGTTCCTGACCCTCGGGCCGTACTCGTGCACTGCCCCGCCACAGCGGGCACTGGCAGCGACGTGGTCGGACGACGAGTGGGCCAAGCTCGGCTGGCAGTAGAACGAGGACGGCTTGCGCGTCAACAGCTCACGCACTTGGCGCCCGCCGTCCCGCCGTCGACAGCAGCAGCGCGCTGGATAATGAGTATTTCGTTCGTTGGATTCTTGCTAAATGTCGTCCTGGTGGAGGGTTTCTGTAAGGAGATGGGCATCGGCTCGTCCTCTCCTGGGTGCCTCATCTTTTTGCTTTCGTGGGCGTTGTCCTCGCTGGCCAGATCATGGACAGGTATCGTGGCGGTGCCCTTCGCGTGCATCGCGCTGAGGCGCGTGCGGTTCGCGATCTCACCGCGCCAGTGGACTATGGAGGTTCTTGTGTTGCGGAGCGCCGCCACTCGCGTCTTTTCAGAATTTGTGCGCGTATACGAGCTGCGATTCGTGCTGATGCTCGGCAGTCGCAGGCACTGCACACTGCCTGACTTTGCTTTATGAGTCATGCTCAGGAGCTGTAGCTTCTGTCCTTCCAGCTAACCAGAAGCACGGCATGTAGCAGAGCACATTGGAGCAGAGTTCATCATTACCGAGTCTTAGCAATGATGATGTTACTTTCCTCGTCAGCCTGATCGTCATCCTTCCTCCTCCCCCTCATCCGCGCAATCGATCTGCGCGTCGCCGTGGCCTCTTGGGCCCTGGCACCCTTCAAGCCATGGGAGGGCGGGGCGTGAGCCGTTCAGGGCCACTGCCATGCGCAGGCGCTAACCAGCGCTGCATCTGCTCATCGGGCGCTGCGTGCCAGGAAACCGCGAGGACCATACAACAGTAGGTGGTTTGAGGTTTGCCAGCGCGAAGGCGGTGAGAGCTGAGGTACCTTCTCAACCGTGTGATTGGAACCCTGAATGTAAACGACGATCCGGGACAAGGCATGCGACTAATCTGGCAATGCGGATCGCCAGTGCACGTTGAGGAACGAAGCGGTAGCTTGGGCACCCGAATTTGGACTCAGTGAAGCAGATGTACATCAGTTGCAGCAGACACGCAGGTGTAAGCGAAGAGGGTTCTCAGGAGTTTCGGCCTGGGCAGCCCGCCGCCCTTTCCGCCGCGCGCCGCCCTAGACTTAGCTGCGTAGTCATTCCCTGATTCCTCCTCCCCCTCCCCCTCCTCCCCCTCCTCCTCCTCCTCCCCCTCCTCCCTCCTCCTTCTCCTCCTCCTCCTCCTTCTCCTCCTCCTCCTTCTCCTCCTCCTCCTCCTCCTCCTTCTCCTCCTCCTCCTTCTCCTCCTCCTCCTCCACCTCCTCCCTCCTCCCTCATCCTCCCCTCCCTTCTCCTCCCTCCTCCGCCTTCCTCCTGCCTGCTGTAGCCTCGTCCTTCGCCCTTTGCAGGCGGGGCTACGGCGAGGATAATCCGGAGCGCTCCGGAACGCTCTGAGAAGGCCGCGGCGCCCGAGACACCCTCCAGAGCCGCCAGATCCCAGAGATTCTCGATGTATCCTCACCCGATACTATCCGCAATCCTGGCTTCGTCTCGCTGTCTTCCCTCCCCCACCCCCGCCCTGAAGGGCGTGGCGATCGTCCCCTTCCCTCCGCTCGGAGGTTGATGGACCTCCTACCCTGACACGTCGGTTAGCGAATTGGCCGGTTTCGGTTCGCGAGAGGGCGTCGCGGCCGTCATTCTTGCGGGTCCAGGTCCGTCGGTTTCGGTCCCAGGCCGTTTTCACGAAAGGGAGGTTTTACTAAAGGGAGGTTTGTCCACCGCCGAACCGCCTCGCGCAGGCGGCCGAGCGCGAGGGGGCGATGGCCTCCCGGCTGCAGACCCTGGAGGCAGACCTCGAGGCGGCCTCGCCCGGGCCCAGCGCGGAGAGGGAGCACGGGGCCGACACGGAGGAGGCGGTGGCTGCGGGCGGGCAGGCGCCCCGGGGCCGCGCGAGGGGGCGCTCACCGAGGCTGGCTCGGGTCAGCGCTCCCAGGATGGGCCTGTTTTCCACCACCACCACCATAAGTTGGAGGGGGAGGGGGTCCTCTTCCTCCTCCTCCTCCTCATTATCCTCCTCCTCGTCCTCCTCCTCCTCGTCCTCGTCCTCCACCTCCTTCCCCCCTCCAACTTCTGGTGGTGGTGGTGGTGGAAAACAGGCCCATCATCCCAGGCCTCCCCAGACTGGGTCGGAGTGGGTGGGGTCGGAGGATGGTGCCGCATCGCCGATGCATCGGCGATGCATCAGCGATGCGGCCCGAGGTGCGGCCCAATTTGGGAGGGCGCGGCGCCACTGGATTACCCAGAGGGGGGGGTCGGAACCCCTCCCCCCCCTTCCCCCCTTTCCCTGATCCGTCGTCCAGGAACCCCCCCCTCCCCCCCCCCTTCCCGATCCATCGCCGCGGACCCCCCCCCCCCTTTGGACTCAGACTGGGAACAACTCCCCCCCCTTTTCGTTCCCGTTGGCTCGGGAACCGAACCACCGAAACACTAGCACCGTAACTCCGCGTAAGCCACCCGTAAACCCCAAGCCCCAAGTCCTACGACCGAAGCCTTAAACCCTGACCCCTAAACCCAGGCCCTGAAACCCAAACCCTAAACCATAACCCCTAAGCCCTAAGCCCGGAGCATTGAACCCTAAGCCCTCACCCCTCAGACCTGAGCCCTAAGCCCTGAACCTTAACCCCTATGCCTCAAGCCCTGAGCCCCAAACCCTAACCCCTAAGCCCTAATCCCTAAGCCACGAAACTTACGCCCTAAGCCACGAACCCTGAGCCCCTAACTCCTAAGCTATAAGCCCTATGCTCCAAGCCCTGAACCCTAACCCCTAAGCACTAAGCCCTAAGCCAAGAACCCTAAGCCCTAATCCTTAAGCCCCGAACCCTAAGCCCTAAGCCCCGAACCCTAAAGCCCTGAACCCTGAGCCCTAAGTCCCGAACCCTAAGCCCTAATCCCTAAGCCCCGAACCCTAAAGCCCTGAACCCTCAGCCTTAAGCCCTAATCCCTAAGCCCCGCAACCCGCTGGTCGGGGCGGCTGCCTGTCCCCCCCGCGCGAAGCGATCGGTGCCCCTGCGGGGCACAGTCGCGGCGCACGGCGCGCCCTGGCCTACGTTCCAGGGGTGCGGGCTGAGGATCGCGCTCGGGCCCTGACTCGGCGAGCGCGCCTCGCCTCGCAGCCCGACCAGGCGTTCGACGAGCAGTTTTGCCGAGCACCACGTTTTGCGTTTGGCCTGGATGGGCCAATTTTCCACCACCACGACTGTATGTAGGACGAGGGCGAAGGGAGGATGGGCAGGTCCTCCTCCTCTCCTCCTCCCTCTCCTACCTATGGCAGTGGTGGTGAAAAATCTGCCTATCATGGTCTGGATGGAATGCCGCACCTGGCATGGCGGCGCGTTGGGGATATCGTCGGGGGCGCACTGTTCGAGGCGGCCGTCGGGCGCTCTGCGGGGCGCGGCCGCAGCTCTCTGCTGGAGGTGGCCCTGTTGGATGCTCAAGGCGCAGCATGCTCTTCATCCTGGAAGCCTGGGGCGCAAGAAGGACGTACGCGTACATAAATCCACGTAGTTTTCGAACGTACGCATTGCGCGAGCGTTCGTGTTATGCGGAGTGTCTGGCGGATTGGGGGGCCGTGTTCATGTACGTGGTTGAGCGCGAAGTCCTTGGTGGGCTCCCTAGAAAAGGGTGGCTCACGAGGCCATCGCTCCAGGAGCGGGCCGCCCGCTCACACCTGCGAGCGCGGTCAGCAGACCGAGGGCAAGTCCAGCATCGGTTCTGGGCGGAAGCCGACGTGGAGCAAGACCACCCTGCCAGCTCGGCGCGCCCCCCCACCCGGTAGGTCGAGCGGCCCCCTGGCCAGGGGGCCAGTTGCGTCCTCGATTGGGCGGAGTACCTCGGACTCGCGCTGGGGCCTGGCGGGCGCGCGAGGGTTTGGACCGAGGCGCTGGGCCCCGGCACTAGCGCCGAGCAGTTGGGCGCAGCTCGGGCTCGGCTTGCACCGCGCCGCCGCGTCGCGCAACTTGCAGGTGGCATCGCGCCGCCCCTCCCTCTTGCAGTTCGAGGTCTTACCAGAGGCTGGGGAGCACGCTGAGGCAGTGGCCATTGGTCGCTCGGCGCCTCTGCTGGCCAGACCATTCCCGCTTGCATTCGCGCTCCGCGTCGGCATCACCGGATGCCTCGCGCGATCTCAGGAGGCAATGATGGCCGCTCGATGTCGGCCCGTTCGCCGGCAAGCAGCCGCCGCGGGCGGCCGAGCAGGATTGCCATTGTGCGCGGGCGGGCATTCTTGTTTACGGGGCAAATGCATTTTGGCGGCCTACTCCGCCTTTTACGAGGCGGATTCTGGCGCCGGCGCGCCCGTCCCCTGGCTGCCGCGGACAAGCCCGACGCCTTGCCCCCAGTGTCTACCCAGATGGTGCGCGACCGAAAAATCCCGGTAGCGCTCATCAAGATCGGTTCACGACCCAAATCCGAAACCTCCGACAGAATATCGGTAGCGACCGAAATCCAAAACAGTCGCAGCTGGCACCGAAAACACGACAGCATATTCGGTAGCGCGCGACCGAAAATGCGACAGCAATTTCGGTAGCACGCGACCGAAAATACGACCAAGTCTTTGGCTATCTTGGAGACAACTTGCGGCCATTTCGGTGTCATTTTGGGGCAATCTTGGGAGTCTTGGAAGCCATATTGAGCCGTCTTGGAGGCATGTCATCTCATCTTGGAGGCATGCCATCTTGGCCGTCTTGGAGGCGATTGGGCCAACGAGATATGATTATGACAATGATGGTGGGGGCGATGATTGATGGTTGATGATCGATAATGGTGGTGATGATGGTGATGATGAAGATGACGATGATGATGAGGACGATGATGATGGTGGTGATGATGGTGTTGATAGTGATGACGATGACGATGATGATGATGCTGATGACGGTGGCTATGATCATGACGATGACGACGATGATGATGATGACGACGACGATGATGATGATGCTGGTGATGCTGATGATGCTGATGACGATGACGATGACGCTGATGGCGGCTAAGATGACGGGCTTGAGGAGGGATGGGGGAAGGGAGAAGCATGGGACTCCTCCGCCCTCTGCCCACCACCCCGACGGCCCTCCTGCCGCCCACCATCCGCCATGGCCGTTTTGAGTCCTCCACCTTCCGCCCCAACGGCCCTCCTGCCCACCATGCCAAACTCCGCCCGCCCCGACGGCCCTTACCGTCGCCCCGCAGCCCCCCCCCCCCCCCACACACACACGCACGCACACACCCGCCGCCCCACGGCCGATGTCGACGGCGACGCCTGTGCCAGGCGCTCATCGACTACGTGGAGGAGGTCGGCTGCAGGAAGTCGTTCGCGCCCGGCCACTACGAGTTCCTCCGCCGCGACTGCGCGGTCCACTCGCCGAGCTTGCACCAGATGTCGGCTTTGGTGGATCGTGGTTTGAATGTTGGTATACTCACGCAGTATAATAATTTAATATAGTTTAATATAATATAACATATAGGGCGAACTTGGGGGGGGGGGCAGGGCCAACCTCCTCCCCCCTCCACCCTTATCGAACCTCCTCCCTTATCTTCCTCTTCTTCCCTCTTCCTCCTCCTCCTCCTCCAACCTCCCCCCTTTTCCTCCCTTCTCCTCCCCTCGCGCCCCTCCTCCCGCAACCTCTAAGGCCCCCCCTCCACCCTCCCCCCCCCTCACACCTCCCCCCATCTGCTTCCCAGCCCAGGTGGAGCGTTTGCTCAAGACGCGTGCTGACTTGGAGGTCAACTTCACGACCTTGCGCAAGGCCTGCCTCGCATGCGTTGTTCGGCACCCAGGGGGGGGCATGGGGGGGGGGCGGGAGGACGTCTGGTCGAAGTCCAGGGGAGGCGAGGGGACGGGGCGGAGGGAATGAGTCATGGAGAAGCGAAGGGGGGGGGGGGGAAGATGCCCCAAAAATGCGTGACAAACGTTTGACAAACGCTTGCCAAACGTTTGTCAACCAAACGTTTGACAAACGCTTGGCGAACGTTTGTCAAACGTGCGCCGACAAACGTTTGCCAAACGTTTGCCAACCAAACGTTTGACAAACGTTTGCGAACGTTTGACACGCGTTTGACAAACGTTTGTCAAACGCTTGTCAAACGTTTGACACGCATTTTTGGGGATCTCGAAAGGCCCCAGGCTACGATGATGACGAGGAGGAGGACGACGACGACGATGACGACGACGACGCCGGCGACGACGACCACGGCGCCCCCCCCCGCCCATGTGCCCGAAATGCACGAGCGAGAAGAAGTCGGCGAGCCCGCTGGAGAAGGCGGGCTTTCTTGCCGGCAAACTGGGAGTTCTGCTAAGACACCTTCGGCGTCTTCGCGACGATTCGCTGCGTCGGCGCCAGGCCGACAGTTTCGGGGGGAGGGGGGCATCCCAAGCATTGGTTTGACAGCATGGGTGCTTGCAAGGCCGCCTGGAGGGGGGGGCTGGCGGGGGCGGACAAGAGGGCGGGGCCATTTGAACCCAATAATGGGATGGCCAACCACCCCCCGTCCATCCCCGCCGCCCCCATCCCCTCCAGGCGGCCTTGCCTGTCCTCCAGATCCCAAATCGTTGCCGCGTCGTCGTCGCGGTCGCGGTCGTGGTCGGCGTCGTCGTCGTCGTCGCCGCCGTCGTCGTCGTCGTCATCGTCTCTCCGCGCCGAGCTCTCCCCTCCGAGGCGAGCTCGTCGTGCGCACCTAAAGAGATGGCCTCCTCGAATTATTTCTTCTACCTGATGGGGGCGCCGCCCGTCGACGAGTCCCCCATCCAGACTCCTCGCGCGCCCCCCAGGGCATCGCCTCGGGAATCCTCAGCCAGCCGCTCTGCTGCCCCCCAGCGTCGCTTCCGTTCCCAGGCGAGGCGGGGCCGCCATACGGGTCAGGGGCATGTGGCAAGAGACGGGGTGGGAGGCGGGATGGACGGAGAAGGACCTGATTGCTTGGCAGGTGGGGGGGAGTGGCGGAGGAGGGGGCAGGGAAAGGATGGGGGCGGGAAGGACGACGAGGAAGGTGGGAAGGTGGCAGAGCGAGGAAAGTCAGGGGGAGGAAGAACAGGGATATATATATATAGAGAGAGAGAGAGAGAGAGAGAGAGAGAGAGAGAGAGAGAGAGAGAGAGAGAGAGAGAGAGAGAGAGAGAGAGAGCGGACAAGTCGGCGGACCAGGGTCCGTCCGCGAGGCGCACTGCGGTGCGACAACTCGCCAAGCACTATTAGCGGCGGTGCAGCCTTTAAATACGAGGGCGGGCAACAAAATACCCCTCCCCCGGCGCAGTGCGACAGACGCTACATACGGCGGACAGACGGTGAAGATCTCACCTGTCAGACCGCGTGAAGAAAGAGGCCCCAACAAGGAAGGCGACGTGCTGGCACGTGGCTCGGCGGCTTGGCAGACCGCCAGTTGGGCGCTTGGCCGCAAAGCGGCGCGCAGGGGCGGGGCACCCCCCGCCCCCACGCCCTGACACCGTGGACGCGGAGCCACGCGTACACACGGGCAGGCAGAAAGGAGGAAATTAGCGCGGGGCACCAGGTGGAACGCCGCGGAGCGATGACAGCATGGCTTGGATGGTGAGTGACGGCGCGGCACCATCGGACGAGGGCGTAAGCAGCTCGGCAAAGGCTCGCCCGGCGCTGTGGAGGCGCTGGAGCAGAGGGCCTTGACGGGCTTGAGCAGCGGCGAGGTCCGCGGCGAAAGCAGCACACCTCTGCTGAAGAGCGGCCATAGCCTGGGACAGCTCGGTTTCGCGGTCGGTGAGGGGCGGCTGCTCAGTGCCAGCGGCCGCGGGCCTCGTGGCAGGGACGAGGTCATCGGTGCGCCTGGTCAGGTGGTGGACTAGCGTAGTACGGCACCCCGTGTGCTGACGGCCGTCACCCTTGAGAGGTGACTGGAGGGTAACACACGGCCCCAGGGCTGGAGCCGCTGGGGCCACGCCCCGTGAGGTCGGAAGAGCCGCATCCTCTCGCCCAGCAACAATGGAAGCGTGGACGGGGTGCGACGGCCTGACTGGCTCGGTGCCCTGCGGGGGGGCTGAAGCCGCCCCCGCGGGCTGGCGCTGGTGGGGGGACGGAGTGGTTGGCACGGTAGGACCAATCATGATGCCATGCGAAGGCTCTGAGGTCGGCCGCGTAGTAGGGTGGCGTCTCGATAGGGCGGCATGGTCGGCAGCGTGGGGTGTCGGCGGAGCGTCGTCAATGCTGCCACTCAGTCCGAGGGGGTAAACCAGGTCATCGTCGGCGTCTTGACGGTGGGCGACATCATCTTGTGGGTGCGATGTCGCTCTCGGAGACGGAGTCGCGGTAGGCGTCGAGAGGTTGCCCGACGGGGCAGGGTTGTCGCTGGCTGGGCCGTCGTCCAAGACGTCCAATCCCCCACCGAAGCCGAACGGATCGTCCTCCTGTTCATCAGCGTCTTGGAGGTGAGCGACGTCATCATGTGGGTGCGGTGCCGCTCTCGGTGGCGGAGTCGAGGGCGTCGTGCGGATGCCCGACGGGGCAAGGTTGGCGCTAGCTGGCCCGTCGTCCAGGAAGTCTAGTCCCCCGCCGAAGCCGAACGGGTCGTCCTCCTGTTCGTCGAATATCGCCCGTTGGGCCTCGGCCCAGAGCTCGTCCGGGTTCTGCGGGATGTCTGGTCCAGCCGCGGGTGGTGCCTGGTCCGACAGCAGGGGGTTTGGTTCCATTTTGCTGAGTTCCGCAGCTGTAAACCCAGCCCTGCGGTGTGGGAGTGGGAGAGTGCGGTGTCTGCGCTCGTAGATAGCGACAGCGACCCCATGGAGTACGGTCGCTTGGCGATGTCGTGTTTTGGCAGCTTCGACAATGTCGTCTGGAAGGTTGTGAGTGCGTGCCGCCATTGTGGCAAGGGCGTCAGCCTGACGGTTGAACTCCTCCGCAATGGGCCCGATGAGCCCAAGGTCGATGCCCATGTCTCCCAGGTGGCTGGCGATTTTTTCGACGCGGAACATGTTGGGCTTGGCCATAACACATCGGTGGATCTTTTCCCAGAGCTCCACGTGCGTGCCCTGCGGCGCTGGATGTCCGTCGATGATGCTTTGGAACCCATCGACCACCGCCTGGTTGTCCACGAAAACGTGCACGGGCCGTTCGGCACATGCCGTAAGGTGGACAATGGCGAGGGTCTCCGCAACCTGGGCGTTCTGCGTTAGGCCGTGAACGCGTGCACTGTAGTTCATGCGGTGGTCGATGCCGTAGTAGACGCCGTAGCCCGCTCGTGCTAGCAATGGGATGGCTTGGTTGGTGCATGCACCGTCCGTGGCAGCGTAGACCCATGTCCAACCAGTGTCGTGGTCAAGGTAGGTGGTGTAGGTGTCCTGGGCTGAAGCCGCAGGATCTCCCTCAGGGAGGGGCCGCGGCATGGGCTGTGGCAGCGGGTCCCTCGCGAGGTCGGCCTGCAGGTCGAGGAGGGCTGGGTCTTCATCGAAGAGCCCGCAGTGTCTTGTGTGCGGCGGGAGACGGGCCCACTGGTCGTCACTGATGAGGGTGGTGAGAGGGAGTCTTTCTCGGGCCCAGCACTTGCAGTCGCGGACAGTGTGCTCCTGAGTTTCCTCTTCCTCGTCGCAGTATCGGCAGATGGGGCTGGGGTCAGCTGACGTGTTTGATCGGGATCGTCGCTGTTGGGTGTGGTCCCCGCCCGACAGGTAGTTCAGGAGGAGCGCCAGCTGCCAGGCAGTGCATTCGGCTGCTCCTTTAGTTCGGGCGAGCCACGTGCTGGCGAAGAGGTCGAGGCCCTGTCTGACAGAGGCAAGGTATCCTAGGTCGTGACGCCGTGGCTTGATCCTCAGCAGAAAGGCTCTGCGTTGTGAGGCCCGCAGCATGTGTAGGAAGGCGTTTTGGGGTAAGTTCAGCCAGCTGATCTGGCAGCCCCAGTCGTCGTACATGATGCCAAATGTGGGCCAGGTCCAACGGAGCTGCTGGAGCGACTGGACGAGTCGTCCGACAGGTCCTCCACCAAACAGGGTCTGGACGTGGTGTTGGAGGTCTCTGGCGAGCCCGCAGAGTGTAACGTCGCGGTTAACCTGTCGCCGCAGGCACAGGAATGCTTCACGCTGCGTGATGGCGTCGATCTCCAGGGCGTGTCCTGGGACGCACACGGCCATGAGAGTCCAGAACTCGACCCACTTGTTCCCCTTGGGGCGGATAGCCGCCTTGAGGGCGTGGTTGTAGGCAGTCTTGGCTGGGCCTGATGGTGCTTGAATGTCGGTGCCCGTGGTGCAGACGCTGGCAGCCAGGGACGGGCGTGCCGCGCCTTGATAAGCATCGGCGATGGGAGCTTGCCAATGCGCGGCAGGCGAATAGTCGCCCTCCGTACACGGGCGTCTGCGGTGGCCGTGAGGTTAAGCGCGGCTGGAGCCGGCGCTGCCTCGGCGTTGATGTAACTCCCGACGAGCTTGAAGGAATCGACCACACGTAAGGGCCGTTCCGCCAGAGTGAGCTGGGTAACGGCGGCGTGAAGCTCGTCGGTGAGCGCCCACCCTGCCACTTTACCAGGGTGAATGCGTTGACCTGAGAATCGATCAAACTTGGCGGTTTCGTCAAGAGATTTCTGCAGCTCCGACGCGGTGTGGGTAGTGGAGTTGCTGTCGTCAACAAAGGTAGTGCTGAGTGATCGAGGAACGTATCGATGCTGCCTCTTTGTCCACACGCACATGAGCAGCTTGATGTCGTCCAGGGACCACGAGCTTCCCTGGAGGTGACCGTTAGTCCTGGCCAAGTCCTTAGAGTACGCTCCGTTCATGCGGATGTAGCGTTTGTGGTGACTGTAGAAATTTCGGCGAACGGTAACGATGTCTTGAGGGCACCCCGCGTGCAGCGCAAGGTTAAGGCAGATGTCCGTGATGAGGTAGTCGAAGCACTTCTGTCGGTCAAGGGCAGCTCCAGCTAAGGGGAGGAGTAAAGCCCTGGCGTGCTCGATGCGCAGGGCGAGAGAGGTGCTGACATCCCCAATGGTAGCTTTGGGAACAGCGCCAAAGCTCGTGGCGTGGGTCCATCCTTTCCGCCAGTCCGTGAGGCTACGGTAGGCTGGCGCTTCCCACGCGTACATCCAAACGGAAAGAACCGAGAGAAGTCGTTGGTCCGTCGGGAGTTCCCCTCGGCCTTTTCGGAGGCACGGGTTTGGCACGTGAAGGAGGGGTTCTGGGATGGTGCCAGTGCGTTGCATAGCACGTAAGACGCTGGCGAAGAGGCGAAGGATGTCGTCGGGTAACTCCTTAGCCTCCTTAGTTGTCCAGCCGTCGAGTCCCCCCGCGCGGCGCGGTGAACGGGTGCGAATGAAGTGGATGAGTTGGTCGTCGGTGAGGTGGAAAGGGGCTGCTGGTGATGGCGTAGGCAGCTCTTGTCGGCACTCGTCGTAGAAGTCAGCCCACGTCGGCATGGCTTCGGCGTCATGACCTGCACGAGCGCGATACCTGCCCAAGATGGGCTCCCAGGTGTCGGCCATGAGCTTAAGCATGTCTTTGGTATTGGCAACAATGGCGTTGGCGGGGAGGTAGTCGGGAACCTGGGCAGGTGGTGGGTCACAAGTGTGGCCTTCGTCGTTGTCCGCGTCGAGCGAGCTACCGTCGCTGGGGCTGAAGCCGCCAGCTTCGGTGTCGGCATCGCTATCGTCCGTGCAAGCTTGGTCAGGTTTGAAGGCGGTGGTGTCGCAGTGGAGTTGTGTATCGTCGGGAGTGGTAGGCGTGCGGAGATACGCCGTGGGCGAGCAGTCAGCAGCCCGTGCGTATATGGCCGCCTTTCGCCCGCTTGGCTCGCGGACGCCCTCGGCCCAAATCTTGATGCGTTCAGCTTTGGCTCGGTTTGCACGTCGCGCCAGCTCTGAGTCAATGTTTTGGATCAGACGGTCCAGGTGCTCTCCGTGTGGTGCTGGCTCGTCGGGGGTCCAGGCCTCGGGAAAGGCCAGGAGGACCGTGGGGCGCAGCTTTTGACAGAGAAGGCGGGCTGCGGTCCACGCGCAGTCGATGCGCTGCGCCAGGTACGGCGGGATGGCGCGGCAGTCGATATGATGGTGCTGTCCAATGAAGCGAAGCTCACAAAGTTGCCGATGGAGCTTGCGAAGGCGGTTCATGTGAATCGTGGAAGCTCCGTAGGTGGGAAAGGCGCGGGGGACAGCGGGTCGCTCTTCGAACGTGGGTGAGAGCCCGTGCATGGTAGGGGGCTTCTTTTTTGGGTGGTCTGGCGGTGGAGGTGGCAGGTCGCGCAGCCGAGTGAGATGGCATTCATGGCTGGCCTCGTTTGCCAGGGCGAACATGCGTTCCACATCGTCGCGTGTGTCGGCCTGCTCCATGCGGTCCTGGTATCGCCCAGCGATGAGGGTCCCTAATGCCTGCAGTTCGTGGCCCTCATGAGCTCCATCGTTAGGGGGGTAAGGCGTGGGGGCTAGAAGGCGTCGGGCCGTATGGTCGAGGCGGCTAAGGTCGAGCGTGACCTGCAGGCCAACATGGGACTTCGCTGGCAAGTCACGCAGATAGCAGAAGTCGGTGACAAGGGATCGCGCCGCTTGGTTGGCGATGATGTAATCGATGCGCGAAGTGCGGGGGCACTTGGTGACGCGGTCCCAGTCAGGGATGTTGCCATAAGTGTGCATGGTGTGGTCTGGTGTGCCTTCAGCGACGTTAAACCATCCGTGCTGCATCATGTGCAGCAGGTGTGGATTGTCGTCGATGTTCGTGTTGGCGTCCATGCAAATGAAATACGGGGCTGAGCCGACCCTCGCGGCGGCGCAGTCAGCAAGCCGAAACAAGTCGGTGCTGTCTCCTCCAGCGACCCCGTAGAGGCTCGCTATGTAGATCCCAGCGGGCCCGTGGTTGTTTCGTCGCCGCCTGCGGCGGTGCTGGGTGCAGAGCGGGAGGAAGGCCTCGTGCCATCTTTTCTTGGCCTTGAGGGTGGCGATACAGGACGCAGTGTCGTCGACGGTGGAGTCGACGATGGCGTCCTTAGAGAGGATGGCGACCCCTCCCGAGGCGCCAGTGTTGCCCACGACCGTGTGGTCTGTGCCGCCGTGGGCAGCTCTGCGCTGGGCTCGCGCCAGATCCAGGTCAGGTCCCAGACTGGCGTGGTATCCCCCGTGGTGTGGATTGGCGGCGTTGGTAGCGATGGCTTGTCTGGTCGGCTTGGCATGTCGGGTCTCCTGCAGTGCTATGACTGCGGCGTTGTGGTCGACACCAAGAGCGGTGATGGTTGGCCAGTTCGCTGGGAGACTAGTGATGTTGAGGCTGACGAGGTGGATGGAGCGACCTGGCCCGTCTCCGTCGGTGGAGCTGGGGTTGGCACGCCCCGCACGGTGGAGGGCAGCCTGGCCCTCACCCAAGTAGAAGGCTTGGCCACAGTAGGAGCTCATGGCGTCCCTGCAGATTGGCTTGCACGGGGCTGAAGCCGCCGTCGGGCCAGAAGTATAGGCGAGGCATGGTCGGCACTGCGCCAGGGGGGGTTCATAAACATCAGCAAAACTGGCTCGAAAAATCCTCCTCACTCCTGTACCGTGGGGGATGAGGGGAGGAGAGGTGAGACGGCAGCAGAGGGAGAGGGAGGCGACTCCTCGATCCGTCCTGCCGGACACAAGAGCAAAAGCAAACCAGCGGCGGCAGCTCGGCGCGGCAGCGGCGCAACGCGCGCGCATATACTGCGCACGCGACACCGCTGGTCCGTCCTGCGGCGGCGCGCCCGCCCCGTCAGTACCGTGATGAGCAGCATCAGGTGGAACAGCTCGAGCAGCGCGGTCGGTGGCCTGGCGCTGAGCCTCGTCCACGCCCGCTGCCGTGAGGCACGCGTTGCGGACAGGGCTGACTCCACGCGGGGCCGCCGCTGCCGCGGCAGCGGCTGAGGTGGCGAGGGCGCCGCCACGACTCTGTGGAGAGAGCGGTGAGCCGCCGCCGAAACCCGCCGCGAGGTCCTTGACGCGGTACTTGTTCTTGAACGGGTCGAAGGTCGGCGCCTCGTCGATGGGGACGACCACGCGGGTGGGCGGCGGCAGCTCCTGGTCCGTGGACGGCGTCGGCTCGAGGTCGACCTGGCCAGGTTCGATGGCGCTGGCACCGAAGCGTGGCACCACTTCGGGGGCTTGGCCATCAGCCTGAGTCTCGCGAGGCGGCGAGCTCGTGGAGCTCCCAGGGGCCTTGCGCGAGCTGTGGCGGCTGCAGGACCTGCTGCGCGGGACGCGCCCGCCCGTGTGGCGGTCGCGTGGCGAGGTCGCCTGGGCGTTTGCGCGCGCAGAGTCCGCCCTGCTCGGGGAGCGGATCGGCGCCGCGCAGGGTGTTGGGCTGGGCTGGCGGGAGCCGTCTGTGCCGCCCGCCGCCGAGGCTGCAGCCTGGTCAGGGTCGACAGCGTCAGGGCGGGGGCTGACGTGATGGGCACTTCCCTCGCTGTGCCGCGGGGAGGCGCTGTGGTGCGCCTGGGTGTACGTGAGGACGAGCGGGACGAGCGGCTGCCTCTCGCGCTCAGGTGGGGCAGGTTTTGCCTGGGCAGGGCGCAGCACTGCGGCCACGTTTGGCGGGGGCGTGTGTTGGCGCGGTTGCCAAGCACGCACGTTCGCATCGCGCCATCCTTCAGGGCGCCCTGTCCTGCCACGGCTTGGTGCAGCCCCCTGGGCTGAAGCCGCAGGGGTTACCACTGCGGGCTGGTTGCTGGGGGTGCTGTCGTGGCGGCCTGGGTAATGGCCCCAGGCACGCGTGGACCCTGGCACGGGCGAAGTGGCCCGTGGGGGGGCCTGCACGAGTGCACGCGGGTAGCCGATGACCGCTGGGTGCACCCTGGCGTGAGGGGCATGGCCGTAGCTGGAGGCGGCTGCTCCAACCGCCGCGGGCCTGGCGCCAATGGGGCCACGGTGATAGGCGGCACCCCCGCCGTACACCATGCTGCCGCCTGTCGGGACGCGCGCGGGGGAGCGGTAGCGTGGCGTGCTCGGCTGACCTGCATCGCGTTGGTCGCGCTGCTGAATGCGCTGCTGGTGCTGTTGATAGCGCTGCTGGTCGGCTCTCGAGAGCGGGCGGGTGTCGGGGAGGATGGTGGGCACGTCGGGCCGCCGCCAGCCCTGATAGACGTGCTCGAAGGCGTGGTCTTGGTAGGTCTCCCCGACGGGTGAGTATCGCCGCACATGCTCCAGGTAGGCGATGTTCTGCGGCTCGGGGAGCACCGTGATGTTTACAGCTCGCTGGTGCGCTGGTCCATAGAGACAGAAACTACCACGGTTGCTGCGGTCGTGGTTCAGCTCAGCTTCGGTCGTGGCACGGCTCACCATGGCGTCGCAGAGGCGCATGTCATAGTCGAGAGCTTGAGGCCCAGGGCCGCCCTCGGCGTCCCAGTACAGTACCACATCTCGCCAGCGGGTGCGGGTAGTGTGGATGCGCTCGGCGATAGACTCGCAGACGGTCCTGACTGTGACACGATCCCTGTACATGTTGGTGATGGCTAGGGAGTAAGGTCGGCGGACCGTCTTGTTGAAGGTGAAGTCCTCCTTGAGGGCCTGGTGGGGGCCGAAGAGCACGTAACCTTCCCTCCAGAGCGGTTGGTCGGGGGACGGTTCTTCAGGCATCCCCGTTCCTGTGAACCCAGGTGGCCGCCTCGTGCCGTCAGGCAGTCCCTGCCTGGGGACACGCCGCGGCCTCGGTGGAAGATACCATTGACCCTGGTAACCTGCTTGGCCTGGTTGTGGAGGCTCCCCCCCGGGGCCTGAAGGCGCTCGGGGGGGTTCCTTGAGGTCGTGGTGGGCTGGCGCGTTGCCGTATTGGCGGGCAAGGATGTGCGGAGGCATCCCTGTGGCACGGACGTCGAACAGGCTGTGCGGACTAGGCGGATGGGGGCACCTGCTGGAGAGGCAGCATGTGTCGGAGTCCCTGTTGTCGGTGCTGTATGCACACGTCCAGCTGTTGCAAGAGTAGTCCGTGGACCAGTCCATAAGTGCACGTAGTCCGCTGAGGGCGCAGTCTGGGCACGTTGGTTGGCCCGAGGTGCCGAGCTGCGTGTTGCGGCGGGCCGCACAGTACTGACAGCATTGGAATCGGCACTGTAGGCATGACCAGCGTCCTGGTAGGGGCGGGAGCGCTTGCTCGTTTGTGCCTGGGTCGTCTGGGTGGGGTCGGGGTCGATCCCACAAGGGCCAGACGTCGGCAAACCAGGACTGGCCTGTAGTGCGGACGACCTCGGCGGGGAGGCGAGCGTCGTCGGCATGGCGCTCGATCCACTGGGGCCCCATGTCCGCTGGTACCATGACCGTGCGCCAAGTGTCGTCCGCCTTGACGTGGACTTGGGTCGGTGCCCAGAGCTTGGTAGTGGTATCGCCATGGTCGTGGTGGAGGATGACCCAGCCGTCGCGACCCGCCACCGCAGGGTCGATAACGCGATGGCCCATGACGGTCGTCCCCCACGGTAAGTAGGCGCCGTCGTGGTGATCGCCAGGGTCAAGCCAGACCTCGATGCCAGGGGCATTGACACGGGCCCGCACATCGCGGACGTGGAAGGCGAGGACGTGGTAGGCGGTCGGCTCCTCTTCCGTCTCGATGTGCTCCCACGTCTCGATGTCGCTGTTGTCCGAGGTGGAGTTTCCGCCACTCTGCCGTGACGAACGGGAGGCGGATCGCCGTGGGCGGACATGGCCTCGGGCGAGGGCGGCGGCCGCACTGATGAGGGAAGGCGTACGGCGGTCGTCGTCTCTTGATGTCGTCGATGAGCGGTCTGGACTGTGTGCCAGAGCGGCACCTGCCTGGTAAGTGCGCGGTGGGCCAGACGCGGCCCCAGGGCTGGAGCCGCTGGGGCGCGACTCACGTGCGTCGGGATGCCCCCGCACGGGGCCGGCTTGCAAGCCAGTGTACACCAGGTCGATCAGTGGCTGCGGGTCTAGCTGGAGCTTGCGAAGCGAGACGCGTGGACGGGGCTGGTTGGGGTCGGCCCTGGTGGCTGCTTCAGTGTCGCATTGCTGTTTGGCCCATGCTCGCGCTGCCTCTGGCGAGTATAGTGCCTGCGGCGGTGGCCACGCTGCCGCGATGTCCAGCCTACGCCGAGTGCTAGCTTCCTGGTCGTGGGCTTCCGCCGCTTCACGGAGATCTGGATGATCGTAGCCAGCGATGTGGAGGGCGTGCGCACAGTCGCCCATGCCATAGGCTTGTGGAAGGGCACGGCACCTGGAGGCAGCTTCCGTGGGGGCACACCAGTCCATGCGGATGAGGAGGCCCAGGACCCGAGGATAGATGAGGCGCGCTCCGTGGGCCTCCCCTTTCACGAAGTTGTGCCAGTTCTCACCGCGCGGTGGTTGGGTGGCCTCGCACATCCAGAGCGCGATGGGTCCCCACGCGAGGGTGTCGTCTTCGAGGCTGTAGGGCGGGTGGGGCGGCACTGCGTACCACGCGGCCAGCGACGGGTGCACACTCACGTACGTGCGGCCAACATTTGTGCCAGTTCGACCCTTCGCTTCACGGCGGGGGCCTGGCAGGAGGTGCCCTCCGTTGACAGCGAGACGGGCCGCAAGGTCGCCGCGGGTCCCGTGCCAGAAGACCGTGGGCGTGTCAGTGGTGGGTTGACGGAGGTCCCACGTGAGGTAGGGGAAGATCGTCTCGCCTGAGTTCCCGCCCGAGTCTTCCAACACCCAAGTGAGTCGGTTCGGGGGCCTCTGCATGATGTCAGTCCACGGCGCCAGCGCTTGGAGTGTTAGATCATGGGTGAATCGAGGATTGTCGTGGAGTCGCAGGGCGTCTTTGATGTCCTCTGTAGACACGCCACTGTTACCGAGCGCAAAGCCGTTTTGGTACAGGGCGTTGAGGATGCTCGTCGGCGGCACGGGGACCGCTGGGTCGCGCTGGATGGTGTTGCGTAAGTTGCGCGTCGGTGGCTTGAGGGCTAGGTGAGGCGTACCAGGGCCTGAAGGCGCCTGGGGCCTGGCGGGTGATGCATAGCGTGCTCGCCGACGTGGTGGTTGGATGTCCGTGTCGGAAGAGGAACCACGAGCATCTGCATGTCGGAAGATGGACCACGGGCTGTCGCGGGTGCGCTCACGTGGTTCCCTTGCCTCGGCGTCGCTGGCCTGAGCTGTGGCGTCATCGTGAGTCGGTGGGGTACCATAAGCCATGCCGCTTATGGAGCCGTCTCGCGGGGACGGGCTGGTCGATCGTGGTGTGACAGACGAGGCTCGCGATACCGCGGCAGTGACTTCGACAATGGCGGCGGTGGTGGCGGTGGTGACATCGGCGACTGCGGCGGCAACTGCAGCGGCGTAGTGCTCCTGTAGCAGCGGATGTCGAAGTGAGTGCACGTGCTGGCTCTCGGGTTCGTCGGGAAGCGTGCGCGGCATTGTGTATGTGGCCTCATCGCGCGGCCTCCTGCTCGGTTGGCAACAGCGGAGGCACCACTGGGCTGTGGATGAGTCCAGGGCACGCGCACAAATGCGGGCTCCTACGTGTCCAACGGCTCCTTGAGCGAGGAGTTTGGCGCCGACCAGTAGAAGACCGCACACCACTCCGCCAGTGGCAATAGCTCCGAGTTTGCCGCTGGCCCATTTCAGGACACCCCCGAGGCCAAACCCGACTGCGCTGGCTCCGCCCGAGACGATATCTCTGAGTTTGGCGCTGGTCCACTTGAGAATACCCCACAATGCGGGCGTGACGTTGTATGCCGTTGTGCGTCGGGGTGTAGTGGGCACAGGTGGGCCTGGTGCCGCCGCTTCACGTCGTCGTCGTTGCCGGTAGCTGGGGTCTTGGCTCGGTGTCGGCAAGTACCCGTCGATCTGGTCCTTGTACGGCATGGCTATCACGATGGCGTACGTGGCCACGAAGAGGCAAATGAGACAGCCACAGTGTCGTGAGGCCGCTGCGCTGTGCTGGGCCTCGTAGGAGCCGCTGGCGTCTGGGTTCGCGTCGTCGATGGGGTCGTTGTCGATGTCAGCCTGCCAGTGGTCAACGGCGCTGGGATTGGAGTCAGTCTCGTTAGCACGGTAGACAAGGGTGCGGGGCGTGGCACTGCCGCCTGCGGTCTGAGGACGTCCAGGTCCAGCCAATGCTGCAGCGGGGCTGAAGCCGCCACTGCGCGGGCTGGTTAGAGCAGGCGACGCAGTGGGATGGCTTGTCGCGTCGGCGGCAGTGGCGCCTTCAGCGTCGTTGAACTGTGCGCTGGGAGCGGCCTGGGCAGAGTTGTTAGGCGGACTGCTGTGCGACGGGGGGCGCCCTATGTAGGATTCGCTATCACGGTCACGCTGGGCCGTGTCACCTGGCGGTGCCGTGCCGTTGCGATCCTGGGTTTCCATGTCGTCTTGGCTATCGTCCGACGCGTGGAACGAGTCCAGGGATATGTTGCTGATGTCGCTGGCCGCAATGTGCTGGAGCAGAAGCGGTTCGGCGTCGGCCGCGGGCTGGTCGCACGCGGCGTGCTGGGCGAGGGGGCCAGCTGGCGGTAGTAGGTTTAGCGGTTCCATCGGTGCCGCGGCGAACTCCGCCTCGACAAGCGGCTGCATGTCTGGCGGGTGATGCAGGATCGCATCCGCGAGGTACGCCAGGGCGTCTTGGCCGGGTGGCGGGAGGCCTCTTGGCAGCAAGGCGTGGGCCCGTGAGAGGCATGGCGGCAATGGTGCCGTGAAAGCCTCAGGGCCGACGATCTGAGCACGAGCGCCCTGGTATTCCAGAAGGAGGCCAAAGTAGCGAGTGGGGTACTCGCGGCTGCTCTGGATACGAGTGAGGTTGCGGTTGGTGCGCTGTCTGTCGGGGCCTGCTCTATGCCAGATGTCCTCGCACATGTCGATCGCGGTGCGCTGGCGCAGGGCGTCGTTTTTCTCCTCGGAGTCCTCCTGGAAAATATGGTCGTACTGTGGCAGATGGAGCGTCGCCAGGATGTACGGGACGCAGTCCTCGAGCCATGCCCAGAACACGTCCTGGTGGTCCTCACCTGGTGCCCAGGCAGCGGCGCACGGTATGAGCCGAGCTCGGATCATCATCAGGTGCCAGAAAGCGGGGTCCTCCTCGGGTTCGCCCCTGGCGCACAGAGGGGTAGTGAGACCCATGGGGCTATAGCGGGGCACGACAGCGGGGCTGAAGCCGCCACTGCGTGCCTGGCCTTTGTCAGCGGCCCCGTCAAGGATGTGCTGCACGACGGTCGAGGCCACGCTGGGGGTGGGCTGCGATGCATGTGTCGTAGTTGACGGGGGCGTGCATGCGCTCGCGATGGTGCCCAGCGATCCGTTGCCGCACGGACCCGCGGCGGCGGTGCTGTTCACGATCGGGTCCAAAATGGTGCAGTGATCGTACTTGTAGATGCTGTCATCGTAAAGGTAGAAGAAAGTCCCACGTTCAGCGTGTCGCAGGAAAACCTCACCTCCATGCTGGGGCGCACCTCCATGCTCAGGCGCACCGCTGAGGGCCAGGCTGCAGGCAAGGCGCCACATGATGGCGAGGCCTGGCGGGCGGCGCGAGCGATGAGCCAAAAGCTGCATGTCAGCACACATCCTCAAATACCCCTGAATGCTCATGTACATTGCAATAATCACGCCCCCAGCAAGACTGCGGGTGTCCCTACACCAGATATCTTGCGCGTGCTGCTGCCAAAACAGACATGAGGTGACAAGAAAGAGATACGACGCGAAGAGGGAAGAGATGCCTCTGAAGGCGCTTCCTCGGAGGGCTGAGGCGGGCTCTCTGAGGCACCTTCAATAGGGTTCCTGGGTGGCCCGACCCTTGTCTTTGCCCTTGTCAGCCCCTGGGGGCCCCGTCCCTGGGGTGACCTGGCCTGGCTGGTCGATCCAACCGCAGACAGCCACGGGTTCAGCAACCGCTGCAGCTTCCTCCTTCTTAGTGTCCAGAGTGGCCACTTGTGGCAGGTGGATGGTGCCCCCCGTGAGGTGCCCGAGGAGGGCCTGGATGTCGCCGCGCAGTGCAGCGGCGTCGGCGGTTGCCGTCTGTTGCTGGGTGACGACGGTGGCAAGCCCCCGTTCCAGCCCTGAGACGTGCTCCGTGAGTGTGGCCTGGGAGGAGAGAACGCCCGCAAGCTGCACCTGCATGTTATCCACCGTGTTGGCTAGCAGCTCGTGCTGCTGTTCCATGTGCTGGATGCGGGTCGTGGCAGCATCTGGCGGTTTAGAGGCCGATGCGAAGCGTTCGCCGAAGGTGTTGAGTTCGTGGGAGGCCACGCTGTATTCATCGCCTGATGAGAGGATCTCGACGTCGTCGGCGTCGCCTGGTACTTCGGCGGCTGTGGCAGCGTCGCCTTCGGTGTGGCCCCCACCTTCTGCTGCCACCGTGCCAAGCCGAGAGTCCTGACCACCTGATCCTGGGGCGGCCGTCTGTTCAGCGGCTCCGTCCGTGCCGTGCGGTGGTGCAGAGGAGCTGCGGCCTGGGGCGCAGTGTGACCTTGCGTGCGGCGTGGCGTCACGTTTCCCGCTGGAGGATCGGTGGCGCTTGGCTGAAGGCTCCTCCTTGGGGATCAGGGGCGGTGCGACGCCCTTGCCTTTGGGCGTGGCAGTCATGAGGTCGTGGAGGTAGGGGCTCTGGGCCGCTTTGGTGAGGAGTGTGCCGGTGGCGGGGCTAAAGCCGCCACCACGGGCTGGCGGCGTCACAGGCTCTGTGATGGTGGTAGGCGCGACGATGGTAACGTTGTCCCGCTTCGGCACCACCTCAGCCAGCGGGGCCTCGGCGATGCTCCACGGGATGGGGCACCCCGCGACCTGTACCGTATATGTGAGTGGGGGACGATGGGCGCGCACTAAGGCAAACTGGGCCGCAGTGGCTGGGTCCCAGGCGGTGTGGTAGACCTCACAGTCCCATTTAACGGACGGGCCCGTGAGAGTCTTGGCGAGCTGGGTCAGCGTGGCGTGGCGTGCCGCAATGCCAGTGATGCGGTAGCGCGTCTTGGCGAGGGTGGCCTCGCAGCCGCGGATGCTGACGGCAGCAGCCTTGGCGGCGTCTGACCCCCGTGGAACACGGATCCCCAGTAAGCCTGACTTGCCGTGCCTGACGACTCCCAGGGCCTTGAACTCCACCGACTTCTGGAACGCATCTGCCATCGTGATGGGCTGGTCCTCAGGGAACCACACGGTCTGAAACTTGTCTGCGGTGGGCTCGTCTGCACCTACGTTGCTGAGGTCGTAGGTGGCACCGAGTTGCCCTGATCCCGCCAAGACCTTGTCGACCGCTTGGAGACTGACGCCGAAGGTGGCAGCCAGGGACCTCTTTCCGACGCCCGATCCAAACCTGCCTAGGCTTTTGCAGGGTTCGAGGATGGTGACGGCTTTAAAGTTGCCGTGGAAGAGGGCCTTGAAGGTGTCCTGGAGCTGACTATCGAGCTCCTGGCGACGAGCGTCTTTCTTGGACTCCCTGTGCTTTTGGTTTTGGCGCGCCTTGTCCTGTGGAGCGGAGTCCCCACGAAAAGGGCCCTTGGCGCGTGGACCACCGTTCACGGGGGCACCTCCCGAGAACTGGTCCTCGAAGGCCTGATGCATGGAGGGGACTGCGGCAATGGCCTCGGTCTCATGTATGGTCGCCCGAATCCAGCATACGTGGTCGGCAGGGTCGATGGTGGCGACGGCTACTTTTTCCGTGCAGGCGACCTCCTTGGTGCCCAGCTGGTACACGGTCACGGGGACGTGCGTGTGGACCACTTTGGGCGCCTTGGGGTGACGCTTCAGGACGGGGACGGCGAGCTCGGTACCGACGTAGTTGTCGTTTTTTGGGCCCATGACAGCAATCGCGAGCTGACCCGTGGTTCGCTTGCCCTGCTCGAGGTGGTGTTGCAGCAGCCGTTCACCGCTCTCGTAGTCGTGGAGGCTGATACTGGGCTTGTACGTCTTGCCGTCGTCAGGAGATGTGGGTTCGGCGAGGACAGGGACCTTCCAAAAGGCCGGGTCCAAGGCGATGAATTGGGTGTCCGCAGCCTGAAGACGTGCGGAACCCGCTGGTGGGTGTGATGTGTCACCGCCAATGCGCTTAGGCTTGCTGCGCTGGTGATGATCAAGCGTGTAGCTGATCTGGTTGGCGGCGCACATGCGGATCAGGGCGCTGCCAAGCTTCTTCGTGTTGGACTTGTGCATGTCGTACGTTGCCTGGAGCTCGTCCGCGTTCAGTTCGGCAAGCCCGTTGTATGCGGCCGTGGGGCGGTCAGACCCCGCTTGCTTGAACGCTGCGATGCAGTCCTGCTTGCGTTGGAGGAGAGACCCTTCAGCAGCAGGACGGGAACTCGGAGGCTGCTTGGAAGAGCGACGGCGCTCCGGCTTCTTGGGGGCCATTGCTGCGGGCGCTCTGGTGAGGAGAGGTGACGCGAATCAGTAGGGTCCTGCTGGGGACCCCTCCGGTCTCGCGAGGCCTGGGAGTCTGACTCCGAGGCGGGGCGCTTCGCGTCGCGGCTGCGGTCTGAGTGCTGGGCACTCTCGAGCCGAGACTAGGGAGAGAGAGAGAGAGAGAGAGAGAGAGAGAGAGAGAGAGAGAGAGAGAGAGAGAGAGAGAGAGAGAGAGAGAGAGAGAGGAGAGAGAGAGAGAGAGAGAGAGAGAGAGAGAGAGAGAGAGAGAGAGAGAGAGAGAGACGGCCGACCCCAGGCGGCACCGCTCGCAGACGCGAAGCCGCCCGACGAGGAGATGGGCGACGTGGAGGAGCCCGAGGGCGACGAGCAGGAGGGCGACGCCGCCGACCAGGAGGGCGACGAGGAGCAGGAGGAGGAGCTCGAGCCGCCCCACGACGACGCCGACACAAACTACTTCGAGAAGCTCGACAAGCTGGGGGCGCCGCGCGAGGACTTGAAGGATCGGCCGCCTGCCCCCGCCGCCCCCTGACGGGGCCCTCCGTCTTCTCCTCCTCCTCATCCTCCTCATCCCCCTCCTCATACTCCTCGTCGTACTCCTCCCCCCCCCCCCCCCCCCTCCTCGGCGATTAAACCTTGCGGAAGAGGAAAGAGGGAGGAGGGGGGCCGGAGGAAGGTGGGAGGGGGCGAAGGAGGGGGAGGGAGGGAAGGTAGGGAGGATGGGATTCGCCCTGCATCCGAGTAACTGTGGCTAAGCCCGGTGCGTGCGCGCGTGCGCGCGGGCTTCTTGCGGGCGCCTCAGAGGCTTTGGAGGGGCGGGGGCCCTGGGGCCATCGCAATAGCGGAAGGTTGGTCGCCCGAGCACGATGGGGAAGAGGAGGAGGAGGAGGGGGAGGAGGAGGGGGAGGGGGGGGGGGGGGGGGGGGAGGAGGAGGGGGGGGGGCTCCGTCAAGGGGCGCCGGGTGCCGCGGAGCTGTCGTGGCCGCGCTCGTGCCTTTCCGTCTGGCACTTCTCGTCGCGGTTCTCGCGGCATTGTGGCATGGTGATGCCCGACGTGTGGTTCGCCCCTTGGTGTGAGAAAATACGTAACGAGCGGGGGCCGCTGCCGTCTTTGATGGGCCTGCGCCAGCTTGACTGAAGTGCGAGGAAGTATCAAGCGAGAACGCCATGTCTGATTTGGGAGGCCTCTCTGGCCAAGGCACCTTGGGGCAAATTACGAAGAAGTATCGGGCGGGAACTGTTGTCGCCGTAGCTGGGCCTTCAAGCACACACGCGCACGCGCAAGCGTGCACACGCGCACACGCGCACACGCACACACGCGCACGCACACGGTTCCCAAGCATCCAATATGCCCAGGCACGGCGGCGGGGTGGGCCGAAAGGCGAGTCGACCACCAGCGCTCCTTTACTCACTCCCCCCCCACACACACACACACACGCACACACACGCACGCACGCACACACACACACACACACACACACACCATCCCCCCTTCCTGAACCCCCTGCCTCCCCTTCCCCTTCTTCGCCCCCGACCCGCCCTCCATCCCCCCTCAGCCCCCCTCCGCATATGGCCGTTTTCTCTCGGGCAGGCGCTGAATATTATTACGCCTCTCGGCGCTGGCTCTTTTTGTACCTCTCGCGATGTCTTCGTTTGATGATGAGGCGAACCTACACGATTGCGCCCGCGACCTGTTTCTCGCGGACCGCTGGCAGAAGTTGCCCCTGCAGAAGGACAGATGTTTGTTGTTATTGCCGCAAGTGCGCGCCCCGTTCTTATCCGCGCTCCAGCCCGATCGCCGCGACCTCGGGGCGCTGGAGGCGATGGGCACGACCGAGATCTCCGAGGCGACCGGCTCGTTCACCACCAGCCGCCCCTACAGCCGTAGGTTCGGAGACGATCGGGACATCTTGACGGAGGAGGGTTTCTCGCACCTCATTCGCCTCGCCCTTCGTCTGCGCGAAAGTGGCTGTGCGTGGATCTCCGTCAATGCGCCCACTCGGCTGCCGTCTTCGACGACGAGCTCGCGCTCGAAGACCAACCCAGGCGGAGACGACCACCTACCTAACGTGCGCTCGGTGAACCTCACGACCCAGCGCTGTGCCATCATCGGCGTTCTGCGCTGGCTTCGCGGAGTTCTTCTGGTTGTTCGAACGATCCACCCCCATCTGTACCAACCCCTACCCAATCCACCCCTTCCGTTCCCCTCCCCCTCCCCTCACCCTCCCCCTTCCTCCCACCATTTCTCCATCTCCTGTTTCCTTTTTCCCATTCGTCATTCTCCCTCCTCTCCTTCGCAGGTTCATCAAGCCTGGGGCCACCCGAATTGGTCTCTCATGCTTCTGTGCGCGCCTGTGTTTGCTTTCCGCAGCCTCGCCTGCAACGCCGTGACACGCGCCTACCTCGGCGCCTTCGGCGCCTCTTTTCTCGGAGACGTGCGCGTCGTTTCCGATGTCGCGGCGTTTCGGGCCCTGGAGAAGACCAAGCCAGACGACAAGGTTGGTTGCTTCGCCTCGCGGTTCGGCCCTGATTTCGTACCCCGCGATGTTCGCCCAGAAGGTCGTCGAGATCATTCGCCAGCTCGTGCCCGCCGACCTCGAGGAGAAGCCCACGGTTGCGGTTTGTTCTTCGTCGGAGGAGGCCTCTCCCCCAGCCCCCCCTGCCCCCCCCCCCCAGCCCACCCCCGCCCTCTCTTCCTCCCCTTCGCTTCCCCCCCAACCCCCCTCTCCATCACTTCCCCCCATCCCCGTCGCCCCCCCCCCCCCCCGCCCCCCTCTGCCCCCCCCCCCCCCCCACCCCCCCCCCCTCCCCCCGCCCCCCCCCCCCCTGCCCCCGCCCGCGGGAGGCAGCAACTCCCGACATGAAGAGGAGGCGCCCCCGAGCGAAGACAAGCCAACCGTCGAGCCAGGACTGGGATTCAGCGAAATAAGATACGTTCAGCGCGTATCCACTCGCGGCATCCGTCATTCTGGTGGCCATCCCCCAGAAACCACTTTATATTTTTGAAACTTGTCAAGAGAACGAGAGAAGGCTGGCGCGAGTGGGCTGGCGCTGTACATATCTGATTTCACCGAGGCGCCTGGCGTGGATTGGAGCCCCCACGCCCCCGCGCAGCGCATCATGGCCAGGACCATGGGCTACAAGGCCCCAGGCCCCGACCCCCAGCACGACCGCACCGACAAGCAGCCCCCGGCGCAGGTCGGCGAGGAGAGCCTGAAGCCCGTGGAGAAGGTCGGCGAGGAGAGTCCACAGCCCGTGGATCAGGTCGGCGCCAAGAGCTCACAGCCCGTGGAGACGGCCAGTGAGGAGAGCCCACAGCCCGTGGATCAGGTCGGCGACAAGAGCTCACAGCCCGCGGAGAAAGTCGGCGAGGAGCGCCTACAGCCCGTGGAGAAGGTCGGCGAGGAGAGCCCGAAGCCCGAAGTGGAGGCCGAGGGCGGGTACACGGTGCCGCCAGTTGAGGACGACAACGGGCCGTCGCTCGAGACGTTGCGAGAGATGGCCTTTTGGCTGAAGCACGGCTACGTCAGGCGAGATCTCGGCGCAGACAAGCGCGTTTCCTAGCACTCGCGACGAGTGCGCGCGCATTCAGACGGGGAAATTCAGTTGCGCTTACTACGTTCTCAATGTGTGTGCCACGCTTGGAAAACAAGCAAACGAACACAAATCTACGCGCGTTTACATGCTTACGTATGCACATACGTATGCAAACATGTAAAGGTATATGTGCATGTCCATGTACACATGCATGCACATGTACATTCACACATATATATATATATATATCCCGGGGGACGAGGTCCCCCGGCCGAGCCCAAGGACCTCGGGGGCGCATGGGGGTGCAGGGCCCCCGGGGCCGCTCGGAAGGGTTCCCGTTCGGCTCCAGAGACCGCCAGGGCGGGCTCCAGCCCAGCCAAGACAGCCCGCGAGCGCTCCAACACGCGCCAGCATGGCTTCCAGACGAGCCCAGCGGCCACCAACACGCCCCAAGCGGCCTCCAAGACGCCTCCCAAGAGAGCCCCAAGAGGCAAAAAACGTTATGTTGTTTCATTGTTTTTTCAATGTGTTTTGTCTTCTCGCTTTTCCTGCTTTCCGACGCTCCAAGATGGCCCAAGAGGCCCCCAAGAGAGCCCCAGGACGGCCCAAGAGGCCCCTAAGCCGGCCCCAAGACGGCCCAAGAAGCCCCCAAAGGCGTCCCGAGACGGCCCAAAAGGCCCCCAGGACGGCCCAGGAGCCGCCCAAGACAGCTCCACGAGGGCCCCGCCATGGCCTGAAGACTGCCTAAGCGAGCCCAGCGGACCTCCAACACGCGCCAGCATGGCCTCCAAACGAGGCCAGAAGCCACCAACACGCCCCAAGCGGCCTCCAAGAGGCCTCCCAAGGAGCCCCAAGAGGCCACAAACGTTGATTTTCATTGTTTTTTCTATTTGTTTTGCCTTCTCGCTTTTTCTGTTTTCCGACGCTGCCAGACGGCCCAAGAGGCACCCAAGACAGCCCCAGGACGGCCCCAGAGGCCCCTGAGCCGGCCCCAAGACAGCCCAAGAGGCCCCCAAAGGCGTCCCAAGATGGCCCAAGTGAGCCCCAAGACAACCCAGGAGCCGCTCAAGACAGCCCCAGGAGGGCCCCGACATGGCCTGACGACTGCCTAAAAGGCCAGCGAGCCTCCAACACGCGCCAGCATGGCCTCCAGACGAGCCCACAGGCCACCAACACGCCCCAAGCGGCCTCCAAGAGGCCTCCCAAGAGAACCCCAAGAGGCCACAAACGCTGATTTGTCATTGGTTCTTTCGATGTTTTTCGCGCTCTTGCTTTTTTTGCTTTCCGACGCTCCAAGACGGCCCAAGAGGCCCCCAAGAGAGCCCCAGGACGGCCCGAGAGACCCTTAAGCCGGGCCCAAGACGGCCCAAGACGCCCCCAAAGGCGTCCCAAGACGGTCCAAGAGCGCCCCAGGACGGCGCAGGAGTCGCCCAAGACGGCTCCAGGAGGGCCCCGACATGGCCTCAAGATTGCCTAAGCGAGCCCTGCGGACCCCAAGAGGGCCCCACGAGGCCGCAAGAAGCCCCCCGAGGCCCCCCAAGCGCCCCCCAAAAGGCTCCCTGGAGGCTCCCAAGAGGCCCAACAACTCCTCCCAATACGCCCCAGAGACTTCCAGTATGCCTCCAAAAACTGACCCCGAGAGGGTCATGCGAGGCCCCAAGACAGCCCAATGATGGCCACGCGAGAGCCACACCATACATTATGATGACGAGGAAGCGTAAGTAATGGTGGCGAGGGATGCTGATGACAAGGATGGAAGGGGAGCGAAGGATGAGGAGGACTGGGGAGTGACTCGAGGTGAGGAAGGACGAGAACGAGGCGTAGGAAGAGAAGGAGCGGCATATTGAAGAGAGCGGGGAGGACATGGAGGAGGCTGATGATGATGATGAGGAGGAGGAGGACGAGGAGGAGAGGAGGACGGGGAGCAGTGACGTAACCAGCCCTTAACATTTACGCTCCCAAAAGCGAAGGGTGCCATGAGCCGTCTCGGGCAAGTTCCTTCAGCGCTCTTTCCGTTTCCGTGCACAACCATTGGCCCATCCATGGAGCCATGACGGGGCCCAGGTCAGCGCCGAGGTTGTTCCCGGAGCTTCCAACAAGGTCTCCGAGTTGCACTTCCGCGTCCTGCCCCACCGACCCCGTACCCCATATCGGCTGAAGACATGATGCTGCTGCCTCCGCAGTCACCAGTCAGTATTCCCCTGCCTACTTTTACGGCATTGCAGGCTGCCATCCATATCGCGGGTCGAGCCGCCGCCCCCTGCACCTCCGCATTCGTGGTCATGGCTCCAGCTGTTACTGAGAGGCCGCGACACACGCGTCATAACCATCCAATTTGCAGTGGACTCCGAGCTCAGATCCCAGTCGAAGGCACCAACAAACGAGAACGTCAAAGATTTTGCAAGCGGTGCCTTTCGGCAGATACACGGTGTGCCCACCCCCAGTGCGAGGCCCCTGTAGCTCCACCCTTCCGACGGCCAAAAACACATGTCACGTCCATTTGCTTCACAACGCACTATTCCGACCCATGCCGCAATACCACGCGCGAGTGGAACTTGCGTAGGAACGCCCGCGTCGGCTGCCGCCTTCTGGCAACCAACAAATCATCTGGCCCGTGCTTTCCATGCTCTGAAGGCTCCCTGCCCTGTCGCTTCGCGGTGCTGGGGCGTCCTTCCCACGTCCGGCAAAAGGTCACACATGCATCAGGCTGGCTTCCGCAATGCGTTAACCATCACAACAACCATTCTTGCCCCTACAACCCTGGCCGGCAATTCGCCTGCGCATCGCCTGGCTGCCAGGAGGAACGGAGCGATGCAGCCCACAGTACTTGCGCCCCATGCCAAGCCGGACGTCGACCGTGCACAGTGTGCTTCTCGCGCCGAGGAGCGCCCGGAACTCCAGATCTGCGCGCTCACTGTGGCGGAGCCAGCCCAGCCGCCAGCCCTTCTAGCCGCTCCAGCGCAGTCTTCGACGGCGCTTGCATCTACGCCCTCGCGATGTAGCGCTCCGAAGTGCAGGGCGCCAGCGGTGCAAGAAAACACATCTCGAACGGGCGCGCAATGCCCCATGTGCATCGTCGGGGTCTTTCCTTGCGCCACGGCCACCTGCAACTTCCGCGCCCCTCGACAACACTGACAGCATTGCCTCGTCTGCCAACCGCCCGCCCTGCTCCACTTCTGCCGCGCGCACGCGTGTACGAACGTAGTCGAGTCGCCAGAGGACACTTTGTGTTGTCTTTGCACTTCGTCCTGTTTCCCATGCGCGACGCGTAGGTGCGACGGCCGTTCCACCCCTGGTTCAGCAGGCCTGCGTCGAACGTGTGGGCTGTCCACACCACAACCACTACCATCCCTCTCCAAACGATCCTACGAGCAAGCCGAACGCCCTTGTAGCTCGTCTGGGTGCAACGGTGTAGCTCAACGGAAGTCGTCCGACGGCCTCTGCATCGCGTGCATTCGGAAAGGGAAGCCATGTAGCAATCGTGCCATTGGGTGCGCTTTTCGCGTGGGCCCTCTCGGCACCGTGGTGGAATGTAGGCACTGTTGCCTCGCGGGGCCCCGTTGCCAGGGGCCCGGAAAGGCCGGCTGCCGCGCCCCCGCCCGCCATGGCGTGCGACGCGCAATGCCGCGCAACAACGGCATGTGCGAACGTTGCTTTAAACCTACATGTTCCTTCCCACTGTGCGACAGAAAGTTGACGAAAGCAATGTACGCCACCGGATACTGCCCCGACCACGTCCGACATGCCGCGGCAGCCACCGCCGCCGCCGGGCCCCATCATTCTCCGACGTCGGGGTCTTCTGGTGTCCCACACGCCCGTCCACGTAGCGATCCGTTGCAAGCACTCCGCAAGCAGGTGGGGGCAGCCGTCCGCATGTACCTCCGAGCACGTGACTCGCCGAAATGTTCCGTGCCGTGGTGTCGCCTCAAGTCCACCCGCGCAGCACTTCCGAACTCGTCCAGCTGTCCGCCCGCCTGCGCAGCGCATCGGAACTGGTTCGCAGAACCCGTGCCTGGGACTTCTCTTGGCGTACGCACCGGCCACTGCGCCGGCTGGTGGTCGACAGACGAATGGTGCAGCAACCGCGTTCCGAAAGGGTCGCTCTCTCCGACTGGCCACTTTCAAGGAGCCTGCGCAACGTGCGGGGCTCTGCACTTCTTCGCCGAACGCGCGCGTTGCCCGGCAGCACGCAGAAAGGACTTCGGCGCGTGCTGCAGGTACGGAGCCCTGGCTGGCATCCCCCTACTGCCTCCCGCTCCGGCCGAAATGGCTCAGCTCCTTCGTCCGGGTCCTTCCCACGACCACTTCATGCAGCACACTCGGTCGTACAATTGCGCCCTTGGATTCGCATCCTTCAACAGCGAGAGCACTGTCGCTGCACGGAAGACCCCCTGTCGGGCACCCGGGCACCGGGGCGCCCGGGCACCCGGGCACTGCAGGCACCCCGTCACCGGGGCATCCGGGCATCCCCCGGGCACCCGGGAAGGAGGAGGGAGGATGAGGAGGAAGAGAAGGAGAGGAGTGAACGTCGGGCAGGCGCCCAGCGCAATCCGAGCCGAGGGTAGAGCCAGAAGGAGTAGGAGGTGGAGGGGACCGGGAGGACCGTTTCGGCCGTTCGAAAAAACACCTCATCCATGTCCTCCTCCTCCTCCTCCTCCTCCTCCTCCTCCTCCTCCTCCTGCTCGTTCTCTTCCCCCTCCCTTCCATAATCAGACTATTCCTCCGCCGGCTCGGCTCGGCCCGGCCCGGCCCGGCTCGGCCAGCGGAGGACGAGGAGGGAGGAGGAGTGGGAGGATGAAGACAGGACAGAGGGGGGAGTAGGACGACGAGGAGGAGGAGGAGGAGGAGGAGGAGGAGGACGAGGAGGAGGAGGACGAGGAGGAGGAGGGGGAGAAAGAGCGAGGAGGCGGGGAGGGACATGGGCAAGGGGAGGCGGATGAGGACTAATTTCGTGGAGGAGCAGGCGTTCGCAACCGGCGCAGCATCCAGGCAGAAGAGGAGGAGGAGGAGGAGGAGGAGGAGGAGGAAGAGCAGGAGGAGGAGGAGGAGGAGGAAGAGGAGGAAGCGCAGGAGGAGGCCCGGTTCGCCTGAGACATCCTCAAAACTCTGGGCTCTGGGTTCCGAGACGTCCTGACCTGAGTTGGTCAGACCACTTTCGCCTGAGACATCCTCGAAACTCTGACCTCGGAGGTGCCCTGCCCCACGGTGGTCCGGGCACTTTCGCTTGAGACACGCTCGCATTTCTGGGTTCCGAGACGCCCTGAGGTGAGGTGTTCATTCCGATCTCGCCTGAGACATCCTGCGATCTCTGACCTCGGAGGTGCCCTGCCCCATGGTGGTCCGGGCACGTTCGCCTGAGACATCCTCGCAACTCTGGGTTCCGAGATGCTCTGAGCTCTGACCTCGGAGATACATTGCCCCAAGGTGGTCTGGCCACTTCCGCCTGAGACCCTCGCCACTCTGAGTTGCGAGATGCCCTGAGCAGGTGGTCTGGCCACTACCGCCTGAGGCATCCTCACAACTCTGACCTCTTGGGCCTCTGGGGGGGCCTCTTGGGCACTCTTGGCCAGGGCCCAGAAACAAAACCAGGCCAGGGCCCAGAGACAAAATCCGAAACGCCCCAGAAACAAAACTTGAAACACAACTTGAAACAAAACCATTGAAACAATTGTCCGGCTGTGGAGCCGCCTGTCGGGACACACCGCCCTATGCATGTGTGATGTTAATTCATGCGCGCCCCGTATGATTCACACATAGGTATCATATTCAGCTGGGGGGGCATCGTTGTATATCTGTATATCTGAGACCACAGCACATCAATGCTTACCAACCAATCGGGACCGAACCCGCCGCGCCATTGGAGAGCGTCGAGGGCCGTGGCCCGCGGCGGGCCCTGGACGGGCACACTTTGAGCCCTTTGTTGGGCACTGGCAGAAGCGAGATGAACCAACGCATGCCCACGTGTCCGCACGCGCCGTCGATGTTTGTAGCGCGCGCGAGCTCGGCAGCTCTCACTGCTGCCGCTGCTAGCCAGGGAATTGCGTGTCCGCGCTCGCCTTCCAGAGCCAGGCCCCGTTCCGAACCAACACCGCTGTCCAGAAACAGTTAGTACGAGGTGCCTTTGGAGGCCTCGCGATGGTTCGTCGCGGATTGGAGGCTCCTTGTAGCGAGTGGCGGTGCCAGCATCGTGCGCGCGCGTTGGCAGGTGATCCCGCTATCTGATTGACGCGGTTTGTACGTTTGCGATTTTTGCTTCGTGCGTGTGCTGTGCCCAGTGCGGCACGCTGCGCCTCGCGTGCTTGGCCTGCTGCTGGTTTGCCCGGCGCGCGCGTGGCGCGCGCGCGTTGGTCGAGGGCGGCCCTCGATTTGTTTCGTGTTTGTTCCAGGCCCTCCTGCGCGTCAGGTCTTCGCTTGCGCTTTTCGCTTCATCCCTTCTGTTTGTCTCTCCTCTCCTCTTCTCCTCTTCTCCCCCTCCTCTTCCTGCTCTTTTTTTTCCGCTTCGTTTCCTCATCTCCCATCCCCTATTATATTGCGTGGTATGTCTTCGTTTTGTGGCCGCGCCACGGCAATTTCAGCGCGCCCTTCGCGCCGCGCGCTGTTCGTTGTCCCCGAGCGATTTGTTTTTGAAAGTCCCTGTGGTGCGCACCGCGCGCCAGTGCCGCGACTAGTCTAGCGCGCCCATCGCGCAGTTCGCGGCCCCATGTGCAACCCTGCCGACGCGATGTGGCCGCGGGCCGCCTCCCCGACCATTCCTGATCAACGTTCGCAGGTTTCGTGGCCCCACGAGGAGCTCGACCGAAATCCCGCAGAGCACAGGCCGCACGCCGCGGCCCAGATTTTTTGAGGCCGCCCATTTCGCGGTTCGCGGCTCCATATTCTTGGAATTCCATCGACGACCCCTGCGGCGCAGGCCGGGCGCCGCGCCCTGGCCATTTCGTTTCGCCCGCCGCGCCATTCGTGCCCCCATAGGGAGCACCACCTGATGCGTTGTGGCATAGGCCGCTGGCCACCGCCCAGACCATGTCAGCCCATTCAGAACACGATTCGCGCACCCCCGGGGAGGTCTACATATTTTTCCACCGGACGCATGCCACCGCGCAGACCGTTGCAACAGGCCCATCGAACGGTTCGCGGCCCCATTCGCAGCCCCCCAAGGGTTTTGTCGCACAGGGCGCATGTTGCCGCCCAGACTATTTCAGATCGCTTGTCATGTGTTTCGTGGCGCCATTAAAAAGGGTTCCGCCGAAGACGCTTGCGTCGCAGGCCGCGCGCCGCCGCCCAGACCACTTCAGCTGTCCTCACGCGATCTGCGGCCGCATTCGGAAACTCCATTGAAACGTTTTCAGGCACAAAACGCACGCCGCCGCCCAGACCATTGAGCACGCGCCCCTCGCACTTCGTGGCCCCATATGGAACCCCGCCGAAAGAATTTGCGGCGCGTGCCGCATTGCGCCGTACAGACCATTTCAGCAACATTGCTCACATGCTCAGTAGCCAAATTTGGAGCGCAGGCCGCATGCCGCCGCCCCCAGCCAATTCATCGTTGCCTCTCGCGGTCCGTGGGCCCATGCGGAGTTCCACCAGAGAATGTTGTGGCGCAGGCTGCTCGCCGCCGCCCATGCCACTTCGTCGCAGTCTTCGCGCGGTCGGTGGTTTCGTGGGGGGCTCCACCGAAGGCCCTTGTGGTAGATTTCGCATGCGGAGTCGCGCGTGTCGGGCGGTCTTGTCTATTTTTCGCACTGCGTTCAGACATGGTTGGCTTTTCGCAGGGTTTATTTTGTCTCGGATGGGGCAAAAGGAAGATGCGGGCAAATGGGCCAGCACGATGGGCAGGAGCGACGACCAAGGTCATTATTGGAAGGATGATGCGGGCGAGGGGCGCCTCCGATGATTGGCGCTCAGACTACGCTGTTTCCAGCCTTTGAGCGAGCAGTATCTCCCAGTTACATTCTATTCTGGCGAGGCTCGGAACTGACACTGTGGGCGGACGGCGCTGGGGGAGGGATCAACGAGGGAGGCTTAGGAGCAGAAGTGAGGGGGGGAGGGGCAGAGACGGGGGCGGCGGGCAGGGTTGGGGGTGGGGGCCAGAGGGCTTGCGGGGGAGTCCATTGGAGGCTCCGCGAGGGCCCCCATGGGCCCGCGGTGGGTCCGGACTCCCCCCCCCGCGGTGGGTCCGGACTCCCCTCGGCATCGTTTTTTTCCACGTCTGAGAAGACTGCCGAGGGGAGTCCGAACCCACCGCGGCCCCCATGGGCGCTCCCGCGGCGGTGGGTCCGGACTCCCCTCGGCAGTGGTTTTGGCCATGTCTGGGGGGCCTGGCACGGGCTCGGCAGGGCCCCCTGGGGCCTTCGATTCTGTTGCGACTGGGGATCCAAAGTGCTGTTTGGGTCCCAGAGTTGTCGTGTCGTTCGGGGTGTGGGCGGGGGAGTATGTTGCCTCCAGATTACGCCGCACTGGGTGCGCGAGAATGAGCTTGTGGAGCCTGAGCGGGGCCTGCAGTGGGCCGTCCTGGAGCTGTTTTGAAGTCTTGTAGCAGTGCCATGTTAGGATTTCGTGTTTTTCTTTCGGTGGGCATCTTGGCGACTTGGCGGCTCTCTGGCGCCCAATGGGGATCGATGGGCCGTTTTGGAAGCCCTGGGATTGCATTGCAGCGGACTCCGTTTGCCTTCGCGCCGTCGTTCGCACGCCGTGGGAACGACGCGGAGGCATTTTAACCAATCGAAGAGTAGTGTGAAGGAACTTTTGGAGGCCGTAGTTTTTTCTCAATCCTCCTGTCCGTTGGGTCTTCGTTGGGAGCCCGGAGCGCTGAGCGCCTCATCTCCTGCCTTCCCCCTCCTCTACCACCGCCTCCTCCTCCAGACCGCTTCAGTCCGTCATCATATATCCTCTTCTCTCCTGTGTGGTCGGTCTTCGCTTAGGAGTATCCGCCAATGCAGTTCCGCGCACCTCTCGAACGATTCGTGGCCCCATAGGGCTCCGCCGAAGGCCCCTGTAGCAAGGGCCGCTCCCTTCTGCCCGATGCCAATTCAGCGCGCACCCCGCGCGGTTCGCGGCTCCTGAAAGGGCGTTGCGCCGAACATTCTCGTAGCAAAGGATGCGCACCGCCCGCCCAGACCACGTCAGCGGGCCCCTCGCTCGATTCGCGGCCCCATCGGATAGCATTCCGAAGGCCTTTGAAGCGCAGGCCACTTGCCAACGCCCAGACAATTCCAGTTCCCCCCTCGCAAAATTCGCGGCCCCATTGGGAGTTCCACCGAAGGTCTTTGTAGCGCAGGCCGCCCGTCGCCGCCCAGTCCACCCGAGTTCTTTATTCACGCGGCTCGTGGCCCCGAAGGGGGCCCCGCCGAAGCTTCTGGTAGCGCGGGCCGCATGCCGCCGCCCAGACCGCTTCAGGTCTTTATTCACCCCGTTCGTGGCGCCATAGGAAGTTCGGCTGCCGACCAGCACACATGTTCAACGCAATTCTTGCGCGCGCCGCGGCCTCGTGGAGGTTTACACCGAAGGCTTGTGATGCGCGCGCCGCACGTCGCCACCGACAGTATTGCGGCGCACTCTCACGCGGCTCGTGGCCCCACAGGATGCAACGCCGAAGGCTTCTGTCGCGCTGGCTGCTTGCCGCCGCTCAATCCAATCCAGCACCCCCCCTCACGCAGTTCGGTGCCCCATAGGGAGCTCGGCCGAAATTCTTTGTCCCGGTGCAGGCCGCATGCCGTTGGCCAGACTATTTCAGTTTATAGTTTTTGCAGTTCGGGGTCCCATGCGGCGCCCCGCCGAAGGCTTTTGCGGCGCAGGCCGCTTTGCGCTATTTGGACTATGTCAGCACGCCCTGATACGGTTCGTGGCCCCACAGAGAACGTCACCACATTGGTTTTGAAGCACAGGTCGCTTGCAGCCGCCCAAACCATTGCAGTTTTTTCTTCATGCGGTTCGCGGAGTCATGGGGAGCTCCACCGAAGGCCCACGTAGCACAGGCCGCGCGCCACCGCCCGGACCATGTCAGCGCAGTCTTCGCGCGGTTCGTGGCCTCCAGGGGGGGTGCACCGAAGGTTGTTGTGGCAGAGTCCGCATTCACACTCGATGTGTTGGCGTGCGTCGCGTACGAATTGCGTTCTGAAAAAAGGTTTGCTTCTTCGCAAAAGTGAGTATAGGTGAATATGTGTGGGGTTCGTCGTGAAGTTTTTCCTTGAACGTGTAGAACTGCGCCCCGAAAAGAAAACGAGTTTGGCGTTTGGACGGCCGGCAATGTAAGTCATGCCCAAGTTGCAACGCGCACTCTCTTGAGCTTAGCATGATAGGTGCCTTCAACGTCAGCCCCGATCTTGGGCAAGCCACGCGCGGCGCTGCAGACATTCCGCAATACCTACTTCACCACAAGTATGCGTGAGGACCGCTTATAGTGGTACACACCTGCAAAACGCGCAAGGCAACACAATTGTTTTGTTTCGCTTCGCGACGACAGAACTACATTGTGGACCAGCAAGACACATTACACATGACAGCAACACCGTAGCACATGATGCAGCCAGCCCTGACTACCCTCGGAGGACGCGGTGGGTTCGGTCCCGATTGCTTCGTAGTTACTCAGCACACGTATATCTATGAACATCTGTGACCTCATATCATACGTACATGTATCTACATGCATGGTACAGCATCTTACGTACGTGCATGTAATTACATGCAGTGTGTCAATGCTTACGTATGTGTGTGCATATGCATGGTTTCACATCTACGTATGTGTATGCATATGCATGGTGTAACATCTCACGTATGTGCATGTATACGCATGGTAAAACATCATACGTATTTATTCATATGACGGCGCACCAGGTCCGTGCGCCCGGGGCTGGCGCCGTTACCACAAATATGGGCTCCGGGGCCCTCGGGGAGCCCCGGGGCCTCACAGAAGACCGCCAGAAGGCACCAAGGAGGCCCGAAAGGCTCCAGAACAGACCCGGGACGCCCGAAGGTCGCTCCCAGACGCCCAACATGGCCTCCAAGGCGGCTTCAGAAGCCCCCAAGACACCCCAAGCGACCCCCAATAGGGCCCCAAAGAGAGCCCCAAGGGGCCAAAATAACCCCATTCCCTTCGTAAAACGTATATGTTTAACATATTGCTTGTTTTCGCTGTCGGTCCGGCCGAGGACGCGCCCCAGAGGGCCCCAATACAGCCCCAGAGAGCTCCAGGACGGCCCACGAAGGGCCCAAGACGACCGCAAATGTGGGCCCCGGGGCCCTCGGGGAGCCCCGGGGCCTCACAGAAGGCCGCCAGAAGGCGCCAAGGAGGCCCCAAGAGGCTCCAGAACAGACCCGGGACGCCCGAAGGTCGCTCCCAGACGCCCAACATGGCCTCCAAGGCGGCTTCAGAAGCCCCCAAGACACCCCAAGCGACCCCCAATAGGGCCCCAAAGAGAGCCCCAAGGGGCCAAAATAACCCCATTCTCTTTGTAAACGTTTATTTTCAACATATTGCTTGTTTTCGCTGTCGGTCCGTGCTTGACGACCTCAGAAGCTCCCGAGACCGCCCCAATACGGCCCAGGACGCGCTCCAGAGGGCCCCAATACAGCCCCAGAAAGCTCCAGGACGGCCCACGAAGGGCCCAAGACGGCCCAAGAAGTCCCCAAGACGGGCCCGAGAGGGCCCCAGAGGAGGAAAGCCACCATCGAATTCCAAGCTTTCGACCCCAAGTGGCTCCAGGAGGCGCCGAGAAGCCCCCAAGAAGCGCTCGGAAGGCTTTTTTTGCTATGTTTTTTGCATTCTCGCTTTTTCGTGTTTCTCGCGCACCGCCCAAGAGGCTTCCAAAACCGCTCCAAGACGGCCCAAGAGGCTGCCAAAAGAACCCCAAGACGGCCCGAGGGAGCCCCGAGACGGCCCTAGAGCCGCCCAAGACGGCCCAAGAAGGTCCCAAGAAGGTCCCAAAAGGGGCCCAAGAGAGGGAACGCGAACCGAAAAATCAAGCTCTCCGCCCCGAGATGCCCCCAAGAGGCCCCAAGATGCCCCCAGGAAGCCCCCAAGAGGCCCCAAGAGGCCCCCAAGAGGCCCGAGAGGCCCCCAAGAAACCCAAAAGAGGCTCCAAGAGGCCCCAAGACGGCACCCAAAAGGCTTCAAAACTCTAAGAGGCCCCCGAAGACGTGCCAAGAAGGTCCCATGACGATTTCCAGAAGGAGTCCAGGATGCTCCGAGGAGGCCCCAAGAGACCCCCAAGAGAGCCCAAGAAGTCTCCAAGAGGCCCCCAAGCGACCTCAAGCATCCAGGAGGCCGGAAAGAGGCACACAAGAGCCCAGCGGTCCAGGAGGGGGCCGAACGAACATTTCCAGCCCTGGGCTCCCAGAAGCCCAACAGCAACCCCCACGTAACTCGCAAGACCCCCCCCCGACGCCTCCCGAGATGCCCAAAAGGTTTCCCAGACAGCCCCAGATGCAACAAAAAAATTATCCCGGCAAAGCAACCTAACAGCGATGTGTAGAAGCATATCTGAAAGCATTCCCCTTAAGATTCAGATGAAAATCCAGTTGTCGAATTCTGCTGTTCTCGCAGTCGTAGTCGCATTCGCGATGACAGTCGCAGCGGCAACGGCAGTCGCAGTCACAGCCTCAGCCTCAGCCTGCCTCAGCCTCAGCCTCCTCCTGCTCCTGCTCCTCCTCTCCTCCTCCTCCTCCTCTTCCTGGTCGTCCTCCTCCTCCTTGTCGTCCTCCTCCTCCTGCTCGTCCTCCTCCTCCTCCTCCTGCTCGTCCTTCTTCTCCTGCTCCTCCTGCTCCTCGTCCTGCTCCTGCTCGTCCTCGTCCTCCTGGTCTTGCTCGTCCTCCTCCTCGTCGTGCTCTTGCCCCTGCTGAAAATGTGGCCCAGGAATGGGAGTTCTGGGAAGTCGAAGAGCACGAAGTTCCCTACAGTTGGCTACGGGCATTCAAAATGTGGCCCGGGAATGGAGTTCTGGGAACTCGAAGAGCACGAAGTGGCCTACAGTTGGCTCCGGGCATTCAAAATGTGGCCCGGGAATGGAGTTCTGGAACTCGAAGAGCACGAAGTGGCCTACAGTTGGCTCCGGGCATCCAAAATGTGGCCCGGGAATGGAATTCTGGGAACTCGAAGAGCACGAAGTGTTTGACTGTTGCATCCGGCCCTCCAGAATGTGGCCCGGGAATGGCGTTCTGGGAACTCGAAGAGCACGAAGTGTGTGACTGTTGCATCCGGTTATTCTAAATGTGGCCCGGGAATGGCGTTCTGGGATCTCGAAGAGCACGAAGTGTGTGACTGTTGCATCCGGGTATTGAGAATGTGGCCTGGGAGTGGAGTTCTGGGAAGTCGAAGAGCACGAAGTGTGTGACTGTTGGTGAAAAACGAGCCCGGCACCCTGCCGCCCGGCAACTCCCAACACCTGCCCGGACCCCCCTGTGGAGTGATCTGTGAGCTCTTTTTAGACCACTAGAAACCTATCAGTCTTCGCTGTTAGGTACAAACAAGTTGTCGAATTCTGCTGTTCTCGCAGTCGTAGTCGCATTCGCGATGACAGTCGCAGCGGCAACGGCAGTCGCAGTCACAGCCTCAGCCTCAGCCTGCCTCCTCCTCCTCCTCCTCCTCTTTCTCCTGCTCCTCCTCCTCCTCCTCATCCTCCTCCTCCTCCTCCTCCTCCTCTTCCTCCTGCTCGTCCTCGTTCTCGTCCTCCTCGTCTTGCTCGTCCTCCTCCTCCTGGTGCTCTCTCCTCCTCCTCCTCCTCCTCCTCCTCCTCCTCCTCCTCCTCCTCCTCCTCCTCTTCCTGGTGGTCCTCGTTCTCCTCCTCCTGGTGCTCTCCCCCCCCCTCCTCCTCCTCGTCCTCCTCCTCCTCCTCCGCCTCCTCGTCCTCCTCCTCCTCTTCCTCCTCCTCCTTCTCCTCCTCCTCCTGGTAGTCCTCCCCCTCCCCTCCTCCTCCTCTTCCTCTTCCTGGTCGTCCTCGTTCTCGTCCTCCTCGTCTTGCTCGTCCTCCTCCTCCTGGTGTTCTCTCCTCCTCCTCCTCCTCCTCCTCCTCCTCCTCCTCCTCCTCCTCCTCCTCGGCCCAACGTGGCCTCGTTCCCTCCTCCTGGTACTCCACCCCCCCCCCTTCCTCCTCCTCCTCCTCCTGTCCTCGTCCTCCTCCTCCTCACTCCTCCTCTTCCTCCTCTACCTCCCTCCTCCTCCCCCCCCCCCTTCCTCCTCCTCCTCCTGGTACTTCCTCCCCCTCCTCCTCCTCCTCCTCCTCCTCTTCCTGTTCGTCCTCCTCCTCCTGGTCGTCCTCCTCCTCCTGCTCGTCCTCCTCCTCCTCCTGCTCGTCCTTCTTCTCCTGCTCCTCCTGCTCCTCGTCCTGCTCCTGCTCGTCCTCGTCCTCCTGGTCTTGCTCGTCCTCCTCCTCGTCGTGCTCTTGCCCCTGCTGAAAATGTGGCCCAGGAATGGGAGTTCTGGGGAGTCGAAGAGCACGAGTTTGCTAGCAGGTTGGCTACGGGCATTCAAAATGTGGCCCGGGAATGGAGTTCTGGGAACTCGAAGACCAGGAAGTGGCCTACAGTTGGCTCCGGGCATCCAAAATGTGGCCCGTGAATGGAATTCTGGGAACTCGAAGAGCACGAAGTGTGTGACTGTTGCATCCGGCCCTCCAGAATGTGGCCCTGGAATGGAGTTCTGGGAACTCGAAGAGCACGAAGTGTGTGACTGTTGCATCCGGCCCTCCAGAATGTGGCCCGGGAATGGAGTTCTGGGAACTCGAAGAGCACGAAGTGTGTGACTGTTGCATCCGGCCCTCCAGAATGTGGCCCGGGAATGGCGTTCTGGGAACTCGAAGAGCACGAAGTGTGTGACTGTTGCATCCGGTTATTCTAAAAGGTGGCCCGGGAATGGCGTTCTGGGATCTCGAAGAGCACGAAGTGTGTGACTGTTGCATCCGGGTATTCAGAATGTGGCCTGGAATGGAGTTCTGGGAAGTCGAAGAGCACGAAGTGTGTGACTGTTGGTGAAAAACGAGCCCGGCACCCTGCCGCCCGGCAACTCCCCAACACCTGCCCGGACCCCCCTGTGGAGTGATCTGTGAGCTCTTTTGAGTCAACTAGAAACCTATCAGTCTGCGCTGTATAAGTACCGGGATTTATCCCGGCAAAGCAAACTCACAGCGATGTGTAGAAGCATATCTGAAAGCATTTTTTCCCCTTAAAGATTCAGGATGAAAATCCAGTTTCGAATTCTGCTGTTTCTCTGCAGTCGTAGTATCATTTTCGCGATGACAGTCGCACGGCAACGGCAAGTCGCAGTCACAGCCTCAGCCTCATCCTGCCTCCTCCTCCTCCTCCTCCTCTTTCTCCTGCTCCTCCTCCTCCTCCTCCTCCTCCTCCTCCTCTTCCTCCTGCTCGTCCTCGTTCTCGTCCTCCTCGTCTTGCTCGTCCTCCTCCTCCTGGTGCTCTCTCCTCCTCCTCCTCCTCCTCCTCCTCCTGCTGGTCCTCGTTCTCCTCCTCCTGGTGCTCTCCCCCCCCCTCCTCCTCCTCGTCCTCCTCCTCCTCCTCCTCCTCGTCCTCCTCCTCCTCTTCCTCCTCCTCCTCCTCCTCCTCCTCCTCCTCCTGGTAGTCCTCCCCCTCCCCTCCTCCTCCTCCTCCTCCTCCTCCTCTTCCTGGTCGTCCTCGTTCTCGTCCTCCTCGTCTTGCTCGTCCTCCTCCTCCTGGTGTTCTCTCCTCCTCCTCCTCCTCCTCCTCCTCCTCCTCCTCCTCCTCCTCCTCCTCCTGGTGGTCCTCGTTCTCCTCCTCCTGGTACTCTCCCCCCCCCTCCTCCTCCTCCTCCTCGTCCTCGTCCTCCTCCTCCTCCTCCTCCTCTTCCTCCTCCTCCTCCTCCTCCTCCTCCTCCTCCTGGTACTCCTCCCCCTCCCCTCCTCCTCCTCCTCCTCTTCCTGGTCGTCCTCCTCCTCCTGGTCGTCCTCCTCCTCCTGCTCGTCCTCCTCCTCCTCCTGCTCGTCCTTCTTCTCCTGCTCCTCCTGCTCCTCGTCCTGCTCCTGCTCGTCCTCGTCCTCCTGGTCTTGCTCGTCCTCCTCCTCGTCGTGCTCTTGCCCCTGCTGAAAATGTGGCCCAGGAATGGAAGTTCTGGGAAGTCGAAGAGCACGAAGTTGCCTACAGTTGGCTACGGGCATTCAAAATGTGGCCCGGGAATGGAGTTCTGGGAACTCGAAGAGCACGAAGTGGCCTACAGTTGGCTCCGGGCATCCAAAATGTGGCCCGGGAATGGAGTTCTGGGAAATAGAAGAGCACGAAGTGGCCTACAGTTGGCTCCGGGCATCCAAAATGTGGCCCGGGAATGGAGTTCTGGGAAATGGAAGAGCACGAAGTGGCCTACAGTTGGCTCCGGGCATCCAGAATGTGGCCCGGGAATGGCGTTCTGGGATGTCGAAGAGCACGAAGTGGCCTACAGTTGCATCCGGCCCCCCAGAATGTGGCCTGGGAATGGAGTTCTGGGAAGGCGAAGAGCACGAAGTGTGTGACTGTTGGTGAAAAACGAGCCCGGCTCACTGCCGCCCGGCAACTCCCAACACCTGCCCGGACCCCCCTGTGGAGTGATCTGCTGCTCTCTTTTGATCCCACTAGAAACCTATCAGTCTTCGCTGTTAGGTAAAAAACCCAATCTGATTTTTGTTAGGGCTATTGGGCTATACGGCTATCGGGCTGTAGGGCTATCGGGCTATAGGCCTATAGGACTGTGACCTATAGGGCCATAGGGCTATAGGGCTATGGGGCTATACAGCTATATGGGCTATGGGGCTATAGGGATATAAGGCTATTAGGGCTATAGGGATATAAGGCTATAGGGCTACAGGGCTATAGGGCTATACGGCTATAGGGCTATAGGGCTACTGGGCTATTGGGCACCCCCGGGCACCCGGGCACCCCCGGGCACCCCCAGGCACCCGGGCACCCGGGCACCCTGGCCCGGCCACCGAAATCGGCCACCCGGGCACCCCCGGGCACCCGGGCACCCGGCCCCGGCCACCGAAATCGGCCGCTCACCTCACCTCAGCTTTATATCCGCTAGGACCCCTACAGAAGCAAGCTCTGATTGGGGAACTGCGTTTCCCAGACAGCCCCAGATGCAACCAAAAAACTGCGATGCCCAGGGTTGCGTTTGGACAATCATTTCAAGACAAAGCCAGCCTTGGCCACGAAGAGCGCATCGGAGGCGGAAAGGAGGGTCGTCCGGTTGCAGACCGGACCGGGCCGCAACCAGGCCCGGGGGCCCGGGGGCCCAGGGGCCACGACCTCTACCACAAATGTGTGGCCCGGGGGCCCGGCCAGACCTTGAGAGGCCCAAAATCGCATCGGAGGGCGGTTCGATGAGCGTCACGGCGGCCCCAGCCAGCCGCCCACCACCCTGAAGACGGCTTTGACGGATCGGATCACAGGACGTCTCCATCGGCCCCAGAGGCTTCGAAGACGCCTCGTAACCCGTGCAATTTGCCCCACGAGGGCCCCGAGAAGCAAAAATATATCCATTCCTTTCGTAAAACGTATATGTTTCCCGTACTCGTGATTTTCGTCTTCGCGCCATCCTTGACGACCTCAGGGGTCCCTAAGATTGCCCCTACACGGCCCAAGAGGCCCCCCAGAGGGCGCCAAGATGGCCCAAGAGGGTCCCAGGCCGGTCCCAGAGGCACCCAAAACGGCCCCAACAGCTTCCCAGAGGGCTCCTAGAAGAGCACAAGATAGGGCAATCCAACTGGAATTGCCAGCCCCACGCCCCAAGAGGGCGCCGGAGACCCCCACGAGGCCCCAAGCAGCCAACACGAGGTCTCCAAGACGCCTCATAACCCGTGCAATTTGACCTCCCAGAGGGCCCCGAGAGGCAAAATTGGCCCCGTTCTCTTCGGAAAACGTACATGTCAACCGGATTCGTGTTTTTCGTCTTCGCACCGAGCTTGTCCCCAAGAGGCCCCCAAGCAGACCCCAAGGGGCTTCCAATGTATGTATTTTTGTATGCATGTCTGTATGTATATATGGATGGATGGGTGGATGAATGGATGGATGGATGTATGGATGGATACGGATGGGGATGGATATGTATATGTATATGCATATGTATGTGTATGTGTATATGTGTACTTGTATGTGTATATATATATGTATGCACATGTATATGTATATGCGTATGTACATGTATATGTAAATGTATATGTATTTGCATGTGCATATTCATAGGTATGTTTGTATATATCTATATATGAATATGTATATGTACATGTATATGTATATGTATATGTACAGGTATATGTGTATGCACATGTTGATGGACATGTACTTGTATAGGTATATGTATATATACATGTACATGTACATGTAATGCACGCGCATATGTATATACGTATACATATATGCAAGCTGTTGTGTGTAGGTGCATATGTACATAGGCATATGCATGTGTATAGGTATGATACTATTTTCAAATATAGATGCATGCATATGCATATGCATAATTATATGTATAGGTGTATGTGTATGTATAGGTTCAGGTATGCGTATCTACATATGCTTGTGCTTATGTAGATGTGTATGTATACGTATATGTATACGTAGATGTATATGCATTTGTATATGTATTTACACATGGGTATGTATATGTATTTGTATACGTATACGTATATGTAGATGTATATGTAAATGAATATGTACATCTATATTTACATGTATGTCATATGTAGATGTAGCTGTAGATGTAGATGTAGATGTAGATGTATATGGAAATGTATATGTATATGCAGACGTATATGTATATGTCCATGTGTATATATGTATATATATATATATATATATTAAAAATAGAGAGAGAGAGAGAGAGAGAGAGAGAGAGAGAGATGTGGGTATCCCCGTGCACGAGGCCCGGGCGACCGGGGCCGCGACCACGACAGGGCATGGGAGGACCAGGGTTCCCCAGTCCGCTCCCAGAGCACCCCGGAGCGGCCCTGGAGCTCCCAGACTGTCCCAGAGAGCTCCCAGCTCAAGAGAGCTCCGAGAAGCATCCCGAGAGCCCGAAGAGGCTCAAATCCTTGATTTCCGTTGGTTTTTGAAATGTTTTTCGGTGTCTCGCGTTTTCGACCTCCCGGCGCTCTACGACAGCCGACGACGCCCCCAAACCGCCGAAAAGACCTCCAACAGAGCCCCAAGATTGCCCAAGGGAGCCCGAAAATTGCCTGGGACGAGCCTCAGACGGCCCAAGAGAGCCCCAGGACAGGCCCATGCTGGGCCCCACAGCGGGAGCGGGAGGCCCCAAGGCGGCCCTGATGGCCCGAACGTGGCCCCAGATGGGCCCAACACTGCCAATACACAGCCCAAGAGCCCTCCGAAATGTATGTATGTATGTGCATGTATGTATGTATGTATGTATGTATGTATGTATGTATGTATGTATGTATGTGTATATATACATGTTTACATACATATACACATCTATATATATACATATATATATATATATATGAAGTGTTGGTTCATGAATGGGTAGGGGGTCCCGGGCCCTCTGAAGTGCACTGATTTTCCGTCTGACCGTTTCGGGCCCAGCGGGGGGCGCCAAAAAACGTCAAAAGGGGCCGAGAGACGTCCAAGATGGCGCCTTGATGGCCCACGACCGGTCCGAGAGAGCCCAAGACCGCAAGAGCGTTCCAAAATCGGTCCAACATGGCTTTGAAGACAGCCCAAGAGAGCTTCAAGATGGCCAAGATGCCCTCAAAAGTGCTCCCACGAGGCACTCAGGAGGCGAAGCAAGTAGGTTTCCTCAATGGTTTTTGAAGGTTGTTCGTGTTCTCGCTGTTTCGTGCTTCCAACGGTTCAAGACAGCCCATGAGGCCCCAGAAACCAGCTCAAGACGGCCCAAGAGGCACCCAAAGAGGGCGCCACGACGGCGCAATAGAGAGAGCCCCCAAGATGGCCCAAAAAGTGCCCCAAGGCGGCCCTAGAGGCGCCCAAGATCGCCTCAAGAGGGCCCCAAGAGGGGCTCAAGAGGGGGAACACGAACCGACAATTCGAGCCTTCCGCCCCAGTAGGCCTCCAGGAGGCCCCAAGAGACCCCAAGAGAGCCCAAGAGGCCCCCTAGAGGCCTCCTAGAGGCTCCACGAGGCCCCACAGGAGCCCCCAAAGACGCCCCACGAGCATCCGTAGCCATTTTGGCTCAAGGTGGATCTGACTGCAGCGCGCAAGCGCTCATCATAGTTGCCCATCACCATGCGGACCCCGCGACCAGACCCCTGGGGCCCGAGGCTGCCCACTTTTCCCAAACTCCCCCCTCCCCCCGCGGTGCCCACTGTGTCCCTCGGGGTCCTTCGGGGGGCTTTCGGAGGGCCCGAAGGCGCTCCCCAGACGGTCCAGGAGGCTTCCGAGACGGTCCAAGAGTTCGTCAAGACGCCCATGATGGCTTCAAGACGGCCCGAGAGGCCCCCCAAGCGCTTGAAGAGGGCTTCAAGAGGACACTTATGAGGGCCGCAAGGAACACACATCGCCCTAATTCCTTTGGGAAGCGTCTATTTTGGGCATATGCGCTTTGTATTAATAGCGTCCACGACGGCCTCAGAGAACCCCAAGAGCGCCGCAAGACATCCCAACAAGGCCTCCAAGACGGTCCAAGAAGCTCCCAGGATCGCCCCAAAACGTCCCACAGAGCCCTCCAAGACGACCTCCGTAGGCGCCTGTGGATCCCAGAGCGCTCTGAGACAGTCCAAGAGGCCCACAAGACACCTCACTCTGCACCCCTCCCCGCTCCTCCCAGATTCCTCCCCATCCCTCCCCGCTCCAGGCAAGTGTGCGCGAGGCGGTTGTATCTCTGGCCGCGAGATCCTGCCAGTGTATACCTACATGTACGACCACCCTTCGGGTGATAAAGAGGTTGTGCGTGTGGTGGTGGGGGTGAGGAAGGGGAACCAACTGGAGCTACAACATAGCATTGCATCGCACAGCAGAGCATAGCATAGCATCGCATAGCATCGCACAACACAGCATAGACGAGCATCGCGTAGCATAGCATAGCATAGCATAGCATCGCATAGCATGTCATAGCATCGCATCGCATCGCGTCGCATATACTAGCATATCATCGCATGGCACAGTATGGCGTAGCATGGCATAGCATAGCATCGCATCGCACAGCATAGTATCGCATTGCATCACACCGCATAGCTTAGCCTCGCATTGATAACATAGCGTACTATGCGGGCCGAACCGTACAATGGCCGAAAGTCCGTCCAAACGGCGCTCTCGCCTCGGCGCGGGCAGCACACCGCCAGCGTCACCTGCACGCCGTGGCCAGCTTAAGTTTAAGAGCGAATCGTGAGGATGTCTCAGCAGAAACCGGCTTTCTTGGTTCAGATGGGCGGGCTGGACGACATGGGCGAATCAAACGCACGTTCGGGCCTGCGGCGGCCGCCCGGGACGGTCAGGGCACCCACAAGGCGCGCGCTCGCCGTCGACGGCGGGGCGCGGCTGCGGGAGAGCAGCCCGAGGCGAGGAGGCCCTCCCCCCACGAGCGATGCCCTGGCAGATTGGGCCAGTTTGATTGCCGCCAGTTTCCGTCGAACGCGTGCGGATCAAGGGTGCGACGGTGATAACGGATCATTGTGCAGGCAGTTGCACGTCTCGTGGAATATGTTGCGGCGTTTATTTCCGTGTTTTGCGTCGTGAATTCTTGTTATCCGTGTCGCGCCTCCGTCTACTCACTCCCTCCTCCTCCTCCTCCTCCCTCCTTTTCCATATCACGATCAGAATTATCGCGGTGTGACAGGCCTCGCACTTGGGCAACACAAGGGGGTGCCGCCAGGGGATAATTAGGACACTTACCGGTTCGTGCCCAGATTGTGGGGATGTCTCCAGCGGTTCGCTTGTTTCACGGATGTAGGCGCGTCTTTTTCAGGGCCGCGTGGTGTTCGCGATGTCGCAACAAACGTTGTTGGGCGCCACAATGGGGAGCGACCACGGGGTGGGACATTTGCCCACTTGCGGTCAGCATTCGGGGATATCTCACGCGAGACGTTGGCTTTTTGAGGTGGGTGTGCTTTTTTTCAGGGCCGCCACGAAGGAAGCGAATACTCGGATCAGTCCCGGCAGTCGCCGCGGTACTGGGAAGACCGTCGGATCGATTATTTCGTTGTCGATTTTTTTTGGCGCGTACCGTTCAAACCTTCAGGGTGGCCCAGTGTTGGCAAATTTTGCGCGGTGGTTGCACGACGAAGGTGGGCGCACCATAGAACCCTTCACGACAGCCCATCGTTGTAAAGATTTTCGTCGCGGTTGTAAGACGAGCGCGGGCACGGTGATCGCGCGCATTTGGGTGTTCACATTCGTTATGGCGCTCGCATGTGGTTCGCTAGACGTAAAATTTGTAAAGATCTTGGACGTGACAAATCTGTGATGAGCCTTGGCTAGGTCGTGTGCGGGCCTTCACTGGGTTCTGGGTAGGCCATGTATCAACTCTTGAAAGGCCGCCAGGTAAGCCTGAGGCAGGCATTGGATAGGCCGCCGGGCTGACCTTGGACAGGCCTGGGGGTTCGTGGGCAGGCATTGGGCAAGATCCGAGGGGAGCGGTGCTCTGGCGCCGCCTGGACCGCAGAAAGGAGACCCACCTTCTGCAGGCCCACGGCAACCTGGGGCCCCCCTTCACATTAGCTTGAGCTTGATGTTCTGCCTTCGCTGTGAGCGCCGCTCCATTTTCGATCCAAATTATTTGAAGTCCAGCTGTATGCGCTTGAGCTTGAACTTCCGCTCAACGCGCGGAAGCTTCGCTCCATTTTATAGTTCTCTTTTAGCTTGAGCTTGAACTTCCGCTCAACGCGCGGAAGCTTCGCTCCATTGCCATAATTTGTGGGAATGCCGAGACATTGGGTTTGCTCGAGGTGGGCCTTGGACGCTCTGGGTCGTCTAGGCCTTGGATAGGCGTAGAGTGCGTGAGGGGTGTGCCGAAATCGGGCCCATTGAGTCGTCTTGAGAGGTACGGAGCTGTTTCTTATGTCTTGTTTTGCCGATCGGCGCGGGCCCCCGCTCCCTCCTCCCCAAAGACCAGACCTTGGCTGCTTAAAGCGGTTGCTTCAACCGGGTTGATCAAGCACTGGGGCCCGCCCCCCCCTCTTCCCCCCGGTGGACACACGAGCTGCTGCTGTACGTGTGTGAGTTGTCTTCTCGAGGCGCCCCCCTGGGAATGAAACGAAGAGTATGTAGGCAGCTGAAGTGGGGTAATGCGGAATCCTATTTCGACCTGCGGCCCTCTGTATGTTTCATGGTTGCACGCCGAGTGGAACACGTCCACCGCGTCGACAACGAACATACTTTTTCGCGTTGCATGCCGAGTGGAATTCGTCCACCGCGCCCGCAACAGCTCCTCTGCCGCGTGGAATGCGATTCCATTGGTCCGCCAAAAAGGGCGTGGAAAGGAAAGGGATTGAGAGGGCTTGCTGAGAGGGGAATACAGGATTCAGGTCGACTGGGGCTCATGGCGTGCATCCGTGGGGGCATAGAGGGATGGTGCGGTTTGCTGATTGACCATGATTGATAGAAGTCTTTCTGCTCTCCGACGCAGCGAACCCTAGACCGTTGCCGAATCTTGCTAGAACCAAAGCGCGCGCGCAGCGCGCGCGTGGTTCTAGTATATATATATGTGTGTGTGTATACACGTACATGCTAATACATAACAGTAGCAGCAATAACCACAGGAAGCCGATCAGCCTGCCATGGCCACATGATCGGAAAACACACGTACAAGTAAACCAGATAGTTCTCTCTCGCCCCCATCCCCACTTCCTTGTTGATGCGATTCGCTCCACCATGTCCTCCACGTGGGAAAGGGCAGGGGCAGCGGGGGGGGCAGAGGGGGCGAGGGGGGCGATGGCGCGGGCGAGGCAGCGGAGGATCGGTCGCCAGCGCATGCTTCGGAGGCGGTCTCGCTCGCTCGATCTTCGCAATGCACTTTGAGACGGGGTTCACCCTTGCGCGCGCGTCGCCTGCGGGGGGGCTTAGATAATCGCGCATCGCGAGCGCGGGCGCCAGGTTAACCGCGCTTCGTTTTGTTTGGGGCCAGCGCGAGGGCGCGCAGCTGATCGGGCTTCAATTTAATAGGGCGCATAGCGAGGGCGCGAAGTGAACAGCTTCGGGCCAGCGCGGGGGGCGCGAAGGTAACCGCGCGGCGCGAGGGCGCGAGGCTGACCACGACCCGCGAAACTGGTGACCTGGGTGCTTGGGCCGATCAGATTTTCACGACATCGCCCCCCCCCCCGCCGCCCACCGCCGCGGCGCCTGGACTTGCGCAAGTGGCCGGCGACCCCCCAGAAGGGCCCCAAGCAGGGCCCCGAGGCCAAGAACTTCTCCAAGGACGGCGACATCATCGCGAATGCCAAGGGCTCCAAGCAGGCGCCGCCTTCGAAGAGCGGCGAACACGGCGTCAAGGCGCCCCCCCCCCTCGCCTCTACCTCGGGCCCAAGTAGAGGGGCAGCAGGGGGAGGAGGAGGAGGAGGAGGAGGAGGAGGGGGAGGAGGAGGGGATAGGGATAGGGAGGAGGAGGAGGAGGGGGGGCACCTTGCCCGCATCGTTCTGCCTTGGGCTAGCTCGAGGGCTTGAAGTTATAGGCGCATCGTTCTGCGTTGTGCCAGCTCAAGGGCGTGAAGTTCACCGCGCTTCGTTCTGCCTAGGGCCAGCGCGGTGGCCGTTAACCGCGCTTCGTCCTGCTTTGGGCGTTGCGGGCTTGAGCCCGAGTTCGGTTCCCTTCGAAGGCGATCCTCAAGCAAGGCAAGACCACCGACGAGATGCCTCGCCATTGGGATCGCCCAGTGTGCGGCGACCTCGTCGCCTTGCACGGCTCGAAGAAATCCTACGCTCTGTTTTTCGACACCGATTTGAAGAGGAGGCTGTTCCTTGGGGTTAAATGCGAAGCAGCGCAAGAATCGCGGTGCTCTCCCCTGCGAGATCATCCAGGATTCTTGCGAGAAGAAGTTGTGCAAGGCTAAAACGGTTGAGTATCGGGCCCGGTTGCTAGCCCCCAAGAAGGAGCAGTGATCAGGTTGCAGCTCTGTTCGGGGAATGCGAATGGAGTGGGAAAGCAAGGGGAGCGGGGAGGGGGCGGGAAGGCTGGTTGGAGAAGAAGGGGGGTGAGACAAGGAGGAGAAATTTCGGCGGGGGAGTGGGCCGACATTGCATCTCGTCGATGAGACGGGGCCGCCTCGCGTTTCATTTGGCGTGCTCGGCCGTCTGCTTACAGAGTCGACGATTGGGGCGTCGGCGATGATATGTGGTTGCCCAGCGATCTATGCTGGGCGCGCTCTGCCTTGTGATAAGAGTCGACGACTGGGGCGTCGGCACTGCGCGCGCATCGAAAATGTCGCCCAGTAAGTGCCTGTCCTTTGTTGGAAGTAAACCTTTCTGGGGTCTCAGGCCTCGCGTTGCTGACGGCCTCCTACTTGAAACGCGTATTGATCGGGCTCGCTTCGCTCTGTTTTGTCGTTTTTGTTTTTCCAACCATCCTGTAGTGTTGGGTCCTCGTTTTGAAGAGACGGCGCCCCGCGTTCCTCTTCTCCCCCCCCCCTTGGCAGGGTTCGCACGCCTCCCCACCACCCATTTCGGCACGCCCCCTCACACGCTTCGCGGCCCCATAGGGAGCTCCACCGAAGGCCCCAGCGGCAGGGTTCGCATGCCTCCCCACCACCCATTTCGGCACACCCCTCACGTTTCGTGGCCCCATAGGGAGCTCCACCGAAGGCCACAGTGGCAGGGTTCGCATGCCTCCCCACCACCCATTTCGGCACACCCCTCACACGTTTCGTAGCCCCATAGGGAGCTCCACCGAAGGCCCCAGTGGCAGGGTTCGCATGCCCCCGCCCACCACCCATTTCGGCACACCCCTCACGCTTCGTGGGCCCATAGGGAGCTCCACCGAAGGCCCCAGCGGCAGCGTTCGCATGCCGCCCCCCCACCCATTTCGGCACACCCCTCACACGTTTCGTGGCCCCATAGGGAGCTCCACCGAAGGCCCCAGTGGCAGGGTTCGCATGCCTCCCCACCACCCATTTCGGCACACCCCTCACACGTTTCGTGGCCCCATAGGGAGCTCCACCGAAGGCCCCAGTGGCTGCGTCGCATGCCTCCCCACCACCCATTTCGGCACACCCTCACACGTTCGTGGCCCCATAGGGAGCTCCACCGAAGGCCCCAGCGGCTGAGTTCGCATGCCTCCCCACCACACATTTCGGCACACCCCCCACACGTTTCGCGGCCCCATAGGGAGCTCCACCGAAGGCCCCAGTGGCAGGGTTCGCATGCCTCCCCACCACCCATTTCGGCACACCCCTCACACGTTTCGTAGCCCCATAGGGAGCTCCACCGAAGGCCCCAGTGGCCTGGTTCGCATGCCTCCGCAGCATTCATTTCGGCACATCCCTCGCGCGCTTCGTGGCCCCGTGGGGGTTTCCACTGAAGGCCCTAGTGACTGGGTTCGCATGCGCCCCCTAAACCCATTTCGGCACACCCCTCACACGTTTCGCGGCACCATAGGGAGCTCCACCGAAGGCCCCAGTGGCTGCGTTCGCATGCCGCCCCCGCACCAATTTCGGCACACCCCTCACACGTTTCGTGGCCCCACAGGGAGCTCCACCGAAGGCCCCAGTGGCTGCGTTCGCAGGCCGCCCCCACACCCATTTCGGCACACCCCTCACACGTTTCGTGGCCCCATAAGGAGCTCCACCGAAGGCCCCAGTGGCAACGTTCGCATGCCGCCCCCACACCCATTTCGGCGCACCCCTCAAACGGTTCGCGGCCCCATGGGGAGATCCACTGAAGACGGTACTCACACCGGCAGTATTCACAACTGCATATGGCTGGGTCCTTCGCCAGGCTATTTGTTGGGGGGGGGGGGGGGGGGGGGGGGGGGGGGGGGGATACGGCGGCGCTGAGTCCTGCCTTGAGCCAGCCTTTGGGCGTGAAGTTCACAGCGTTTCTTTCTGTTGTGGGCCAGATCTACGGCGCGAACTTCACCGCGCATCGTTCTGCCTTGAACCAGCGGGAACGCGCGAAGGTAGCCGCGCTTCGTTCAGCGTCGGGGCCTGGCGCCCGCGATTGCGCGCTGCCGTCGGCACTCGCCCTGTGGAGCATCATAATTTCCTCCTCGGGCTCGCCCTCGGCTTCGCGCATTTCCTCCTCGAGCTCGCACTCGATCGCCCGCCTCGCCCCCCCCCCCCCCCCCCCCCCCCCCCCCCCCCCCCCCCCCCCAAGCCGCCCGCCCACCCGCACACACCCACACAACACACACACACACACACACACAACACACACACACACACACACACAACACACACACACACACACACACACACACACACACACACCCTTCCTTCCAAAAGAAAGGGTTGCGTGGGGTTTTGACCCATGCCAACCCGATAGCCGCCTCCTAAAAGGCCCAAGAGGCTTCCCCGAGGCACCCAGGGGGGCCATGGCTTCGGGCGGGGAAAATGCGCGCAAGCGGGCGCGCGGCGCCATGGGCGAGCTGAAGGCAACCGAGCAGGAGGAGCAGCAGGAGGCGGGCGCGGATCAGAAGGACCAGAATGAGGAGCCGCCGTGGATCTGCAGCAGTTGCTGCAAGGTCAGCGGGGGGCAGGAGGGGCGGGATGGGGAAGGGGGAGGTGGAGGATTGGGACGCTGGCGGAAGGGGGGGGGCATGGGGAGGAGAGAGGACGAGGAGGAGAAACATGAGGTCAGCGCTTGGAGGACAAGCGTGATCATACCACGTCTCGTTCTCCTCGGTCCAGGGGCTCCAGTTGCTGTCCATGGACCGAGGAGAACGAGGCGCGGCATGGCGAGTTCTTGGAGGCCAGATTCCTCGACCACCCCGCTTCGTCTTCCATCGCGGGGGAAGGAGTCGGCGACGGCGAGGAATGCGGGCGAGGATGGCGGGAGGGTCGATGGGGGAGTTGGATGAATAGGAGGGCGAGGCGGGGCGGGGGGGGAGGGGGCAGGGGGGGGCGAGAGGAAGAGGGGGGCCTCAGGGAGGGGGAGGGCGAGGGGAAGAGAGGACCCCCCCCCCAATCGCCCCCCCCCCCCGTCAAGTTCACGAAGCACACCTCTGCCTTCATCAAGCACCGCAAAGAACGACTCCGCTGGCAGAGGGGGGCCATCGACAACCTCGAGCGCGAGAACGAGGCGCTGCGCACTATCATCACGCAGGTGGAGAATTGACACAAGGGATTGGATAAGGGGATTCGAGGGGCCTTCTGCCCCCCCCCCCCCCCCCCCCCCCCCCCCACACACACACACACACGCGCACCATTTCATTATCCCCTTCGTCACTTACGCGTCCTCATCCGTCTCCACCTCCTCTCCATCTTCCCCATTTGTCTTCGTTTTAATCGCCCCTCCAACCTTTTTTCACTTCCTCCCCCCATCCAGCTCCTTGCCTCCTCCCTCGCTTAACCTCATCCTCCTCCTCGTCCTCTCCATCGCCCCCCTCGCGTTCGTTTGCGCGCGCCGTGCCCCTCGCGCGCCCCTGCCCAGAGGCGGCCCCGCGCGTGGCGATCCGCCCCCAGCTGACCTGAGCACGGCGGCGCGCTGGCCTTCTCCGACAGCCCTGCGTCAGGGACGGGTGAAATATCGAGGAGGAGGAGAAGGAGGAGGACGACGTCGGCGAAACGTCGAGCGTCGACGCTGGCGCCGACCCCTCGGCGTCGGCGTCGACGCGGGAGTTCAAGGTTGCACGCCGCCGAACCTAGAATCGACACATCCTGAACGGTCTGAAGGTTGGACTCCCGCCGGGCCTCCGAGGCTAAGCGAGGTGCGCGGTGTCAGAAATCAGAGCGAGGGTCGTCGCGAGACGAGCCCCATGTCCCCTCGTCTCCCTCCTCCGGTCTGCACCTCTCCCTCCACGCCCGTTGTCCAGCCCTCTCCCGCCTAGCCCACCTCCCCCCTACGCCCCCCGCCCTGATCCCCAGGTCATGGTCCGCCCAATTCCCGCCCTACCCATCCCTCTTCGAGGTTCCCCAGGCTTCTGGAGCCAGCGCCGGGCTCGTTCAGAGCAAATTTTGAAAACGGGAGCCTCTGTCCAGATGCCCATGGTGATTCCAGCCGCGGTGACGAGGAGACGGGGCGAGACGAATCCAGTTGCGGCGACGAGCGGGCTCCGCCGTGGCGACGTAGCTGACTATAGTAATCATGCGTATGTATATATACATGTATACACTCAACAACTCTGCATTTCAGATGTAAAAAAACTATACGTATAAATAAGACTGAACATATATATATATATACACGTATTAAAAATTAGATGTTTGATTTCACAATTGTGAATATTCAAACCGTATACAATGTGCTTAAGACATTACTAATGCATATAGAATACGATGTTTGTGGGTGTATTCATAAAACAGGTTATTAGCACATGTGTTACAAATGTTTGTCTAATTCTAATAATTATATACTGCTTCGAACACATATTCAAACACCTAATAAAACACTTTTAATATATATATATATATATATATATATATATATATTGTTTAACACATACGCCATATCATGTCTTATACGCGTAAACCAACCATCTGGAACATTAATTGTAACACATACATGTTGTTTAACAAACGTTTGACAAACGTTTGGCAAACGTTTGCTCAAGCGTTTGTCAAGTTGACAAACGTTTGTCAAACGTTTGTCAACCATTTTCTGTACAAAAAGATTTTGCATTTACAGATTAAGTATAATTCTGAGCTGCGTTTTATTATAAATGTTCGTATTCAGAAAGCAGTATATTTCGCATGTATACAGTTTAAAAGTATATCAGATTTGTTTCGGGTTTAGAACATCGTTTGTACATCACCAGGTATGCTACGTTTACAAATACGTTTCAATGTTTGATATGGTTTTCTAGCGTGCGTTCTGTCCACGGGGGCCCTAGCTGAGGCCTCCGGGCGTTCTGTCCCGGAGTGCTCTGGCTCAGAGGCAGGCCGAGACATCGGGGGCCCGCCCTGCGGCGCGCGCGACACCCCGCGGCGTGGGCAACGCCGCCAACACGCGGCGCTGGCAAGGCTGGCGCGGCAGCCAAGCACAAGGTCAAGGCCTTGCTGGGCCGAAACATTTGTTTCGTCTGGCCCCCTGGTCCTGGGCGCGACCCGCTGGTCGGGACTTGGGGCGTCCGCGGTCTGCACCCCTCTCGGGAAGGACGAAAAGAACTTCACGAACCGTGGTTTTCATTTACGCGCTAACGATCGCAGCGGCCGCGCCCGCCCCCCCCCCCCCCTCCCCCGATAGTTATTTCAATCGGTTTCGAGTCGGAGAGGTCACCATCTCGAAAAAGCCAGCCGCGAGGGCCCCCGCGCCCCCCGACGCTACGCGCGCTGTTTACGGCGACACTGGGAATTCGGTGTACTTTGAAGTTGTTTCGCTTAGATTGAACGTTGGTCGCTGTTGCAGGGCGTTCACGCCAGGTTGCTTATAGGTGTTACGTGCTCGGCGAGGGCCATGGCCCAAGAGGGGGCCTGTTGCTTGAAAGCTGTCCAGAAGAAGGGGAGGGGTTAAAACCAAGCAACTATCTCACGTGCAGCTTCTAGAATTTAAACACATGAGCACATCGATGGAGGGCGAGGGTGGCGAGCGACGCCCTGCGACGCCGACCGACATCCTAAGATCCAAAACCTTCAACCTGCACCGAAAAGAAACTGCGGGCCGAGCTGGCGCGGACGTGCCAGGGCACGACCTTCGAAGAGCGCAAGATCATCTACAGGACACTTCCATCGGAAGCGGGGGGGGGGGCACGGGGATATGAGGTCAGCGGCGGAAAACGGTGAGGGATTTGGGAATGACGAGGATGTTTGACATCGACATCAGCTTGGGGTGGCTGCCCATCCCAAAAAGTGTTCGCTGGCAGCTTCAGGGTTTGACGTTCCCATCCGTTCATCCTCATGTTCCTCCTTCTCTCCCTCCTCCTCCTCCTCCCAGGAAGCGCAGCGACGGTCAAGACGAGCTGGCCCTGCTCGCGGTCTTCAGCCCAGCGGAGGTAAAGCTGTTGCACAACAACTTCCGCACGGCCCGGATGAACAACCCCAGGGCGGAGTCGCAGTTCCAAGAGGTCGAGGCTCAGGGCATTCGCTTGGGCAAGAACAAGAAGAATACGGCGATGTTCATGGCACTCATGAAGGACGTTCGCAGGAGAAGGAGGATCAGGAGAGCGGGAGAGGAGATAGAGAGGGGGGGGGTATGCGTAGGCGGATGGGGGAGAGGCAAGAGGAGTGGAAGGGGGAGGCCGATGAGGAGGGGAGGGGGGGGGGGGGGGGGAACAGCTTGCTGTTCACCGTGTCGGGTGGTCTGGGCGCCCTCTTGGAGCCCTCTGGACATCAAGAAGCCCATTAGGACGTCCTGGGAGCATCCCTGGCGCCTCCAAAACGGCCCCACGAGGGCCGCTGCATGGCCCCAAGAGGGGCACAGTGTTCGATGGCATGGGCGCCCACTTGGAGCCCTATGGGAGCCGTCTTGGGGCCCACTAGGACCTATTGGAGCCCACTAGGGTCACTTACAATATAGGAGCGTTCTTGGTCCGCGTTGAAGCCCAGGTGCGCAGGGACCCCACCCACCCCAAGCGCAAGCAATACCTCGACGTGGAGGACTCGCACGAGAAGACGTTCGGGCGCGAGAAGACGCAGCAGGTGGGCTCGAGCGGCAAGATCAATGACAACGATGCGCTGGAGGATCTGCAGATCCGCTTCTCGCAAGGGAGGATGGTGGAAGACATGCGCAGAGGATTCAATTTTTTCGGCGTCGTCGCCGCCGTGGTCGTCGAGGCCGCCGCCATCGTCGTCGCCGTCGTCAATCAACGTCATCGTCGTTGTTCATCGGTAGTCGCCGCCGGCCGTCGGCCCCCGTCCGTCGTCGTTTTCGCCATCGTCGCCCCCCCTTTTCTCCTCTTTGCCTTCGTATATTTCGCCCTCGCCGTGGTCCGCCGTCGTGTTCGTTCATCGGCCATCGTCCTTGTCGTCTGTTTTTCGATGTCGTGGACGCAGCTGTCGGCGTTAATCACCATCGTCGTCTTCCTTCGCAGTCGTCGTCTTCGTCGCCCGCCGTCGCCACTCGTCCATTGTCGTCGCCCCTCGCCCATCGTCGTCGCCGACCTCGTCGAGGTCGCCCATTGCCGTCGTCGTCGCCGACGTCGTCTTTGACGGCTTCGTCATCGTTGTTTTCGGTCGACCTGGCATCTTCGTTTCGATTTCAAACATCAAGCGATCTCGAGCGGATTTCGACAACTACGGCATGGAGGACTCCGAGGATGGCGATGGCCAGGAGGGCGGCCAAGGGTCGGGGAGCAGGGCGGCGAGCGGGGACATGGGCCTCGCCGCCAACCGTGGCCGCGGGCGCGGGCGCGGCAGGGCTGGGAGCTCGGGCTCTGGGAAGGCGGCCGCTGGGAGAGCTGCCGTGGCGAAGGCCAGGGGCTTCTTGTCAGGGTTCAAATAGCGCCACAAGAGAGCCCCCGAACGGCCCCTGAAGGCCGCTGAGTGGCTGCGGGGGCCGTCTCGGGGCCTTCCTGTAGACCCAGTAGATGTCCAAGATTGCGCAAGTAGAACCACTTGATGGCCCCGGGGCTGGGAGGGTGAGGGGGGCTCCTAAGGCCTCCTCACCTACTAATCCCTTGGTTATCATCAAGTTCTAGTTGGGGGAAGCGGGGGGGCGCCCTCGCGGCCCCGTTCCAGCCCCCTGACTCGCGAGGCCAACCAGGCCAAGAAGGTCTCCTGGACGAGTTGCCGGGGGCCAATCAACCAGACTAGCATGATGACCTACGCTTACGCCATCAAGCAGTTGAACACGTTCTACGACGCGTCTTTAGATCGCCGCCTGCCGAAAGTTCATAAGGAATACTGGGGGTTCCAGGATGAGTAGGGGGCGAAGATGGGGCGCAGGAGGGCGAGGGTGGGGAGATGAGGATAAGAATAGGAAACGAATGGGGCTGAGGCTGAGGATGAATAGAGGGGAACAGGGAGGCGGCCCCGAAGGTGCCTCCCGAGGGTAGCTGCGGGGCTGACATTGGCCCCCCTTGGATGTTCCTGGAAGTGGTTCGGCCCTTTCTGGGAGGGCCCGAAGCCGAGGCCATGTTTTCAACGGGCCCTCCTTTGTGTTATTCGCCCTAAGCCCAGGATCTCGCGACTACGCTCCAGCGGGCCACCAGGCCCCCGGAAGGACATCGACGCGGCCATGAAGGCCTTTTGCCAACGGGGAATGGCGCGACGAGACGGGGAAGGGAGAGGGGGGGGGAGGCGAGGAGAACCTCACATGGAGGGGAGGGGAGGGAGGGGAGAGGGAGGGGAGAGGGAGGGAGGGGATGGAAGGGCGAGGGAGGGGAGGGCATGCTGCGCGCTGGAGTTAAGCGTTTGAGCCCGCCCTAGACCCCCCCCCCCCCCTCAAACGCAAAGTCGAGACAGCGTAAGCTTGCGGAACCCAAGGGGTGATTATTATCTTAGGTGCGGTTGTATATGCACAAGCATGTACAGGTTGTTCCACACGCATATTTACATATGCATGTGCGTGAACACGCACGCAGGTACATACATACGTATATGCATAAATACGCGCATGGTGGCGTAGAGTTGTGCGTTCAATGATGCGTACATTATGTAGAGTTGTATGCGAATGTACGTGTACATGTGCATGGGCATGTGCATATATGTCCACATGTTTATGACCATGCATGTGTATAATGTATTTGCGCAACTGTATACGTATATGTATATGCTGATGCTTGTTTATGTTTATGTAGATGTACATGTATATGGTTACGTGGATGTGGATAAATGCACATACACACATATGTGTATATATGTGAACATATATGCGTGTATATATGTACAAATACAGTCATACACAGTGTAAGTGTGGACTCGGATTTAGAGGATCCCAACCTCCGATTCGTTGGGAGGGCCAAGGTCTGACTTCTCATGGAGTTCTGGTGGATGCGAGAGAGCGGCGCCTGCCCAGGTGCTCACTGACCTCCGCAAGCACAGCGGCGCCCTCGGCGACCTCCAGTCGGAGCACAGCCCGTCGTTGTCAGGCATCACGAAGACTGTCGTCAAGGCGCAGGCGGTGTTCCAGGCGGTGGACAAGCTCAAGGTCATGAAGGTCTGATCTAGGCGCGCGGAAGTCGGACTCTGCTCGTTTCTGTCTTCAGGTTTCTCGGGTGCTAGGAAGTCGCATGCAGCTGGGCTCGGCTCGACAATATTGAAAACGATACTGGTCTGGATTCGTCGATTTGAAGTTTCTCTGGCGCCAAGAAACCGCCTGCAGTTGGACCGGGCTCGAACGCACGAAAATCTGGACGCTTCGATTTCAGGTTTCAGGCTTGCCGGGGCGTCGCCTGCAGCTGGACTCGGGTCGAGACAGAATCTCTGGACGTTTCGATGACTGGTTTCTCGGGTGCCAGATCGTCGCCTGCAGCTGGACTTGGCTGGATAATATTGGAAAACAGCTGCCGAGGCGTTGCGAGTTCGGGTTTCGGGCCCGTTTCTGTTCCGAAGCGCGCAAGGCGCCGCCCCCGCTCTAGCACGCGCCGCCCGCTTGGCGCGGGGGCGCCGCGGCCGGCCCCGTCAGGCCGGTCGCCCCAACAGCGAGATTCGAAGCCGCTCGCGCGAGCAGCGTTCGAAACGACGCGCGGAGATGCGTGGGAGAGGGGGCGGGTTAAGGCCTGCCACATGCCGCATGCCGCTCGGTTTGTTGGATGATTAGCCAGTAGCCTCGTGCCCCCCCCCTCCGCGAGAGGGGCCCTTCACGCCCCCTGCGGGGGTCGGAGCCATTGGCCCCGCTCACGAGTGGAAGAGTGGAGGGGGGGGGGGGGGGGGGAGGAGGGGGGGGAATCCCGGTCCTCTTGCGGTTGCGGGTTGCGTGAGAAGCCGCATGTCGCTGGATTGATTGAGGATTGACCGCGGGGACCCCTTGCTTGCACATTACCATCGAACCCTCTCGGACATGGCATGCATCTAAATACCTGTTCATGTGTGGGCGTGCATGTATACATATGCGTCGGTTGGGTTCGAGGGCCGTTTTGGGCCCGTCTCGGGCATTGTATGCGTGGACATATCTACATAAATGTACGTGCCTGTATGTAAATGCATGTACATGTACGTATGTCTGTACATGTTTGCATGCGATACATATATCTACACATGCATGTATGTATGCATGTACGCAAGTGCGTGTGCATGCATAGTACATGTGGCATACGGCCCATCCCGCCGCCGTGCCTGCGTTGCGGGCCAGACGCCTGGGAGCCTCTGAAGCCTCCCGGGGGCCGGGGGGCTATAGCCTTTGGGGGGGCTCTTCTGGGCATGTGTCGTTTGAAGCCCCCCCCCCTTCCCCCGCCCCCTCACTCCGCCTCTTCGAGTTCGCCCCGCTCTTACTTCCCAAATGGCTCCTCTTCCCGCGTCCCCTCCCCTTATTCCCTACATCCCAGCCCCTTCATTCCCCTCTTCGTTTCCGCGGCGCTGGCCCTAGTTCCCAACCATCCTGTGGTGTTGGGTCCTCGTTTTGAAGAGACAGCGCCCCGCGTCCACTCCTCCCGCTGCCCCTCCCCCTCCTCCTTGCGTTTCACCCACCCAGCACAGCGCTTTCGTAGCCCCATAGGGAGCTCCACCGAAGGCCCCAGTGGGGGTGTTCGCATGCGGTTCCCCCACCCAGGGCAGCGTTTCGTGGCCCCATAGGGAGCTCCACCGAAGGCCCCAGTGGGGGTGTTCGCATGCGGTTCCCCCACCCAGGGCAGCGTTTCGTGGCCCCATAGGGAGCTCCACCGAAGGCCCCAGTGGGGGTGTTCGCATGCGGTTCCCCCACCCAGGGCAGCGTTTCGTGGCCCCATAGGGAGCTCCACCGAAGGCCCCAGTGGGGGTGTTCGCATGCGGTTCCCCCACCCAGGGCAGCGTTTCGTAGCCCCATAGGGAGCTCCACCGAAGGCCCCAGTGGGGGTGTTCGCATGCGGTTCCCCCACCCAGGGCAGCGCCCCATAGGGAGCTCCACCGAAGGCCCCAGTGGGGGTGTTCGCATGCGGTTCCCCCACCCAGGGCAGCGTTTCGTGGCCCCATAGGGAGCTCCACCGAAGGCCCCAGTGGGGGTGTTCGCATGCGGTTCCCCCACCCAGGGCAGCGTTTCGTGGCCCCATAGGGAGCTCCACCGAAGGCCCCAGTGGGGGTGTTCGCATGCGGTTCCCCCACCCAGGGCAGCGTTTCGTGGCCCCATAGGGAGCTCCACCGAAGGCCCCAGTGGGGGTGTTCGCATGCGGTTCCCCCACCCAGGGCAGCGTTTCGTGCCCCATAGGGAGCTCCACCGAAGGCCCCAGTGGGGGTGTTCGCATGCGGTTCCCCCACCCAGGGCAGCGTTTCGTGGCCCCATAGGGAGCTCCACCGAAGGCCCCAGTGGGGGTGTTCGCATGCGGTTCCCCCACCCAGGGCAGCGTTTCGTAGCCCCATAGGGAGCTCCACCGAAGGCCCCAGTGGGGGTGTTCGCATGCGGTTCCCCCACCCAGGGCAGCGTTTCGTGGCCCCATAGGGAGCTCCACCGAAGGCCCCAGTGGGGGTGTTCGCATGCGGTTCCCCCACCCAGGGCAGCGTTTCGTAGCCCCATAGGGAGCTCCACCGAAGGCCCCAGTGGGGGTGTTCGCATGCGGTTCCCCCACCCAGGGCAGCGTTTCGTGGCCCCATAGGGAGCTCCACCGAAGGCCCCAGTGGGGGTGTTCGCATGCGGTTCCCCCACCCAGGGCAGCGTTTCGTAGCCCCATAGGGAGCTCCACCGAAGGCCCCAGTGGGGGTGTTCGCATGCGGTTCCCCCACCCAGGGCAGCGTTTCGTGGCCCCATAGGGAGCTCCACCGAAGGCCCCAGTGGGGGTGTTCGCATGCGGTTCCCCCACCCAGGGCAGCGTTTCGTAGCCCCATAGGGAGCTCCACCGAAGGCCCCAGTGGGGGTGTTCGCATGCGGTTCCCCCACCCAGGGCAGCGTTTCGTGGCCCCATAGGGAGCTCCACCGAAGGCCCCAGTGGGGGTGTTCGCATGCGGTTCCCCCACCCAGGGCAGCGTTTCGTAGCCCCATAGGGAGCTCCACCGAAGGCCCCAGTGGGGGTGTTCGCATGCGGTTCCCCCACCCAGGGCAGCGTTCGTGGCCCCATAGGGAGCTCCACCGAAGGCCCCAGTGGGGGTGTTCGCATGCGGTTCCCCCACCCAGGGCAGCGTTTCGTGGCACCATAGGGAGCTCCACCGAAGGCCCCAGTGGCGCAGTTCGCATGCGGTTCCCCCACCCAGGGCAGCGCTTCGTAGCCCCATAGGGAGCTCCACCGAAGGCCCGCCCCGGTGGCGCAGTCCGCGCGCGGTTCCCCCATCCAAGGCAGCGCTTCGTGGCCCCATATGGAGCCCCACCGAAAGCGGCACCCACAACGCGTTACCAACAATTGCTTATGGTTGGGTCTTTCGCCAGGATAATTTTTTCTCGCCACGCGGCGGCGCACTAAACGCAGGTTAGAGCCCGACCCGCCCGATCCCGACTCAGACAGCAGCAGGGATGATATCGGCGATATGGGCTTGCCTGAGTTTTCAAATCTCACTTCTCAACTGTTGAAGGATTGGGCACGGGGTAAATTGTACGGGGCAGATGTTCAAAGATACGCGCACGCGGCCTGGAAAGACGGATTGAGATCACACCGCGAGGTATCCGATCAAGCGGCGATGGGTTCTTGAGGCAGGAACCCATCAAACATGCACCAACAGTTAACAGGCAAGTACTTGCACGGCAACGCTCTACCAGAAGCTCAACAGTTCAGCGCCCATTGTAAACACCCCAGGTCGATGGAAATCATGGAATCCTATTGCCATATTAGTTTGCCACACGAACTGTTTTCAAGTCTGTTCCGCTCGCACCCTGAGGAGTTTCGAATTATGTTCGGGCTAGACAAGATGGAAGAGTTTCGGAACGGGGCCTCCAAACGCGACCCTCGATTGAACGGGCGCCCAGTCTGGGACATCCCTGATCATACAAAATGGCGCGTGCCATTAAGAGTTCATGGCGATGGAGCAGAGATGCAGGCCGATGGTTCAATGATGTGCGTTTCTCATCCCTTCTCGCAACTAGAACGACTCGCTCAGTGACTTCGTTCATCGCAGGTTGGGCCTATAGTATTGCCGCTAAGATGCGCGAACATGGATGCGACGCGTGGATTGAAATTTGGAGGGTCATCAAGTGGTCTCTGAATTCGCTGGCAGCAGGCAAGTTCCCAGATGTAGATACAAAAGGTCGGCCGCCCTGCCTGTTCCGCCACTGTGGAGGAGGGTCGGGGGAGGGGTGGGGAGGGTGGCAAGGGGGAAGTGCGGAGCGGGAACAAATGCCGACGAAGGCGACGATGGCGCGGGAGAAGATGGAGACGGGGGAATGGCGGGGGAGCTCCCCCACCATCCCCTCGTCTTCATCTTCTCCCAGGCCCGCCAAGTTAGCATTGGCGAAGCATGAGGGGGATAGTTCACGTTTCATTTCCTGGGGCGGGCATTCGGCGCCCGCGGCGGATTGGCAAGGCCGCCCGTTCCCGGAGGGTTCTCGCCATCTGGAGCACGCGCGCGAAGATCTGTGCAGCCAAGCAGAGCCACACCGAGGCTTCGTCTATTCAATCTTAGGCCGCGGTCGCTATAAATGCGTTCCAGTCTCTTGCATGTCTGGGCTAGTTCCCTGACGGCCAGCGCCAGCCCAAAATGCGAGTTTACAGGTGCTCAGGGGGTGCTTCTGGCATTGAACCATCACGCCCGGCTTTTTATTTCGGCGGTTAGAACTCTCATAGGCAAGCCGTCTGGGTGAACATGCACACGCTTGCGTGCGCCACCGCGTCTGGCCATATCAGGCGATATGGAATTGTTTCAATGCCCATCTGGGAGCGCCCGGGCCAAATTCCAATTCCATATGTTGGCTCTGCGAGGGGGGCCGCTCGACGATGCCCTGGGGCAATTTCACGAAGGACGCGCGCAGTGCAAACGCATCCTTGCCCTGCCCCCCCCCCCCCCCCCCCCCCCCTCCCCCCCCCCCGCGCCCCGCCCCCCATTCCCGCATTCCGCGCCCGTTTGCCCCCGCCATTTCCATTCCTCAACCTCCCTCGCCTCGCCCGCCCCACCATCCCCCCCCCCCCCCCCCCGCCACCCCCTTCCTGAACAGGATTCCCTTCCCCGACGTTGGATGAAGTTCAGGAGGCGCCACCCGTGCCCTCTCGTGCATCCCGCGTTCGAAGTGTTCGGCGTGACTGCAGAAACGATAAGCTCGGATAGCATGCATACGATCGACCCCGGGGCCACCTCTCACATGTTGGGCAATGCGTTGAAGGAGATCATTCATGAGCAATGCAAGCCGCCATATGCAGCCGCCTGCACAAAAACATATGGCATAATACATGAATATTGCAAGTATGACAATATCAAGCACCGAATTTCATACCCTAGCTTTCGCGCGCCCGACGAGTCGAACGCGACGGGCCCGACGGCGACGACGACGAACGATTGGGGTGGGAACAGGGAAAATGCTTATGACAATGACGACGACGATGAATACGAGGGCGAAGGACACGATGATTGGGATAACGAGGCTAGGGACGATTGGAGCGACGCGGCCAACGTCTTGCCAACCATGGGGAATGTTTATCGTGCCTGTGCCACCCCTGGCGAGCGGGCGTTTCGGTTTAAAGTATATCGTCGACCCAAGTGCGCCGCATGCTGGCTACCCGATGGTCAGAAAAGCTATAAAGGCAGCTCACCAACGTTGGCTTGTACCAGTCGTTTTGCGTTTGTGCCGCGGGTTCGAAGATGGCACTGACCGCATGCGCATGCGAACTTTAGTTGCAGAAAACCTGTGCAAGCACTACGACAATATAGATTCATCTGGCATGTATCTCGATGCCCGAAGTGCGCCTGGTTTGCTCGAGGCTGTAGAGACTGCTTTGGTTCCATGCCAATCGCTCTCATCGCATGCTGCACACGGCGAAAAAATGTTCAATTGTGAATAAATTCTAAATGCGGTGGCACGTGGCCCAGGGCGCACGGCGGCTGAACCCTAAGTTTTCTTGGCGCTACCAAAGCGAGGATCTCATGCGTCACATCGTCAAAGTAGGTTCGACGATCGCGGTTGGCACGCCCAGTCTAAAGCTCAGCCAGAAGATTTGTGAGAGGTGGCGAATTGGCCGCTAGAGCTTCGACTTTGCCAATCGCCGATGCGGGGTGAGAGGGCGCTGGGGCGGGGGGGGGGGGGGCGGGCGGGGGCGGGGAAGGGCGGCGAGGGGGGGGGCGGGGGATATCAGCGCGATGATTAGGAGGAGGGGGGGAGGAGGAGGAGGAGGAGGAAGAGAAAGAGGACGTTAAACTTGAGACCTGGTTTTCTGTGCACGCGGGGGTTGCGGATTTCGAGATCGTTCGCCCATCGTGGTAGCGCGCCGTCCTGTGCCGCGCTGCTCGGGGACTCTAGCAGGCGACGGGCCAAGGAGAGTTCTCTCCCTCCTCCCCCTTCTCGCTCCTCACCCCATCTTCCGCAGTCGAGAGCATGCGAGAGGGGCCGTTGCATCCTTGCCTGTTCCGCCCACCCCGAGGCTTCCAGGGTCACTGCTGACGTCCACCCACCACCCTTGGGGCTGATGACGGTGATGACGATAATGATGATTATGTTGATGAAGATGGTGATGATGATGATAATCATGTTGATGACGGTGATGACCATGATTGTGATGATGATGATGTTGGTGATGGTTGTGATGACGCTTGTGATGATCGCGATGCTGATGATCATGACGACGACTGTATTAGATGATGATGGTGATGGCGGTGGTGATGACCATGATGCTGAGGATGATGATAATGAAGATGTTGTTGATGATGATTGGTGGCGATGATGATATATATTCACAACGATATCAAGCTCCATATAAATAGTTCGGTTAACGCAATATCGCTGTTCGCGGAATGGGAAGCGACAAACGTTTGACAAACGTTTGTCAAGCGTTTGTCAAACGTTTGTCGTTGCGACTTTCGGTCGCGACCGAAATTCCGCTACCAAATTTCATATGTTTTGTTCTGCATTTTTTGTTGTTGCAGTTTTTTGCATCGTTCTTCCGCTACCCATTTTGACTTGCAGCGCATGTGCTTTCGCGACCCAAATTCACGAGGAAAACTCTGCGACCGAAATCCGTGATCATGACGAATCGCTACCCAACTTTTTCGGTCGCGCACCTTCTGGGTAGAGGCCCGCCCGGGCTACGTGGACATGCTATGCCATCCCGACATGCGCAGCCATCCCGACATGCGCACCCGTGCGAAGCTCGAACAATGGGGCCCGCCCCGGGTCCGTCGGCTGCGGGCGAGCCCGCGCCGCGGCCTCGCGGCGACGCCGGAACCCCTCGCCCCCAAGGGTCACTGTTGCCGGGCCGGACGAAAGGGGGGGATTGGGAAAGGGGGGGGGTACGAAATTTGCTGCATGCAGCTGGTTCGGCCTCACCGAGAGGCCCACTCCTCGATACATAGCCGCCTCCGGCGCCAGGAGGCGCCGGGAAAATCAGCTACGTGAGCTGATTCTCAAACCCCCCCTTTTGCCTCCCCCCCTTCGCTGGACCCGAATTTGGTGCAGTGGGCGGCGCACGGCGCGTCGCGTCGCGTCGTTTGCAATTCCACGTCCGCTGCGTTTTCGTGCGCGCCACGGGCGAGGACGCGGTGGAGCACTGCCTGGGCTGCGTCCGTCTGCGCGGGCACTGGCAGCAGCGGCTTCGACATGCCGCCCCGCGCACAGTCGAGGACCGCGGGGCGGACTTCTCTCTGGTCGAGGCGGGTTCCTGGCTCCTGGACGTAGTTTTCGTCGTCATCGCGGGCTGCTGACGAGGACGCGTCACGACGGGCATGGGACCAAGCGGTAATTCAGGCACCTGAAGGGCACGCAGGAACGTTGTGAGCCCTCGACACCGCCTAGGCCTACTGAGGTTCCTTGGTCATGAGGCGCCGGCTTTCCGCCTGTTGGGCATGCGCGCGAGCAGGCATGATTGGGCGCGTGTGTGAGCAACCACTTTTGACCATTTGTGCAAGCAACGATTCTTGGGAACTTGCGCGAGCAGCCAGTCTTATTCCGCCTCCCCTATATCATTGGGCGACGGAGGCTAGCAGTTGCTCGCTGATTGCTGGTGTGGCCACGCTGGCGGCGAATTTTTTGCGACGCGTTGATCCCTGCGAATATGAGACTGACCCCCGCTCGCCCCGTCCGTATGTTTTGGACCAGCCTCGTGGCATTCCGCGCTGACTGTGTGAATTGTCCCGCCCTGATTGTTGGGGATTCGTTGGTGATTGCCAGTGGTTTGGCTGCCCCGAGCTCGTTCCTCCTCTATACCCATCCCTTCGTCGTCGTTTTCTGATTGCCCCCCTCCCCCTGGCGGTGCGCCGTCCTAACCTACGTTTTAACGGCCGTTGCAATTTCCAGAGTGACGCGCGTCGGAGTAAACAGGACGCTTGCTCCCCACATGTCTGGCTACGCGGTTCGCGCCCTGTCTCCCACGTCGTGGTTGACGTGTTTTTCTTTCCTGGGTTTCACGCCTGCTTTGCTGTGCGCCGCAAGAGCTACGACAACGAAACATGGCCAGACCATCTTTCATGGGCCAGGCGACAGGCGGCGTGCCAGTATTTGAAGATTCCGTGTTGTAAGTTTCATAGCGGAGATGTAGATTTGCGGTTGATGAAAACATGTACGTACATTGTGTCACATCGCCGTGGTTCCCAGATTGTTTACTTCCCGCGCTAGTCATAGGTTACCCGCTGTCGGATGTGAGTATCCGTTGCGTTGTCTCGGCATTCGCGCCCACGTGCACGTGTGCGCTGTTCTTATGTGTTGTCCATGTGTTTTGCTCATTCGCCCGGCCCAGACTGCTTCATGCTTGGTGTGCGCCCGCGTGTTCGTCGCCACTACGGCGCCGATGGGTGGAGTCGGTTTCAAGCAGTGACGAAGCGTCCCGGCGTGCCTCTAGACTTACCAAATATTGTTCTAAGAATTGTGGTTTCCACGAAATTGTCTTAGAACAGTTCTGGCTGGGATTGTCTTTTTTAGCACATCGGGTTTAAGTTATAAGAACACTGGTTTCATGATTAGAACATTTCTGGGTTCTAAGAACAGTTTGTGTTAGGCCTATAGGAATGCCGGGACGGTCGGTCCCTGCTCAATATGTTCCTTGAAGTGGTGCGCGCGCAGTCTTGGGTGTTTGGGGGCAAATGGCTTGAGATGGTGGTTAGCGTCCCCTCTCCTCGGGCCCCTCTTAAACTCACCTTGACGCCATTTGACGCCCTCTTTGGCCGTCTCGGGAGCCTCTCGGGGGCTCGATGTAGCATCGTTGGCACTTGCCTGCGTGCTCGCGGGGGCACTCTCGGAGCCTCGTGGGGCCTCTTGAGGTAATCTTGCCTTCTGGGCCCTGGGGAGCATCTGGGGGCCTCTCGGAGGTCTTTTCGGGTCCTCTTGGAGACTTTCTGGCGGTGTGGGCGGCCACCTGTCGGGAAAGGGTTCGAAAGTTCGCTCAGTGCGGGTTTCCCTTCGTCGGACCATTTTCGGGGGTTTGGAAGCTGATTGGGACGCCTCTGGGGCCGTCCTGGTGCCCTCTTGGGCCGTCTCGTGGCCGTCCTGTGGGGCTCCTGGCCTGAATCGGTAATCTTGTGGGTTGAATGGGCCGTCTTGGGCGGTCGGAATATTGAAAAGGCAGTAACGCCAAAATTTGTCAGCAACCGTTGGAAATCAATGAATGTTGCCTCCTGGGCCGGCCTTTTGGAGCGGCATTTGACAATTCAGAGGCCAGTTTGAAGCCTTTTGGAGGTGCACGGTGGCCACGGTGACTCCTGCCAGCCATGGATCCCGACCAGATGACCTCTTGGAGCTCCTTGGGGGTCCCCTGGGGGCGCACTCGGGGGCCCTGGAGACCGCCCCTCCTGGGAATTCCGGCATCCGGACACCGCCCGGGGCACTTCCCAGGGGCCGCCCAGGGACCGCCCGGGGCAGTTATTCACCGGGCGCGCTCCACGACTCGCAAAGTGCCTATTCGCAAACGCCCGAAAAACACACGCTCGCCTCGATGTAATTGATCGTAGATCCCCCGCGGGCCCATCGGGGCGAATGACTGCGAAGAGGGCGCTGTGGAGCAGGAGGCGGAGGTGGGGGCGGACGAGGCACAGTCAAAATCCATGGGAAAGACGCGGTGCTTCCGCAAGGGCACCTTTGCATCCTTGCTTCTTCGGCCAACTGTTGGCAAGTTCCAACATCCAAGGGCGACCAAGTTGGAAGGTCCGAGGGTCTTGCATCCTCACCTCGCGTCCTCACTATCGATTTTGATTGAAAGGGGGATTGAGCAGGGCTAGTCGGGAACATAACGGACCAAAGTCCGAGAAAAACGCAGAGGTTTGCCGCCGCCCCCGTGACGAGCCCGATGCTTCTGGGGGACTCGCTTGTTCCCCCCGTTCGGCCCAGCCTGGCGCACTGCGAGAGCTCGGCAGTTCCTGCATTTGCCCCCCATGGCCAGGCCATCCGCCGATCCTTGATGCGGTATACAATTCTCTGACCCGGCGCTGCGAAGTGCACCGCCGCACAAGCCCCCTTGTTTCTGGGGGGGCTCGCCTCTGCCCCTCCCCCTCGGCTTAGCAACAGCAGTGGAGCGACGACTGCCCGTCCGCGGCGAGGCGGCGAGCAGGGCCGCGGTGACACCTGCGCCGACACTTGCGCCGAAGCCGCAGGACCGGCGAAACCCAAAAATCGGGGGACCCGGGGAGGGGGTCGACCCGACGGCTCTGGCGTTGCGTGTTGGGGGTGCGATGAATGGTGCGGGAGCGAGAGAAAAGTTCACACTTCGCGCTCCTCCGGGGCCCTACACGGGCCCCCTGGGGCACGAAAAGGGCGCGAACGGTGCACGCTGTTTCGCCCCCCCCCGATGTATCGCCCCCCCATGTAGCAACGCCCAAACACCGACGACGACGGTGGCCGTGGCGAGGGCGGCGGCGGCGCGGAGATGGGCAGAGCGAGGGCGGCGGCGGCGAGGCCGGCGACGGCGTGGGGGTGGGGGGAGCGAGGGCGGCGGCGACGAGGGCGACGGCGGCGCCGGCGGGAGCGGCGGCGGCGAGGGGATGGGAGGGGGGGGGAGCAAGAAAGGCGCACCCGTCCAGCGTGCCAGTTCAGGGGCTCTGTAGGGCCACGTCCCTGCATCCCGGCCCCCTTTGGTCCCCCGCCCGCCTGATTTCCCTTGTCGGTGGTTCACCAGAGGGGATGGTGGTGGCAGGAGCTGGTTGGGCCAACCGAAGAGGTCGGGGGTGGAGGCGGCAGCAGGAGCATGGGGACATAAGGCGAGTCGGAAGAGGACAGGAGCAGGATGCGCACTGGGCAGAAAGGGAAGAAGTTGTCTCGGCTTTATCCGAAGACAAACACTTATCAGAAAACGCGAGGGCTTCTGAGAAGCCCCGCCGCAGTCTGAGAAGATCTGCCCTTTTCGTTTCCCCCCTGGGTTCGCCGCCGACGGGAGGAAGGGAAAAAGGAACCAACGCGAAAGAAGGAGGGGCTGAACGGAGCCCATATAGTCTGCCGCCTAGGACGCAGTGCCTGGAGCAGCTCCGACCACGACGCGGCAGCGGGTGGTGGCCGTGGAGGCTTCTGACGCGTTGGCTTTGGGGAGTGCGTTATGTTGTGCAGTGGTTCGTCTCTTTTCATGGCTCCACCCCCTTCCAGCCACCTCGTCCTCGTCCTCTCACCTTCAGCTGCCCGATATCTACCTTCTTCCTGCACTGGCAGTCTCTTCCCGTGCACGTTTCGCCTCTGATCTCATCTTGGCTTGAGAAATTCGGCACGGCGATAAAGAGGAGGAGGAGGAGAAGGAGGGCAGAAGGAGGGCAGAAGGGAGGGGCCACGGCGAAGAGGAGGGTAGAAGGGGGACCAGGACGAAAAGGGATGGAGGAGGAGCAGCACCAGTAGCAGCATAATCAGGAGCAGGAGGATTGTAAGGATAGGAAGGAGGAAGGCGAGGGGGGGGGCACGGGGAGTGTGGGAGAGAGGGGGAAGGGAGAGTGGCGGGGAGGGAGGGAGGGAGGGGGGGAGGGGGCAGGGAGGGAGGGAAGGGGGCAGGGAAGGGAAGGGGCGAGGGAAAAGAGGGAGCAGGGGAAGGAGGAGGGGAGGGAGGGAGGAGCAACGGCAGCCCCGCCCAGGACGCCCTGTTCGGGGCAGCCCCGCCCACGACGCCGCGGCCTGTCGAGGCCATGGAGGCCACCGACGCGTTGGTTTGGGCGAGTGTGTTGCCGCGGCGTCTCGTGTTCATGCACATCCCAATATTGCAGCCTATTCGTCCTCCTCCGCCTCCGCCTCTTCCCCCTCCTCCTCCTCCTTGCTCGGCCAGATCTACATCAAGCAGATCGGAGCCTCAGGTGCAAACGCCCTCAAGCGGATGCGGGACAGCCCCCACCACCATTACAGGAAGATACCGAGAATGACGAGAGTGTTGCACCGCCTAGTGCGCCGCCCAAGTCGGTGTTATTCAAACCACCCGGCATCACCTCGGCTGGCTCGACACGTCTAGTCGACAACGATCGTTTGCGTGCCCTGGCCGAGCAGATTCGGGCCAAGGAGGCAGCCGCACAGTCAGCTGACAGACATGAATGTTTTGCCTAAGGTTTTGTAATCCTCGTCCTCCAATTCTGTCCGTAGGATTTGTGGCTCAAGTTGAAAACCTTGCCCTGGGGCTCTCAACTTGGACGCAGCCGACAGGGCGGCTCAAGCGTCCACAGCGATTCCACGGCCCGCTCCCGAGGCTGACCAAAGAGCCACCCGTTGGACAGCTCTCTCGCACGCACCACGTTATTCCCCACATGTTTCGTGGGGTTCTGGTTTTCTTCCCCACATGTTTCGTGGGGTTCTGGTTTTCTTCCCTGCCGCGGCGCACCCGCGTCTCACCTCACCTCACACCTCATCTCCTCTCTCCTCCTTCCTCTCCTCACCCGCGCTCAACGCGTGCACGGCAAGTACATGAGACACGCGTCTACATACGGCCGCGCGCATGCACACATTCGCACACAACACACACACACACCATACAACGCTAGTGCGCGCCTGGCGTGATCACTGCAGCGTCCATTGAGGCGTGTGCGCGACATAGTGGGCACCCACATGAGACACGTCCCGATATAGCCGCACACGCATCATACACATACACATACCATGCCATATACAAGACGTGCGTGTAGGATTCGCAGTGGCTGGCAGGAGGCTCTATGCAGGCCATGGCGCAGGGCACGGCAGGCGTGGCACTTTCTCGACACCGGAGGGGGTGCGCAGGGGGTGGTCTCTCACCGCGGTTCCTATACGCGCCAATGTCGCAGGGCCTAGCAGGCGTGGCACTTTCTCGACACCAGAGGGGGTGCGCAGGGGGTGGTCTCTCACCGCGGTCTCTATACGCACCAATGTCGCAGGGCCTAGCAGGCGTGGCACTTTCTCGACACCGGAGGGGGTGCGCAGGGGGTGGTCTCTCACCGCGGTCCCTATACGCGCCAATGTCGCAGGGCCTAGCAGGCGTGGCACTTTCTCGACACCAGAGGGGGTGCGCAGGGGGTGGTCTCTCACCGCGGTCTCTATACGCGCCAATGTCGCAGGGCCTAGCAGGCGTGGCACTTTCTCGACACCGGAGGGGGTGCGCAGGGGGTGGTCTCTCACCGCGGTCCCTATACGCGCCAATGTCGCAGGGCCTAGCAGGCGTGGCACTTTCTCGACACCGGAGGGGGTGCGCAGGGGGTGGTCTCTCACCGCGGTCCCTATACGCGCCAATGTCGCAGGGCCTAGCAGGCGTGGCACTTTCTCGACACCAGAGGGGGTGCGCAGGGGGTGGTCTCTCACCGCGGTCCCTATACGCGCCAATGTCGCAGGGCCCAGCAGGCGTGGCACTTTCTCGACACCGAGGGGGTGCGCAGGGGGTGGTCTCTCACCGCGGTCTCTATACGCGCCAATGTCGCAGGGCCTAGCAGGCGTGGCACTTTCTCGACACCGGAGGGGGTGCGCAGGGGGTGGTCTCTCACCGCGGTCCCTATACGCGCCAATGTCGCAGGGCCTAGCAGGCGTGGCACTTTCTCGACACCGGAGGGTGCGCAGGGGTCTCTCACCGCGGTCTCTATACGCGCCACTGTCGCAGGGCCTAGCAGGCGTGGCACACGCTCTCACCGATACGCGCCACTAGGGGGGCGCGCAGGGGGTGGCGGGGCGGCAGCGGTTCTATGCGCACTCTCTATACGCGCCAATGTCGCAGGGCCTAGCAGGCGTGGCACTTTCTCGACACCGGAGGGGGTGCGCAGGGGGTGGTCTCTCACCGCGGTCCTATACGCGCCAATGTCGCAGGGCCTAGCAGGCGTGGCACTTTCTCGACACCGGAGGGGGTGCGCAGGGGGGGTCTCTCACCGCGGTCTCTATACGCGCCAATGTCGCAGGGCCTAGCAGGCGTGGCACTTTCTCGACACCGGAGGGGGTGCGCAGGGGGTGGTCTCTCACCGCGGTCTATACGCGCCAATGTCGCAGGGCCTAGCAGGCGTGGCGACACAGGGGGTGCGCAGGCTCTCACCGCATACGCGCCAATGTCGCAGGGCCTAGCAGGCGTGGCACTTCCTCGACACCAGAGGGGGTGCGCAGGGGGTGGTATCTCACCGCGGGCTCTATACGCGCCAATGCCGCAGGTAGCAGGCGTGGCACTTTCTCGACACCAGAGGGGGTGCGCAGGGGGTGGTCTCTCACCGCGGTCTTCATACGCGCCAATGTCGCAGGGCCTGCGGTCCCTATATGCGCCAATGTCGCAGGGCCTAGCAGGCGTGGCACATTCTTGACACCAGAGAGGGTGCGCAAGGAGTGGTCTCTCACCGCGGTCCCTATACGCGCCAATGTCGCAGGGCCTAGGAGGCATGGCACTTTCTCGACACCGGAGGGGGTGCGCAAGGGGGTGGTCACTCACCGCGGTCCCTATACGCGCCAATGTCGCAGGACCTAGCAGGCGTGGCACTTCCTCGACACCAGAGGGGGTGCGCAGGGGGTGGTCTCTCACCGCGGTCCCTATACGCGCCAATGTCGCAGGGCCTAGCAGGCGTGGCACTTTCTCGACACCGCAGGGGGTGCGCAAGGGGGTGGTCTCTCACCGCGGCCCCTATACGCGCCAATGTCGCAGGGCCTAGCAGGCGTGGCACTTTCTCGACACCGGAGGGGGTGCGCAGGGGGTGGTCTCTCACCGCGGTCTCTATACGCGCCAATGTCGCAGGGCTTAGCAGGCGTGGCACTTTCTCGACTCCAGAGGGGGTGCGCAGGGGGTGGTCTCTCACCGGGGTGGTCCCTCACCGCGGCCGCTATGCACGACGGTCGTCCAGGGCATAGCAGGCGCGGCATTTTCTCGACACCATAAAGGCTGCGCAGGGGGTGGTATCTCACCGCGGCCGCCATGCACGACGGTCGGCCAGGGCCTAGCAGGCGTGGCACTTTCTCGACACCATAGAGGGTGCGCAGGGTGTGGTCCCTCACCGCGGCCGCTGGCTGGCTCGAATCTGTCCTCGATGGAGGATAGAAGGCTAGGAAGAGGGAGCAGGTTCAAGCAATATGGCGTTGGATGACACAGAGAGGAACATTCGCGACGAGGGCTGAGAACGCAGAATTGCGCATATATGATAAACTTAGGCAAGCACATATGATTTAAATTAAGTATATGGGGTTCCTCGGTAGCGTAATTCCCTGCCGCGTCGTACCCGCGTCTCCCGCACACACCTCCCTCTCCCGCAAAGCGTGGCAGACGTGACACACATACGTACTTACACAGGCACACCGACACAGACGCATACACACAGACACACAGACCCACACACACACAGACACAACACACACATACACACAGACACTCCCTGGCCCACGCGCAACACCTGCACGGCACGTACATGAGACACGCGTATCACACTTCACAACACAGCGCAGCCAAGCACAACACAGCGCTGCTCAGCACAGCTCAGCACAGCAGAGCACACAGGGCAGGCGCGCAGGGCACGGCTGGCGTGACCGCATCGCACCGCACACACACACACACACACACACACACCACACGTCGGAGAGCGTGACAGGCCCCACATAGACGGGCACGTGGCAGGCGTGGCACTTTCTCAAGACCAGAAAGGGTGCGCAAGGGGCTGGTCACTCACCGCGGTCCCTACTCGCGCCAATGTCGCAGGGCCTAACAAGCGTGGCACTTTCTCGACACCACAAGGGGGGGCGCAGGGGGTGGTCTCTCACCGGAGTCCCTATACGCGCCAATGTCGCAGGGCCTAGCAGGCGTGGCACTTTCTCGACACCGGAGGGGGTGCGCAAGGGGGTGGTCTCTCACCGCTGCCCCTATACGCGCCAATGTCGCAGGGCCTAGCAGGCGTGGCGCTTTCTCGAGACCAGAAGGGGTGTGCAGGGGTGGTCTCTCACCCCGGTCTCTATACGCGCCAATGTCGCAGGGCCTAGCATGCGTGGCGCTTTCTCGACACCAGAGGGGGTGCGCAGGAGGTGGTCTCTCACTGCGGTCTCTATACGCGCCAATGTCGCAGGGCCCAGCAGCCGTGGCACTTTCTCAGCAGGCGTTGCATTCTCTCGACACCAAAGGGGGTGCGCAAGGGGGTGGTCTCTCACCGCGGTCTCTATACGCGCCAATGTCGCAGGGCCTAGCAGGCCTAGCAGGCGTGGCACTTTCTCGAGACCAGAAAGGGTGCGCAGGGGGTGGTCTCTCACCCCGGTCTCTAGACGCGCCAATGTCTCAGGTCCCAACAGGCGTGGCACTTTCTCGACACCAGAGGAGGTGCGCAGGGGGTGGTCTCTCACTGCGGTCTCTATACGCGCCAATGTCGCAGGGCCCAGCAGGCGTGGCACTTTCTCGACACCACTAGCAGGCGTTGCATTCTCTCGACACCAAAGAGGGTGCGCAAGGGGGTGGTCTCTCACCGCGGTCCCTATACGCGCCAATGTCGCAGGGCCTAGCAGGCGTGGCACTTTCTCGACACTAGAGGGGGTGCGCAGGGGGTGGTCTTTCGCCGGAGCCCCTTTACGCGCCAATGTCGCAGGGCCCAGCAGGCGTGGCACTTTCTCGACACCAGAAGGGGTGCGCACGGGGTGGTCTCTCACTGCGGTCTCTATACGCGCCAATGTCTCAGGGCCTAGCAGGCGCGGCACTTTCTCTGGTCTCTCACCGCGAATCCTACGCGCGCCAATGTCGCAGGGCCTAGCAGGCGTGGCATGACACCGGAGGGGGTGCGCAAGTAGCGTAGCAGCCTTGACATTTTCTGGAGTCTGTATCTTCGGCAGTATGCACAGGTGCCTCAGGCGTGTATGCGGCAGAAGTATGCTCAGCAAGGCTAGCTGTAGACCCCTCGGCTCAAGCATGCTCAAGGACAGCAGGCGCCCACAGGCATGCCCCCAAAATGTTCAGTGGCCGCGTTGCCACAGGGGGTGCGCCAGGGGTGCGGTCGCCATCCGCTTCGGCTCCGCAAAGCGTGGCAGGCGTGGCATTTTCTCGACGCCACCAGGGGTTGCGTTTGGGGTACGGTCGATATCTGTTTCGGGCTCGCAAAGTGTGGCAGGCGCGGCCACCTCCTCTTGAGTGGCGTCGCCAACGGTATCGGCGGGGCAACGGCCACCAACATCATTCTCACATGCTTCACTTAAGCTATCATCACTCCAGCCATAATATAAGTACGTGGGGCCCCTCGGTAGCGTAATTGCGTTTTTTCTTCATCCGCGACGTCTGCCACGACGGAGGCTCAGTTCGAGAAATTACTTCACGACAAGCTTCACGAGATGGAACATAGGACGGATGATGCGCACAGCACGCCTAACCAGTTCGGCGGCATGCCAGACATCAAGCAGCAACTAGATGACCGCGACGCCACGTTCGCCGCGATGCAGAAGGGGCCCGGCGAGGCCAACAAGAAAGCCATCGTTGCCCTCCAGGCTGCCCAACGGACTGGTATACTGGCGCAGCTCGAGGCCCACTTGTTCGACCTCGAGTCCACCAATGCGCGCGCGTCCCCGGCTGCGACATCCATCAGCGGGAGCGCCAAGCGCAGCCGCTTTGCATCTGCGGTTGGCTCTTCTGTTGCAGGACCGTAAGATCGGCTTCAGACCGATCGCGGTCAATCCAGAGCACGGGCGGGCAATTTCACGCGCAAGATGTCGGCGACGTCCACGACGACAAGCGCGACGAGGTCGTGATCCGCGCCTGCTACTTGAACCAGTTTTGCCCTGGAGACCCGCTCGGTCGAGCAGACAGCGGGCTTCGTCGCGCGGGGCGGCCCGAGCATAACCGCGCGCAACGACGGCGCTTCGATGTCCCAGATCACTCTTCGCGCCCAGCTGGATTCTCCTAGCGACGTCCGCCGTTCGCGATCGCGTTCTTCATAGTTAAGGGCACCTGGACGGACGCAGCGAAGTAGGACTCTAGCATATGTTCCAGCGCCTGCCCGATGTCGGGCGAGCCGCACTCGGCGCAGTTGGCCTCCGCGCTGTCTGATGGGGGAGGGGGGGGGGGGGGGGGGGGGGGGGCGACAAAGCACCCATCGCTGCTGGCGCGGTTGCGTTCGCGGAGGGGCGGCGCCAACCAGGCTGGCACGAAGGGTTTCATTGGCCCTGCCGAGCTCGCCGAGCGCGAGGAGTCCGACTCGCTGGACCCAGCTTGCCCCTCTTTGACGCGCGCCTCCTGTTTCGCGCGCAATCGCGCGCCGTTGCTCTGTCGCCTTCCCCCGCAACTGCCTCTCCGCCCCCCCCCCCCCCTGCCGGACATTCCCCCGTCGTCCCCGTTTTTCCACCTTTTCCACCAGCTCTTGATAGCCTTATGCTTCCAGTTCGCCCCGCCATGCATTGCCTTCCCATCATTCGACGCCGCGCCCCCCCCCCCCCCCTGACCTGCCTCCTTTGACCCCCCATGCCAGCGCGAGGGAACGGCGCCCACTGCGCACTCGGGCGCGCGCGCCCGCGCTGCGTCTGCATGCGCTGTTTGCGGCGCGCACATGCGCAGCGCCCTTCGCGTCGATGGGGCGCCAAATACATGCGACGCCGCTCGTCGCGATGCAACGGCCAGGCAGGCGACCATTTTCAAGCGCGATGGCGCACGCACGGGCACCTGGTCCATTATGTTCCACTTCCTGCGGCGGCGGCAACGCGGCCCTCTTCCCCTCACGTTGGACAAGTAGCTCTAGAGTTGCCAGCGCGCCGGCCCGCTCCAAGTCGGAGCCAGAATTTGTTGTGGACAGGGCCCGCGGGCGTTCTCCAATCGCGCCACCTTCGCCCGAGCCCCCGGCTTCCTCGCCCCCAAGGCGTCATGGTGAACGCCAATGCAAGAATGCCTCGGCTAGTCACGCCCGCGGATCCTCATTCTTTTCCTGAATTTTCAAGTCTCAACCTTATGGCAAAAGCAGGAGCGACCCCTCTGGCAACGCGCGCCACTCCGAATCGCCTCCTGCCCTATGTTCAAGCTCGTCTAGGACCCCTCGCTCTTTCGCAGCCGCCGCTGCGCGCGCGCCATGGACACGTCGAAACTCAGAAACCGTCGGGGGCGCGATCTACAGCGACGCGCATTATGCCGGGCGCCTCGACCCCCCTCCCCGCAGTCTCGCCACGGGCGCGGACCCATCCAATCGCGCCCTGATCGCCTCGGCCTTTTCCCCGTGCCCCCCCGCGCCACTTCCCCGACCCCGCGTTTCCGAGGGGCTTCGCGACGGGCCCCCGAAGCCCCTTCCACCCCGCCCTCGCGGCCATAATTTTCGACGGCATTGGCGTGGACAGTTTTTTTTTCCAGGCACATCGGCCGTTGATGTTAAGGGCGTCGCTCGCGCTGGCGCACAGCGCCCGGCGGGCCCGGCGCGCGGGCCGCGATGCTTCCTGCAGGGCATGTCCACACTAGGCATTAAGGCGATCCCGCGGCATGGTTGCTGGCAACACTCCCATCATTGCGATCGCCCTCCGCGCCTCGCTTAATTCCGCCGAGCTTTTCGACGCGGCCGGCCACGCGCGGCCCAGCGAGGCGGGCCCCTCCCCGAGGCCCTCGTCGGAGAACGAACGATGACATAAACGTCTGACCCTTTAAGGTCTGCGCGGAATTCTCGGATCGGCACGCGGAGCGCGCAGGGGGCGCCGCCAGGGGGCTCTCGCACCGACCGGGGGAATCCGCGCGGATCTCCGAGGTCGCGCATCGATGTCATCGTCTGCCCCCAGTTCATCGACCCCGACCTTCGCTGCCGAGCGCGCGACGCAACGCCGGGTCGCTCGGGGCGACTCGCGCGGCAGCAGATCCCTTCGGCCGCGCGCTCGATGGGACGGGCCACCTGCGAGACAGACCGGGGCGCCGTCGTCGCTCGATTTCCGGGCGCCCAGCAACGCAGGCGCGATAATTGCGAGGGGCCGGGAAAGGCGCACCTTTCGCGCCCCAAAGAGGCCCCACGGGGGCCCCCTGGGCCACAGAAGGTCCGCGACAAGCGCGCGCCACCCCCGCCCTCCACACTACCGCCCCCAAGTAGTTAGCGCCCAGGACTTGCCGGCCATTGGGGGGCTGCACATGCCGCGGCGCACGTCGGCCCAGCTGCCGCGGAGCTGATCGGGCCCCGCGCAGACCGCCCGCCGCTCCGGGTTGGAGCTCGACGAAGTCGAGCTTCATGAGTTTGTGCGCCGTTTCCAGAACACGGGCGCATGCCCCGATGGGCCCCCTATATTCAGCCCGCGCCCGCGCTGGCACGGCTGCCTTGATTGCCATTCACCGCGCGCGCCGGGGCGCTCTGGGTCGCGGCGAGCCCCCCGAAGGCTTCAACGACCCCCTTCCGGGATGTTCCTTTCGAAAGGTACTTTTGATCCAGATAACGAGCGCGTTCAGAGCCTCCTCTGAGATATTCGCCCCCCGTGGCTCAGCAACGCTGACGACGACATTGCCGCCCTTGCCAACGACGCGCCACCTCAGGGGGTTCGCGACGGCATCAGTCATGATCGGCAGGGGGGTTCGATCAAAGGGGCACACGTTAGCAGCATTCTTGAGTCGGAGACTCGCGCCGCGCCGCGGTGGCGCCAGCTCGGCGAGGACGAGACAGGCTTCGCATGGTGCAACATTCGCGCTGCTTCCCCCCTGGGCTCCACGCGTTGATTTTCACAGTTTTGAATTGCCTGGGCTTCTCTGAGTACGTCGTCTGTGCCATCGCTGACTAGTCGGGGCGCAAAACAGGGTTGCCCCTCGGCGGTTCCATGTGCTGCTTGGCTTTACGCGCACTTATCCACGCGATGGTTTTCGTTGGTTACCCGGCTGCGAAGTTCGCCTCGGAGTTGGTCGATGGCGTTGGCATGATTTCGCGGGGAACGCACGCCAGTCTCTCGTGGTGCTAGAGAAGGTCCACTTAATTGCGCGCGCGACTGGCCTTGTTTTTTAATCGGCAAAACGGAGATAGCGCCCTAGAGGCCCCCCATCCGGGGCGCGGGCACTCGGAGTGCCCATTTCCAGATTTACACCAGTGCCGTTTCAGCCACGGCGTTCCCTGGAGGGCTCTGATTCAGGAATTCCCAGGGCGGTCTCTGGCGGCCCAAACTTTGGGCCCGGAGCCCAAAAAAAACGCGGGACAATGCAACGTTCGATTCTTGCCTGTCGCAGGCCATGCGACGCGGCTGCTCGCTCCGATTTTATTTCGTTAGTGGTACCGTTGCTGGGCGCGCCGCCCTTCAGACGCCTGGGCGAAGCCCTCAGAACTTGCTATCCGACGGCATACTGCCCATTATGATCCCAGCCTGGTTTTGCGAGCCAGGCTCGGAAATTGCACTCCGCAAGCACTGCAGCTAAGTGCCGCGTTGCCATCAATTCTTTTATTTTCCAGCAAGGACCTCGCCATCTGCAGGATAATGGAAGCCCTGACGCTTCGCGTAACCCTGCCAGCTGATTGCTTACCACGTCTGGGCATTCCGACGGCATGTTGGACACGCAGCCCACAGCCATCGTCCTCACGGTCCGTTTGGGTTTTGCCAGGCACATTTTGAATTCACCCGCATTTTGCCGTGTTTGCCGTGTTGCAAGTGCTCGAGCACCCTGGACGCCCCCAGCTTGCCGCTCCTCTCGCGCAGTCAGCCGCTGCTGGATGAGTGGGCCAGCCGGCTCGCGGCGCGTTCAGTTGCTAATTAGGCCGCTGTCGTGACCCGTAGCGCTTCTGACTCCGCTAGCGCCTTCGCTAGCGGACGCGACCGAAAAAGTAACCCTGCCAGCCCATCCAGAGACGAGGCCCAGAGGAGTTGCCTCGATCAGGGAAGTGGACAGCACGCAGAGGAAGGGGCCCTCTTGGAACGATCTTGTGTGCCTCCGGGAGCCTCTTGGGTTTTTTTGTTGGGGGTCTCTTGGAGGCCTCTTGGGCGCCTCTTGGAGCCTCCTGGGCGTTTCTCGGGGCCCTCTTGAGGCGCACTCGGGAGCCTTGGAAGCGTTCTTGGGGCCATCACGGAAGAGCTCGAGCAAAGAAGGGGGTCCTTCATTAGCCCCCCCCCCCCCGGATGCCCCCCAAATCGCCTTTCGGGCTCCTCTTGGAAGGCTCGTGGGGCGCGGTTGGGGCCGTCTTGGGGTTCTCTTGGGCCTCTCTTGGGGTCCTCTTGGGCCCTCTTGGAGGTGTCTTGAAGCCTCGGATGGCCATCGGAAGCGAATAGGCGAGAAGGCGAAATTTATTGATTGCCCTTTGGTCGTTGAAGGATGTTGGCCTCTTGGCGGCCTCCTGGGGGGGTTCCGTGGTCATCAGGAGCCGCCTTGGAGCGGTCGTGGGGCTTCTTGGGGCATCCTGGGAGCCATCTCGAGCCATCTCGGGCTATTGGGTTGGCCTTTGGCCAGTGCCGCCGATCCGGGGGGGGTGAGAGCGAGCCGTCTTGGACATTGTGAAGGCCCAAGAGACGAATATACCGAAATTATACGTTTTCCCGAGGGAATGGGTCTCTTTGTCAGTTTTTTGGTATTATTGGAAAGTGTCGTGAGGGATCCAGGGGACGTCTTGAAGGTTTCTGGAACTGTCTTCGGGGCGTACTGGGCGGTTCGAGCGATGTTTCGGCGATCCGGGGCCCTCTTGCATTGTCTAGGGGACCTCTGGGGCCTCTCTTGGCTTCCTCTTTGGCTGTCTTGGGCGGTCGGGGCTCCGGAAGTGGAGTTTTCTATACACCCCTGTCCCCGGGTACCGAAAAACGTCGGAAATGACGTCGGAAATATCCACGTGTACCGAAAAACGTCGGACATGACGTCGGAAATAAAGTACGCCCCCCCCCGTGCAGAGCGAAGCTTGAGCGAGCTCAAGTCCACCGAAAAACGTCGGAAATGACGTCGGAAATATCCCCGTGCACCGAAAAACTTAGGAAATGACGTCGGAAATAACGTGTCCTTCCCCCCCCCTGCAGAGCGAAGCTTGAGCGAGCTCAAGTCGTCCACGCTCTCAGAAACTTACACGCCGGATCGGCGGATATTGTGCCATCTTGGAGGGCATCTCGGGCTCTCTGAGGCCCTCTTGGAGCAGTCCTGGGCCATCTTAGATGCCCTGACTGCTCGCAAAGCCCCCCCTCCCCTGGGCAGGGGGAGCGGGAAACACCTCTCCGAAGAAGGAAAAAGGGGGCTGGATGAGAAACCGCCCTAGACCACCTACGCCCAGAGGGCAGGTGGGAGTAGCCGCGGAAGCTCGATGCCTCTAAGGCCCCCCAAGATGTACCGCCAAGTCCCAGAAAGCTTCGCAGAGCGCCTGTGAGATCCCCGCGGCCCTTCATGTTTGTCCCAGGCGCAGCTTTCAGCGACACATTGATACTATATCCCAGAATGCTCGCGGCAAAATGTGCCGCGCGCCGCTGTCTGCTGGCGTCTGCCAGTGAATGCTCGACGCCTCAGAATCGGGCATGGACACTTTCGTAGTTGTCCGAGGACGTTTCTCGGAGTTGGCCCCGCTTTCTACCCTTGTCTCACCGAGCGCGCTCCACTACTCGCAAAGTGCTTACTCGCAAACGTCCCAAAAACGCATGTCCGTTTCGATGTAATTTGCCGTAGATTCCCCGCAGCGGATCCAGGCCATTTGCGAGTAGTCATTTTGCGAGTAGTGGAACGCGTTCGTCTGGTGTCAGCTCTTCGAGGGCAGCATGCAGCTTCAAGTACCCTGCGCGCCCCCCCTGGCACCACAGATTCCTGTGGGCTTTAGCTCGCTCTGCCCTCGGCGGCCATGACACCATGCTCGTGCTCGAATGCCCATCTACGAGCGAATACATTGATATACCTATCTATATATATGGCTTTTTTTTAACTCAGAAGAGCGACGAACGACATGTGCTCGAATGCCTTGCCTCCGATCGCGGTGCTCGCCTTCTCCCTTCGTGTCCCCCCTCTGTTGCTGGCGCCTCGGCTCTGGGCCGTCTGCTGTTCTACCCTCTCGGCCCGCGCTCCCATCCTCGGCCATCAGCGGACGCCCTCAGGCTGAAAAACAAGTACTACAAGCCCAAGGGAATGGGTCGAGACCTTCGGGGGTCGACGGTGCTTCTTACTTAAACAAAATGACGTCGGGGTCTGGGTGCGTACCGATCTCCGCCCCCGAACTTCCCCCCAGGAACAGAAAAAGAGTCCAGGTGTGCAGAGGAAGCGGGAGCGCGCACGTGGAGAACAAGTTCGCGTAAAGCCACGAGGGACTTGACCGTGACGCTCTCGTTTGCGCGAGGGCGGGGAAGAGGCCGACGAGGAGCAGCCTCTGACCGGTGCGCGACACGCGCGCTGCACGGAGCGATTTGCCGATGAGGTCGATCAGACATTAAAATATTTTTTCCCCAGAGGAAGTTTGAGTGCGGGCCCATTGGGGTCCCCCCATCCCCGAACGCGAGGCGGCAGTTGCAGCTTGCACCTTTTCTTTTTGGCCCCCCGCTGCCCCCAAAAAGCCGCGCACCAAAGGTCACTCTTACCTTGGGCCACTCCGCATGATAAGGATGAGAGACGTTCCCGAGGGCACCCTTGCATCCCTCCCTCCTCGGTTCATCCTTGGCCACTTTCGTGGGCCGCGCCCCGCTCGAAAAGCGTCGAAGTGGGCGTCCAAGGCCCCTGCATCCTTACCGCGTATCCCTGTGATACAGTGGAGGCCCACGCCAAGAAACACCCTGTCTGCTTGCCTCGGCCCCCTGGGTTTCTTGGGTTTCGATGGCTTTGCTGTGGACAGCGTGGCGTTCCCACATCAATAGCCAACGGACGTCCTGGGGTCTCAGGGTTGGGTTTCCTGTGGAAGGTTTCTTGTGGTCGGGCCTCCACGATACGGGCCGACTGCAGCCAGTGAGGAGCTGAGGAGCGGTGGGGCGGAGGAGCGCCAGGCGAGAGGGCACGAGCAGCCGCAGCCGCGGCAGGGCGGCAGGGCAGCCGCGGCCGCGGAGCTCGAGGCCCGCCCCCCCCCCCCCTCGTGGCAGGCGGCCCTGCTGGCAGCAGCCCCGCCGACGCCGCGGCGGGGGCAGGCCGCGGAGGCCGCCGGCGTGCTTGCGGTGCGTGGACCGCCGGCCGCGCCAAATCGGAGGAGGAGGAGGTGCCCATACCTCTGCCCTTGCCTCGTTTTCCCCCTTCGGGGGGCCTCCTGGGCGGCCCTTGTCGCCACCGCTGGATTCGCCTCGAAATTCTGGTCAGAACGCAACCCCGGGAGAGGTCCCGGGAGTAGCGGTATCAGTACCTCTTGGTTTCCCCAGCCAGCAGAGGGGTGGGCCCCCCCGCTCCCGCCCCCTCGCCCCCGGCCCGCCTGCGTTTGTGCGCTTCGCGCTCCACGGGCGTGCCATCGCCCGCCGAGGCGCCGCCGCGGGCGCGGCGGGGCGCACCCAGGGGGCGCGCGGAGGAGCGAGCGACGAGCGAGGGCAGGCGGCGGCGGCCCAAGCCAGCAGGGAAGCCAGCAGCGAAGCCAGCAGCAGGCAGACGGCAGCCCGGCCCGCCTGCGGCGCATTCCCGCCTGGCCCTGCCCATGCATGGCCTGGCCCCTCCCGCCTCCCGTCTCCGTTCCGCCTCCCGTGCCTTCTCCCGCCCCGCCCCCCTCGCTGCTCCGCCTCCGCCCCCCGATGGGGCATGGCCTGGGAAAGCGGCCTGCCCCTGCCCCTCCTCGGCCCCCCAGAAGAGCAGAAGGCCGCAGAGGCACAAATGCTGCGGCGAAGGGTTTGGGGCCCCTGCCGGCCCCAGGACCTGTCTGAGAGCGGCTCCAGGCGGAAGCCTGGGTCATGGAGAACTGGTCGAGATCTCCAAGGGTCGGCATGTGAAAGTTACGACGTAGGGTTTCAATTCTCTCAGTGCACAGAGAATTCCTGGAAAAAGCCTTTTGAACACCAGGTTGTGTTTCCAGCTGGTATAGAATTTCCATTCCAAAAGGTCGCGAAAGGCTTCGTTTTGCGCGTTGGACGTAATTTGTCTTTTGTTTTCCAGGCGGAGAGAGCCTGCGCGTCAAGCCGGCCACGCCAGCGTTCTTTTTGCACTGCACATGCCCCCGTGCGCTGCCCGTGCTCCGAGGGTGCTTTTGCGTCCCGCCTCTCGCGTACCGGCGCTTGCTGCAGCGGCTGCGGAGGAGCGAAGGTGGAAAAGAGGTGGAGCGCGATTCCCTTGGAGGCGTCCCCACTGCGGTTGACGCGCCTCTTCATGCACACACTTTTTTTGTTGGTCGGCGGGGCGAGAGCGAACCTCTTCCGCTAAAAGCTAGGCGGGCTACGCACAGCTTTAATTAGGGAGACAGGGCACAGGCGGGCGGGCCTCAGGCGGCCGGGGTGGACGGGGCCCGGGGTGCAGGCGGTGCCGAAGTGCTTGCACAGGAAAAGGTACGCCGCGGACGATCTCTCTTCATGCACACACGCGGCGGCGTCTATCTCGTGCAGCACCGCTATCTAAAAATGTTGGTTGTCTTCAAAGGGCTGGGTGGAATCAATACGTTTGCATCCCTGACATCATGAGCACGAATGTGGTATCACATTGCAGGCGGACTTGTTTTTTATTGGAGGCGCACGTGTGGCGTGTTGGAGTGCGGCAATTTTTTAATCAGCAAACGCAGGCGCAGTCCAGGTCGGCGCCAGGCTTCAGCAGGCTGCGCAGAAACGACCGGGCGTTGTGCAGGAGAGAGGCAGGGCGAATGAGGAAGCAGCCGCATAGGCAGTAGGCAGGGCCAGTGCCACGTGCCTCCCCCTTGACGAGCCCCACCTGCCCCTTCGGCCGGGCACCTCGTCCGGCCCCGGGCGCCCCGCAGGACCGCTGCTGAGCGAGTTGAAGCAGAAGCCGCCCCCGCCAGCGCCGCCAGAGTCTGGCCTCCAGAGGCCCCCCCTCCTGCAGCGCGCACGCTCGTCGCGCAGGGGGAGCAGGGGTCAGCCTGACGGAAGCGGGTCCTGGAGAACAGGAGTCTTGGGGCGTTTTTCTCGTCGCTGGGTCCTCAGGGACCTCCACGTGCCCAGGGGCCGTCAAAAGACGACTCGGGGTGGAGAACTGGTTCCGGGGAAAGCCTGGGAGTCCATGACCCGTTTCCCTCAGGACCTCTTTCTTTCGTGGCGAACGAGGAGCACAGGAGTAGGAAGAGGAGGAGGAGGAGGAGGAGGAGGAGGAGGAGGAGGAGGGGCAGGAGGACGGAGACGAGGACAAGGAGGGAAAACGAAGTCGAAACGTTGACACGCCCAGGGCTGCCTACACCGCACGTGCCAGCGCTGCAGGCCACCCGCTCCTCCTGAAGTCCCTCCTTGTCTGACCCCATGCACGTTCAGGACCCCATCCTCCGCCTCCCCCTCTCCTTGCCTGCACCTGCTGATGTGTTTCTTCCTCATCTTCCCTCCTCCCCGTCCTTCCTCGTTTTCCTGCTCTTGCCCCGTTCTTCTCCTCCCCCCTCGTCCCAGTCTCGCGAGGACCCCTCCTTGGGCCCTCGCGGGCCTTGGGACCCGGCGGACGAGGCGAGAGGTTGTGGACAAACCCCCGATCTTCATTGGGTGCGAGCGGGAGGACGTGGAGCAAGTAAAACACAAGGTGGGGGGAAGACGAGGAGGAGAAGAAGGAGGAGGAGGAGGAGGAGGAGAAGAAGAAGAAGGAGGGCGCAGGATGCAACATAGAACGAGGAAACATTTGAAGACGCCACCATGCCTATAGAAAGTGGGCACACCACCAAGAGGGGCGTGCAGGCAAGAGAGATCCTCACCGCCAGGGAAAACCCAACAGGTTAGACACCGAAGGAGGTGCCAGAGATTCGGTGGCGATCGCCAGCAATCAGATCGCGTGCCCTGCGACGGGCAAGGTCGGGAGGCTCCGAGGGGCAGCCGATGGTCAGCGAATCGAGCTTCGCCGAGTCGACAGCGACCCGAGCCCAGCAGTAGAGGCAGAAGAGGGGGCCCGCTCCCTTGATGCGGTACCCTGATATTCCGGCGGAGGCGGAGAAGAATGATGAGAGGGAGAGAGGAAGAGGAGAGGAGTTGGGAGTGGGGGGCGGAAAGGCGAGGAGAGGGAAGGGCCTGGAAAGGTCAACTAATCGAAGAACAAGCACGAGAAGGGAGGGACAGGAGAGTAGGAGGAGGAGGAGGAGGAGGAGGAGCGGCATGAGGAGGAAGAGGAGGAAGAAATGATGAGAGGGGGGAAATCAGATTAGGAGACGGAGGGAGGAGGAGAGGGGGAGAAGGTGGAGGGGGAGCAAGAAAGTGAAGATGAGGAAGGACGACGTGGACGTCAGGTAAGAAAGCGAGGAGAGAGAGGAGGCTGGGAGGGAGGGTGGCAGCGAGGAAGGTTTGGAGAGGGAGAAGGGTAGGGAGGCGAGGGAGGAGGAGGAGGAGGGAGCGAGAGCGGGAGCCACGGGGCCGACTCCGGAAGCCCTGAGCGCGCCGGCGCCGACCTCTCTTGGGGAGGTGCACGTCGGCCTCCACCGGCAGAGCCCCCGCGGACCCTCCCCCGGGGCTTCCGCCGAGGGCGAGGGGTCGAGCCCGTCGGCCCTCGTGGGCGAACTGCCGGTCTCGGTGGCAGGAGCTGCCGCCCGGGGCCGTGGCCAGCACAGGCAGCGGGGCGGGCCGAGGGCCGTGGCCGGGGGCGCGCGAGGGTGGGGCCAGAGGGCAGGGGAGGGAGAGGGGGAGGGGGAGGGGTGGAAGTCTGCCGCGGGCGCCTGGTTTCGGCCCTGCCGCTGGGCCCCGCCCTCGATGCGTGGGCGCCTCCCAGCGCTTCGAGGTGCCAGGGAGGGGAACCAGCCTCGTGAGCTGGCTTGGCTCGCTGCCCTACCCTCTGCTATCCTGCCCTGTTCGTCCGCCCCGAGAGGAGCCGGGCGGGGCCAGGTCTCGGCGGGACTACCCCAAGGGCGCGCACGGGCGGCTGGCGCGGAAGATCGTGCTCGGCTTGCCGACGGACGTGCCGCTCGGGGACCCGGCGTGGGGAGCGACGGGAGGAGTCCTGAGGAGGAGACGTCGCTGTTGTGCCCACCTCGCTTTGCTGTCGCGGGCACCCCGTACCTCGCCCTTCATTGCCCTTCTGCTTCCCGGTGTGGGCGCACTGCCCGTGTGTACAGCATGCTGTGTTCATGCGCGTGTGTGTGTGTGTGTGCGTGTGTGCGTGTGTGCGTGTGCGTGTGTGTGAATGTATGGTGTGCGTTGGTGTGTGCGTGCGTGTGTGTGTCGGTGTGTGTTGGCGTGTGTTGGTGCGTGTTGGTGTTTAGTGTGTGGTGCTTGGTGTGTGGTGTGTGGTGTGTGGTGTGTGGTGGTGGTGTGTGAGTGTGCTTTGTGCTGTGTACTTGTGTGTTGTGGCTTGTCTGTTGTGTGTTTGTATTATTGCGTGTTGTGTGTTGATGGGTGGAGGTGTTGCGTGTTATGTGTCGTGGGTTGTGGGTGTGGTTTGTGTGTTGTGTGGTGTGGTGTGGTGGTGGTGTGAGTGTTGTGTGTGTGTTGTGTTGGTGGTTGGGTTGTTGTGTGTTTGTGCTTGTGTGCTGTGTGTTGTGTGCTGTGTGTTGTGTGTATGTGTGTTGTGTGTTGTGTGTTGTGTGGTGTGTGTGTGTTGTGTGGTGGGTGGTGGGTGGTGTGTGGTGTGTGGTGTGTGGTGTGTGGTGGTGTGATGGTGTGGTGTGGTGTGGTGTGTTGTGGTGTGTTGTGTCGCGTTGTGTGGTGTGGTGTGATGTGTTTTGTGGTGTTGTGTGGTATGTTGTGGTGTTGTGTGTGTTGTTGTGTGTTGTGGTGTGGTGTGGTCTGTTGTGTTGTTGTGTGGTGTGGTGTGGTTTTGTGTGGTGTGGTGTGGTGTCGTGTTGTGTGTTGTGATGTTGTGTGGTGCTGTGTGTTGTGTGGTATGCTGTGGTATGCTGTGCTGTGCTGTGGTGTGCTGTGGTGTGGTCTGTTGTGTGCTGTGTGGTGTGGTGTTGTGTGGTGTTGTGTGGTGTTGTGTGGTCTGTTGCGGTGTTGTGTGTTTTTGTGTGGTGCTGTGTGTTGTTGAATGGTGTGCTGTGGTG